>CM029363.1:1744243-1867202 GCA_017140985.1 Hormaphis cornu
AAAAAAAAAAAAAACAATAATAATTTGACAGCTATTACCCGGGGAGTTAAGTACCTGCTTAATAAATTTAATTTGAATATACAGTAGTGTATCTCCCTACCGTTTTCTTTTTACAAGAATTATTCCGTGCAGAACAAACTGAAGTCATTGAAGTGCATTCCGTGTAAACTTTGTGTTTAAAATTCACCGACGGAATATTTTATTAACCCGCGTTAATTAAATTTTAAATTGATTACTAGCAAATTAACTTCGCGCCAGTCGATGCACTCGTTCGCGCGAACAAAAATTCGTTACGTCCATAGAAAATAGTGCTTTTTATATCGTAACAATCAAAGAGACTCCGTAAAGTGATGGGGTCGTTCAACCCCGATATGTACCAATTTCACGGAATATTTATAATAATTTATGCGTAACTAACGATTATTAAACTTATAATGTTTGAAGTCCAATAACACTATTGTTTGCTACCGTTTTAAAAAATGTATTTAGGCGTATTAAAAAAAAAAAAAAAACCATTTCACGATTCATTCGTTTCATCGGGTTCGTGGTCTATTTTGATTTTCGGTATCTTGGTTTCTGTATTGAATCGGGATACAATTTGTTCAAATCGATTCGTAGGATCGATTCGACGAATTTACCGTGCACAGCGTCCGAACAGTTTTCGCCGAAACCGTTTCTTGGACCGAGAATTCGCGGGTTCACGACGGGACGCATAAGTTTCCCGAAATATATTCATACGGTATACTCTAAACTCGGTTATTCTGAACAGCTCCCTTGAGTTTTTTACGTCGGGATTGCACGATATTTCGAGATTATGAATCAACATATTATTATTATTATTATACCAAACTACACTCGGATGCGTTTACGCGACGGCCGTGTCCCCAAAGTGTCTATACCGTGCGTGTAGAATAAACATTAATCGAGAGTTTAACCAAATGACGTTTGACGGTTTATCAAATGTTTGCCGAGTATGAATATTTTCAATGCCCTCGTGATTCGAGTGCGAGGAAACTATATTATATTAGGTATTGCGAAACCGCGGAAAATAACGTGTAATACTTAACAGTCACTGCGTATACGCATATATAGTGATTTGGATTCGAATGTTTTAATAAGTAGGTAATAAAACATTTTTGTATTCTATGTGAAATACTCGCGTACTGAGACGATTTCGATGAAAAAATCTGTTGAGAGTTATTCATCGATCGTATCAAAATTGGACGTTATATAGCAGTATTATGCTTGCACTTTACCGTGTACAGCGAAAGAAAATAACGATGTTTTTGTCACTTTTAGGTAACTATATCATTGCATACCACCGTAGTGATGGCAAAAATGTTTGAAATCGAGCAAAAAACTGAACGCGATTCGTACGACAACACGTTTTTATTAATAATTATGCAAGTACTGTCGCTTAAAATGTAGACGTTAGCAGTTACAGTATTGTTTAGTTTACCGGTTTATTGATTTCGTGAATAACTAAAAGCGTGGGTTAATGTTACAGATTTACCGCCGAAAAGTATTTTTATATAAAAATAAACAGTTATTTTTCAAGCGAGTAAAATCGAGTTGTCAACGCATGTTTTCGAGTCTTCATTTATTGTATGTTTTTTATGAAAATTATTTGCTGAGGAAACCGTATACAATTCGCATTTCCCTAAAAGTAACGTGTTATTTTATACTGTTTATCAATAAAAAATTGATAGAATTGAAATTAATCGACAGTTGACGTCAAGTGTAAATAATTCTAAGTCGTTCAACTGCAATATTAATTTCTAAACACCCCGTGTATCTCGGGAAGTTCGTATAACACAAAAACGTTAATTTTTCATTTTGGTACTTGGGTGAACTAACAGTTAAATGTTCTATGTTTACTTTTGATTTTCTTTTTGTACAACAATAATTCATGTTTATTACGACATTGTACCTACGGATTTGAAACAAATACCTAGTCACAAGACGTTCGCCTATAATGTTATTATCATAAGCCATTTGATAGCGAAAATCGTCATCGAGATAACAAAGTTTCGCCAACTTGTGCGTTTAAATTACAATGGCCAATTACAACTATTATAACTTAATTAAACCGGGTCGTCGATAGTTAATAAACGGTCTCGAAAATACGTTGTGTTTGTGACAAATAAGATCACGAATTACAAAACTATATGAGCGTTTAAGTTATACATTGAAATATAGGTCTATACGATTGAATTGATACCTATAAGAATAATATTTTACTCCGTACGGTGCTCGTGTATAGAATATAGTGTATGGTATACGATGTAACCTATATAGGATTTAGAACATTAAGTCTAGAAATAGTCTAATTTAATATTTAGAATTTATTTTCATACGATTCAAAGATCCTTTGTACACCGTTCAATTCATGATCGGATCGCAAAAACATTTTTTTTTGTAGAAGATGGAACTTACAAAAGAACCTTACATGTATTTCTGACACATTTGGAAATTGGACGGACGGTAATACTCGTTACTATACTATAGTAACGAGTGGGTAGCCGGGAACAAATTTAGAATATGTTGTTTTCAGCTGAAACTATTAATCAATAATACTTTGAGTGTCTAAAGAATAAAATAAATATATAAAGGAGATTCAACTTAAGTTTATTCACAGTAGTTTTCTGAATCAAAAAGATAGCGTTTAAATTGAACAAAAGTGTGCTGTATCGATTTAATCTAAAACAAAAACCTTATTCAAACTATTAACCAATAGCTTGTTGTTTTAAAAATATTTTGTCAATATTAATGATGAATTTTTGTAATGAGAAATTTCACTGTATTAGTTAAAAATTAATGTATAAAATTTATTGATGTTAAAAAAAAACTCAATTTATTCGTTACATATGTATTTTTTTTTGCAAGTTGAAACGTTGAACGAAAGTTCGTACTTCGTCTCAATTATAGATCAATGTCACGAGGCACTATAGATTTTTATTTGGATACTATAACAAATTAAGATAATTTATTTTTTTTGTATATTTAACGTAAATATTTTTTGATAAAGAAAAAATGAATTCGAACCAAACTGGTATTCGCGACCGAACTCCGCATACTTTTAACCATTCAAGATCCGACTTAATGCGACACATTTGTAAATTCTTATTTTTTACGCCACGACCTAATACGTAAGAACGATACACGTACGGGAAATGCTCACAAACGATTTCTAAAGACTTAGCTATTCAATATTTCATTGGCAAATCGTGAAGGGAAGATTTTTATATTTCAGATATTGTGTTTCAACGGTGAAGTTCTAAGAAAAAAAGGTTTTTTTTTTAAAACTTCTTTGCCCGTACTAAATTCGCGTCTTATAATATATAAGACTATGGAGAAATAACGGAAAAATCACCAGTGTCGCCCGTCGTTCGGTCACTAAAATGTAAACGTATTTTTTTTCCAAAGACCAAACACGCCAGTTCACGTAGAAAGTAAACTTTTGTCCACGTCAATACGTGTCTTTTCAAATGGCCCATTTACCAGGTATCGGTTTTTTTTTTTCCCCAATCGAATAACACACGACATTCTTCTATATCATCAGCCGGGTTCGTAGAAAAGAAAATTTTAGAACGTTCGCTGTCTCTGACTTTTATTTAGGTTTTATTTTCGTTCGCCCCGACCGAAATAAAACAATATAGGTGCGGTGTATGGTCGAAATCGGAAAATCGGAAAGCCACGGACCGCGATAATTCTTCATAATGCCCGAAATTCTGGGGATGGCGAACCGGTCGTAAATCACGGAGTTTAATCAAAATGGATGGGGCTTGCGCGGAGGATCGGAAAAGCCAAACGAGAATATTGTGGCGGCCGGTCTTTGATGGATCTCCGCGCCGCGACCAGAATATCTGAATGTTTTGAACAGCGTTGGTTTTCTCTTAGTTTCGAAACGAGGATAACGCGTACTTTACGCGGTCATTATTTTCTGCTTTGTACAATGATGTAATATCTCCCGAAAAATCTACACGTTCGACGTTAACGATTGGCGTAAAACTGTTCTCGATAAGTTCATGACGGACCGATATTTTCCTTTTAGACTTACGAATTTCATCAGCATTTCATCAGCAGTGGAAAATTAAACCCGAAAAACCGCCACGTTCGCTTTTGTCTTAATGATTGTTAAATTGATGTATTTAAATCGATCAAAGTACCCGTCGAAGAAAAATAAACCTCGACGCTCGCTTATTCAACATCAGTGTTATACGCCGAAGTAATTTTTGTTGTAAAAATCGTTATGATAAATTTCCGCCGTGAAAAATTGACGAAATTGAAAAGCTTACTGCGCAAAATAATCGCATTTCGTTTTACAATGACACTAGTTTTTCGTTTTTTATCACTGATTTTTCGAATTAAAAAAAAAAAACGTTATGGTACATTAAAGTTGTCCGTTCATTAAGTTTATAAAATATACGCTTAGCTTACGTTGTGATGGCAACGAGTAGGTACCTATACCGCGGAGTGAAATGTAAGAAAAAACTTATCACAGCTGCGCTCAACCGTTCCGTTTCCGATCCGGAAAATAATATTATATATTCATTTCTGAAAAAATGGGACGAAGAATGTCGATTTTATTAGTTTAATATTAACTTTTAAAAAAATTCGAGTCCATTTCATTAGTAAAATATATAATTTTTAAAGTAAGTTTTTTTTTTTTTTTATAAAAGTCCAAGGACGTAATTTGGTTTCATTTGAAAGCAGATTTTACGGTATAGTTTGCTAAACGCTTATAGATAAACTGTTTGTTTTTCATTGAACGTTCGCTAAAGTTATATTTTTCGTAAACCTACTTGTACATTTAAGAACGATTAATTTAATTTAAATTTTCAAAAATTCAAATCGTGACACGTTATTTATTTTCAGATTCAAATATTTACAACTGATGAAAAACCCGAATTATTTCTGTGTAGATTCGTATGAATCTTTACCGAGATCGTTGAGATAACTTTTTTGTGTTATTATCGTTGCTTTTTATGAGACGATATTAATATAATTCGTATTGGAAACTTTTGGTATCTACAAACCGTATCTTTATCGGAAACTAATCAGAAGATTGCGATTGTCTTTATTTCGAGCTCGTTGTGAAAATTTATATTATAGTTTTGTGTAGTGTGGATGTGCGTTGTAGTTGTATTTTAAAAACTAAATAAAAAACATTATGAAAAAACTTTTTTTTTTTTATACCTAGCGACAAATTTAATTGATTTTAGCTTTTTTTATTTGTCCACAAAATTTTAAGATTTTAATGCAGCTCAGTTTGTTCAATATTCTGTCAAACTTCGATAAAACAAAAAAGATAATTTTGTCATACGCGTCGAATGAAACTTTTAAAAACCAGTCCACTTTTATCACCCATCTTTATGTATTCCTTACAAAGTTTTTTTTTATTTATTTTTTTTAAATTCTGTACAGGGGAATAAACGACGGTACTTACGGCCATTAGCAGTTGAACGAGTTCCTGGTAGACGGCGAAACACGACAGTAAGGGAGCGAAGATTACCACGATGGATGCGAAGATCAGCACGTACATTCCCAGATAAACTTGCCAAATTTCCAGGGCGTCGACCCATTCTTGGATCACCGTATCTAACCTGGTGTAAACCACGTAACCCAGCAAGATTATTCCCATAATCTGAAAACAAAAATTTTTTCATGAGATAGTATGTTAAGTGTAGATGGAAATTATTGTACTAAAAGAAAGTACGACGGTACCTTCTTTAGACGGCACGATATGATATTTTGTTCAACTCGTATACCTAATGAAATTGATTTGTCTGTTTACGTTAATAATTTTCACCATACATCTATGTAACAGTTTGCTTTTCTATATTTTAGTATCTGTAGAAAAAAATACGAATAATATATTTTTGTTTACGGAACTCAGTAGTGTCCAAGTCAAAAATTTACTATTTTCAATGAATTATTACTACACACCCGTATATTTTTTACCTAATTTTAATAGCTCGTTATTGATAAAATGGTCCAAATGAAACCGTTAAATTTTATGATTTTATTCGTTTCAGATTAATTGTGTATTACACATGTTATAAATCTCCTCAGATATCTTTATTAATTCGCGAAACCCTCGAGTTAGGTACCTACTAGTACCGTTCTGAGAACTCAGTCAGCGCTTTTGATGCTAACCCTTTGTGGAGTCGAAATCATTAAATTATCGAATGTTTTGTTCATTGTCCAAAACGGTTAACGTTCAGTGTAATCATAAATTAAACTAAACACACAACAGTACGACAATTTGTGTGGTTTGAGAATGAAATGCGTGTATACGAATTTGAAGCGTTTCGATGCTGGATTAAAATCACATCTGCCATAGAGGAAAAACGTTATTGAAACAACGAAAAATGGTAAATTTTTCAAATAAAATGATTTATATCGCGCATAATTTTTTTTTTCGTTTTCAAAATTATTTAAACTAGTAGTCTAGTATTAAACATTGATTTGGTGCGGCGATAAAAGCGGGAAAAATATCGGTTTTAGGAATGCACGGTTTACAATAATAACGAATGGATCAAAAGATGTGTAGGAGAACGTCGAAGAGTATATTAACAAGTCGGATTGGATAAATCGAAATATGATATTAACACAGTAAATAACAATTTTGAATGATAAGCATTCGTCATGTGTCACCTTGGTCAGTGGTTTAGGTAAATACCCTTGTTTAAACTTAACGCAATATCATATTTTTTAAACTATATAAACGCTTTTTCTAAAAACGGTATTTATATCAAATTTACAGTTAAATGTTTATTATACAAATATGTATATTTATACTCGCGTATGCATCTAAAATAACACATTTTATTCTGTATTCTAAAAATCCTTGTAAAATGCAAAACTACTCGAAACCGGGATTCACTTTTGAGGAACAAAGTTTTTCGGTAGTTTTTTTAAGTAATTTTTTTTTTTCTTGAGCCAACGAGTCTTTGCTGAGACGTATAACGTCCTGCGCTTATTCGAGAAAAATGAAAAACTTTGAACACGTATTTGCGATTGAAATTCCCATCAAAACGTATTGCGGATTACGAATCTCTCTACGTTTTGAATGGCGTAATATGTTTTTTTTTTTACCGTCCGAGTTACAGGTACGTCGATTTTTCATTGCGCTTATAGAGCAAACACGAAAAAACCAATAATAATGCTACGCGATCGTGATAGAAAGTTAGGTATGAAATGATCTTGGGTTGTTTTTTTAACGACGCCTCGCCGAAACTCGCTAGAAAACTTTCGAATACGTCTTCGAAAAACGTGTCGAGGCACCAAAATCACGACCGAACGAGTCGTCAACCGTATTTCTGTATTCAAAACCGATATCCGTATAAATCTATCGCACTCACTCGAAGTACGTAATATCCGATCACAACGTTATTTCATAGTATTTTAACCTATTGGAAAAACGTGTCGTACGCGGTCGCCAGCGTGTACGCGGTATAACAGTTTTGTAGGAGTTTGTCAGTATTTCTCGATTTTGGGTTGTGTTGAACTATATAACCGTTGTACATCAACACGGTTTATTATTGTAAACACGTGAGTTTATTGCGATCTTTCGCATAGGATTCCGTCGATTGGACGTGAATAAAACGTATAGCCGTGGGCTACCTGCACATCGAGGTAAGTCACTTGCGGCTCGTTCGTGTCGCCAACGCGTAAAATCATTAAAAGAAGTCGAGTTTGAAACTCACGTTCGTTAAACGAAACATCGATCGCCGCGGCGGTAACTCGCGAAATTTGAGATCGGTATAACGAACGCGGCCCGTCATCAATATCGTAACCGTATACCAACCCATATATTTTGGTCTTCTTCTTTTCTTCGGAATAATTTCATTAAAAAATTATAGTCGTTTCGGTGCGGAGAACGCGGGCCAAAACTTTTTTGTGTGGTTAACTCTTTTTTCTTTTTTTCCAACGAAACGAGGGTTGACGGGGAAATTAAAGCGAATTAAAGTTTTTTTCTCGTCGCCGGGCTAATTCGGTCGGACACGAGCCGCGTTTGCATATTATT
Organism: Hormaphis cornu; assembly: GCA_017140985.1. NCBI lineage: Eukaryota > Metazoa > Arthropoda > Insecta > Hemiptera > Hormaphididae > Hormaphis > Hormaphis cornu. Next base: position 1,752,276 of record CM029363.1, read on the forward strand.
ATTATATCGCGTTACGTCCTAAGCTCGACCGCGAGTAACGGCCACCGTCTTTTGTTTTTATCTCGGTGACGTGCGATGAAAATATAAACGTCCGGAACAACAATTATTACGATTACCACCGGCGTATAAAGATTTAAAACGAAAAAAAAATAATATGTTCAGACATTATTCCGATTCCATTTTACAAATCCCTTATAAAGAAAAAAAAAAAATATGCATTCTATCGAGAGTATTCAAATATTATACTATTTTATTCATATTTCATTTTTAATTATGGCAGAAGATTATACTTTTGGAAAACAGCGAAAAAAAAACTCCGTCTATTCAGCGCACAACTTTGAATAACCCAACAATTATAACCGCTGTTAAAAGCTTCTCGTTGTTTGTAAAAGTTTTCCTTTAAAAGCTTTTTTTTTTTTTCTGTTTTTGTTTAATATAAACCGCTATTTCAGTTTAATGGACTAGTAATTTTTTGAAAACAACCAACTCGGTTTGGTCCGTTTCTTTTTAGATGCACGACGATTATTCCCGACGAACGAATCCGTCGTAATTTTGAAAATATGCATCGACGTAAATGTATAGACGTGATCACACATAGCGCATTACACATACAACAATACGATAATTGTGACCGAATGATAAAATATATTCAAAACAACGATGTATCTAAGTACGTGTTTTTAAAATAAATATTTTACTAAATACTCTGTGACGGCGAATTTACCACACGTTTTAGCACCAAATTTACCCCCCATTACGACGAATTAAAAATAATTTTTTTTTACTATAATTTTCGTTCTCTTTTAGTGACATTAATTACCGTTCTTGTTATCTGTAAAACAAAAACGAACCGCATATGAAAAGCTTTTTTATAGAACCACTTTTTTAATTTCGTATTGAACTATAGTTATAACATGACAGATCCCTCCATGAGGTTTTTTAACGCTCTGTGGAGCGAAGAATGTATTGATTTTGAAACTGATTTTTTTTTAACTGTTTTTTGGATATTGTAGGAGCGCTTCAATCTTTACATCTCAAAAAAAATCAGGTTTTTCATCCTAGATAGTATTCTCGCCAAGGTTGACACCCTTATTTGAAATTTTCGTTATTGTTCGAATCACGCGATTTACCAAAGCAAAGTCAACATTTATCCGATCAATACAAGAAAGTGTTCGCACGTTGTTAATAATAATCAAACTGTGTAAAACTGGAACCGATTTCGATCGGTAACTTTCGAACGGTTTATACGATCTCGTAGATTACGCATTTACGCGTGTCCCACTAATTTTCAGTTTAGAGGTACAGAAGCTTATTAGACGCTTATGATCACTTCGACAATATATGTATTGTAGGTATTTCGGTTGTAGGTAAATACAATAATTTAGTTCGAATCAATCGGAACCAGTCGATAGGTTTGTTCGTGCGGAAATTTTACCGTGAAATAAAACGAATGTTTTTTTTTTTTGTATAGAGCGTGAACTCTTATACCTACGCGATAAATAGTTTATGTCGCGATTGAATAGAAAACGTGTTTTTAACGTTGAACGCCAGAATGTAATATCAAAACTGTTTGTTGTGGATTCTTCGTCAAACACAAATCGGTGGTAAATACGCTCTAACTGCTGTAGAGGTAAACACGGTGTTTTCAAACACAGTTTTTAATACGTTTGATATATATATTATACATTTTATTACGATTTTAGTGCGAAATACTGCGAAAACATCGCGAATCGTCCGAACCGAACGCGAGAAGAACAAACGTTCTGGGGGGTCTCGCGCGTCGCCGCCGGCGGTTTTGTGTTCGGGTACTACGGATCGGCACGGAAGACAAAACGCGACGCAATTACGGCGATAGACCGGATTCGGAGGAGAGGCGGGGTCCCGGCGGCGGCGTTCGCCTTTGATCGGAACTTTGCTAATTAACGGATCGCACCCCGGGGACCGCGCCGTCTCTCGGTGTATAAAAGGCCGGAATAAGTGCGACGACCACGACCGCGGCATAATAAACCGCGGATCAACGGGTTTTTTTTTTTTTTAAACTATCAAGACTTATAAGCACACGGAAATTTTTTAATTTGTTTTTACGAACGTTCGAATTACGTCCCTCGCGCCCCTCCGAATCCGCCAAACTCGAGTTTGAGAGTTTAACCGTCTAAAACGATTTTAAAATTTCGATATTACACAAGATACTGATAGTGTATAGTTCGCGTTTCCGTGACGTGCCGCGACTCGGTAAGTTTTCTACGCGAATTCGAAAAACACTACCTGTCTTGGTTTGAAAATTTCACGAAACGCATTACGACTTTTAAATACTTCATACTGCGTGAAATCATCGAAATGTTTCATGATAAAAAAAAAAAAAACGGGTAATCGTCGCACTAACTCGCGTTTGTTAAAAATACTTCAACGTTACGTTCTATGTTACACGGTCGAACTCACTCACTCGTTAAATTGTGAATTTCAAAGTTTTCGTGTTTGACTAGTACGAGTACCTAGTGAGGTACGACTTTCGGAAACGTTCGTCGCGATTGAACTTATTGTACGAATTTCAATTGATTGTATACATTTTTAAAAGAGTTATTTGCAAAAAAAAAAAAAAATTATTTAACAAAACCGATGTAAAAATATCCGTACAGTTTTTTTTTTTTGAAAATCATATCGTTTGAACTGTAGATACTGAACTGCGGACAACTAGGTTTTACGGATAATGCGAGAATTCGGATCATCAAAACAGTAAAACTGTGCTTCAAGTCCAGTCCTGGGCCGAACTCCGTTTTTACGCGGAATTTAGGATTCCGTATTATGATAATATTATGTCGATCGTATTAAAAATAAAAACAATCACTTTTTTAACGCCCAACAGGTAGGTACCGACAGTTTGAACTTCAGGGTGAGTTGAACGAACACCGAACGACTAATTAAAACAACTTATCGATAATATTTCGAAATAACGCTATGACGTACAACACCAATATCTTTTTCGGTCGAAAGGAAACGCATCACGGCCGTGATTAAAAAAAAACACTAATTCCGTGAGACGTTTCGATTCCGAGTGGAGAATTTCAATGTGGAAAAACTTCAAACGCCGCGCACGACAACGCGGTCGTCTTCGTCGCACGATGGTGGTTCGAAACGCGGCGATAATTTTCCGACGAACTCGTTAAAACGGCACGTGCCGCGAACGGACGACGACGACAGCGTGCACAACGATTAAATTGAATCGCGCGAATTTCGTAAAATTTGCTCGAAAGTATATAAGTAAGTGCAGTCCTTATGAGAAACAACGACGTCGATCGATACGAAAACAAAACGAAAATAATTGCGTTTCGTTCATTTCAGCCACTGCACTCTGCAAAACGGTGCGTTTCTCGACGCGAAATGTGCGTCCGAAAAAATCGAGTGTGCGTCGCGCGTCTTTGGTAAGCTGTTGAAACCGTACAGCGGTTTAGGAACACGGATTTCATACGTTTATCGTTTTACATTGAGTAGTTACACCGAACACGTAACACGTACGTGTTTTTTTATCGATAATTCGCAATCCGATATCGATGAAATGGGTAAAATTGTGCGAGTGATACGTGTACGCGGGGCTACCGCTAATTTCGATACGGGAATCGATCGATTGAATTGAAAATTGCGGACTACTCCGAACTAGGACGTGCTTCAGACGCCGACGTGCATTGATCATAGAGTTTAAGTGTATAATTTCGTGTAAATTATTTAAACTTTTTAGGACTTCGCGATCAGACGGGCACGGGGAACGTTGTGAAAATTTTCAATATGTACTTCTTTGTGCCCACAGTGTTCATCATAATAATGCGTCGATTCAAAAATGTTATTCCACACGTACCTACACTCGTTTTGTTTGATTGATTATTGTATTTTTTTTAGGCGTCGACTCAATAATATTTTCTTATTTTCTTCGTACGCGTCGACGACGTCAGCGTATAAGACGCACGTACCTATATAATAATATTATTTGAAAACGCTGTTTTTCCATTAATCATCGCTCCGAGTCTACAGTTTCGTCGCGTTTTTTTTTTTTTGACGAATGTCTGTTTGTATTCAAAATTTTTTCTCGAAATCATATTCAATGTGTATTTTCCGTCACGTTTTTCGAATAACCGTTTTTAATATATTTTTTTTTTCTTTTCAAAATTTTAACCGTCGAATCACATTTAGATTATTAATTTAAAGATTCTTCGAAAAAACATTTTGAACACTATGCGAACAAATGCACAAATTGTTTCGATCATCTGTTTAATGTAAAATAAGGTTAGGTTGGTTACACTGATTGAAAAGAGAATCGAAAATTTAAAAATAATATTGTAAACAATATAACGGTATTATTTAATAATTCTTACGGTGGTCCTTCGAACGTTTTTAAGATAAAATAAGTTTAAACTTGTTAACAACCATACGAATATGGTTTTTTCTTTTTTTTATGTTCAGACAATCGTTAAAAAAAAAATAGCGATTTGAGGTATAAAATTTGAACTGTAAGTTTATTTTAATTGCGAGCCGATTTTTTATTGCGGTTCAAAAAACAATATTACCAACGATTTGATTTTTCACATTACATTCATACAACTTTAGCTATAAGAACTTTTGAATTAATTTTGGAATGGTTCTCAATTTTTATGGGACGTTATAAAATATAATTAAAGTAGATGCATACGTTTTTTTTTCGTGTCGTACAAACATTGATCGTAGTCGTTTTATATCAAAAAATAAATGCATTTTTTGTGTCAAAGAAAATATAAATCAATGAGCTATTCAAGTGCTGGGTTTTGTTAAAACTATTTTTATCTCTTTTTTTCATCCCTTAAAGGATTTTGATGAAAAAAAATCCATAAACGACATTGCTCGTATTTTACGTGTATTGTGTGTTTAACTTTTGCAGAATACAACAGTAAGATATTTTTCAACTAACTTCTAATCGTATGGAAAAACTACGTTTATAATAAAATGGATTCAAGAAGGAGACTTTTAAAAGTTTTATAAGAAACCACCGTTAAATTGCATTGTAATATATTGACCGTTGACAGACATAGGTTTTGTTGGTTTTTTTCTATTTTCTGAGGGAATTCGCTCGGGATCCGAATAAAACGATATTGATTGATTTCTAAATACGACGATAACTATAAGAGATGTTATTTTTAGGAATATTTTGACAGAAAACGTTATTATTATGTTGTTTTGTCTTCAACAATAATCATCATAATTTAAAACGATTTTTATTAGAAATATTATATGACTGACGAGGTATTCTTGTTTTTTTTTTTTTATTAAAACTGTGCATTCCGTTGACGTATTAATTGATATTTTATTAAAAATTCAGATGACCCTACTCAATGTTACTTAGCCAAAAAGGTAAAAATATCAATAACAATACGGGATTTTTTTTTTTATTAGAACCATTTTTTATTCATCATACCTACCAAATTTTGTCCAACTTGACGTAAAAACCATTAAAAATTAACATCCTGACATTACTTTGACACAACATCCTGACTTTGGGTGGGTCACTGGATTAGAAATTGTAGTTAAAAAATATGATTTAATTTCTAAAAGCAATGATCACTTTCAAGAAAATTATTCTGAGCGAGCTCAGTTGTCTAGTATACGTGCTGGTAAATTTTTCTAGATTTTAAAAATTCTATAATTAACTCAATAATTTTCAAAATCACATGAAACTTTTATAAAACCTGTATCATACCTATTTAAATATTACGTAAAAGTTTCACATTGTTTAAATTATTTGTTTAGATGTTATGACTAAAAAACTGAATCAATAGGTTTGCGGTCGGATTTGGCGATTTCGCCGTTTTCGTCGTTTTCGGTAAATAGCTCAGAAAATAATTAAAATATCAAAAAATGTTTCAATTAAAGTAAAATTTTAACTCAAAATTCCATTTTCTATGTGTTATTCAACGTAACGATTGGAGTACTCCTTCTATCCAAAAACGTCACTATTATCATGAAAATTTTAAATTATTTGCCGTAAAATTTTCGATCTTTATTTTTTGGTTTTTGGGGTGAAACTCTAAAATTTAGCGAAATTTCAATAAAAGCTTCGTTCAAAGTACCACCGATGTTCGTAGATCTTTGTTTAGAGGTACTGATTTTGATAATTTGAGCATTTCGTCTGTACGAAAAATCCATGGCAGAAGAAAAACATCGTTGTAAAAACAATACATTTCTCGCTGCGATCATAATCTAAAAAAATAGTGTGATGTTGTATTTCTATCTCGCGTAAAATTTTGATCTGCCGATTGAAATCTGTGACCTATGTTATGTAAAGCGTACTCCTCTTTTTTTTTTAGCCAATGATCGTATAAATTGTTAAATTAAAAATAGACGTTGTTGACGTTACGGTTACGCAAAAGTGAACACAATGTCTAAATAATTGTCTAAAATGTGTTGATAGATATAAGCGTAATATGGAATTTATCGGTCGAGGAATCACGAAGAAAGATTTTGTTTCTTTTGTTACATTATGACATAACTTTCCGATTATTATTTACGACCAACGGTTAAATATATTAATACTCCAGGGACTCCTCGCGCGGAAAGCTGTCGATCTTTTTACGCATATTGACGTCGCTGAACGTATTTATAAAAATACGTTTTTCATCCTTCGATTTCCTTTCAAAATGACTAGAATTACTTCTTTGTTGTAAGAATTCCAATATCCGTCATCAGATATTAAAAAACGTTAGGCCACGTTCCCGCTCTCAGAAAAAAAACAAATTATACAAAAATAAAGAAAATAGTGTCCGATATATTACAATATGTTTAAAAATAATAAATATTACCTGTAAGGAAAACAATAATGATCGGATCTAAATTAAAGTCAACGACGCAAAGACGAACTCAAGTATCATGCAAGTTACTACACAGTGAAACTATTTGGAAAATAATTTTGTTGTGAGTTGAAAATGGTTTTTATTTTTATAACTAAGAACATTTCCACTATAAGAAATTAAAATACTAGTATAATACTGTGTACAACAGTATTTGATTTTTTATTTCGTACATTCATTGTTTCAGATTTGATGTGTGCGATGACAATGTACGTTCCATATTATTCAATATTCGAAATTAATATCTTCACTACATTTTCATGTTTTCTATGATAATTATCAAATTATAATTTAACATTTTTCACTCAAAATATAAAAAAAAAACAAAGGTTTTAACGATTTCACTTTTGATGACGCTGATAGTTCGCACACGTTATAAAATGTATAATAACACGAATAATAAATTGTTACAATACGTCGATCGTTCTGAACGTGAAGACTAATATTTTGTGCAAACGAAATTTAACAAAGTTGTAGGTACGTATTTTAAATAATAAGTCGAAAAGAACGCTAAACACGTGTATTTCAGAATTTAAATATACGACACGTTTCGGCGCGTTTACTCAACGAGTCCGAAATGAATAATTCAACTTTTATTTATTGGTTAGTGAGCCGGAGAGACTTTGAAACATAAAATACAGGTTCTTTTTGAGTTTATACATAAACGAGTACTCGACAAAACACCGATTTTCCCGACGAAATATAAACATTTCGCTCGCGGAAGACTCGTCTTTTGTATATAGTTTATAAAACAACATAGCTATATATACGGACAATTTTCGGTATTGATATCTCTGTTCCGACACGAACAGAAATGAAATTTCAACACGAAAATGAACAAAAAAAGTTTGTTGTTTAATAACAGTGGCGCGACGAGATGAAATGCGTTTTATCCATTTGGTAATATTAGTCGTTTGTTACGCATTATTATCTGGAACGAGTTTTAAAAGGCGCTTTATTTAAATAATTTCGTCGAAAATATTTATCGCGACGTTTCTTGAAATTTCTCATAGATCCGCCTGCAAAGTCGCGGTTAGCCCACGTGAAATTTTTTAAGGTTTACGGTCGTTAATATTTCAGAAATTGTTTACGTTTATCGTTCTGTATACTCTCAATGTACACGCACGTGGACGATCAAAAGCGAAATTCGCGGACCGACCGCGAGAATAAAGCGATGTTCGTAAAGAACGAAACCGTTTTCGGAGCCGAAAACTTTCGCGGCGAACGTGCGGATTTGAATAATTCGATTTAACAAACCAAAAATCGGCGGCCGGTTCTTTTCACGACGCGGTAATATATCAAAAGGTCGCGATTTTTTTTTGTTACTTCTCTTTTCCGCGTTTTGTTTTCGTATTTTTTTTTCAGCGAGCGAGACCGTGCGCGGTTCTAAATTATTCCCGGTTTAATCTTATGTGATAAATGAGCCCGAGAAGTTTTGGCCCGGGGGTCGTGTGCGTCCGGGGATGAAAAACGCGACTTTTCTAGCTGTCATCGGCGGAATAAACCTCGAATCCACCGCCGTCATAACGCGGGAGCCCCAGGTTCGTACGGCCGTTCTCTAAAATGTTAAAATGTTAAAATGTGTTATTATTGTTGTTGTTATACCAGCCAAGTTTCGCCAAATCAGAATAACATTTCGATCGACGTTTATTATGGTACGTTTTTAGATTCTCAGTGACGCTAGTAGCTATTAAGTTATCGTCTATACAAACAAGTTCTTTGTGTCAACAACTTTTCGTACAGACAAAGAATGCTCGGACACGTAACTCTTCTAAACGGTTTACGGACTCCGCCGGCGGTGGTATTCTGATTGAAGGTTTTTCTTTTTTTACTTAATTTTTGAGTTTTACGCCAAAAACAAACAAAAATCGCGAATTTTACGGCGAAGATTTTGAAATTTTCAGGTTCGTAACGACGTTTTCGGGTAGAAGGAGTTACGCCGAATGCCACGAAACAGTCGGGGTTTTTTTAAATCGATTGAAACTTGTACACATCGAATATAGCGGTATTATTGGAATTGGTAAAATAAAAACTCGGTCGAGATTTCGGTTATTACTTTTAGGTTGAATAAAGCACTTTTGTAAGTGTCGCTATAGCTCTCTCAGAATGAATAATCGTTAATAAAAAATAATCGGAAGACTTATCACTGATTTCAAATTCAACACGTTTTACATTCTAAAGTTGTGAGCTACCTAGTGGCATATAATAATGCGGTCAATTCGACCTGATATAGTCTAATATTTCAATCGAACTGCCGTATAAGGTTTCAAACGGTGCACATTATATCTAATACATTTACTATTAGAGATAACGAGAAAAGGCGACGCGTACAGAAATGTACATTTCACGTACTCGTAACCCGTTTCAGATATAACGAATACGTTTTTGTCCGAAACATCAAAAACACAAAACGCGCGTCGTACAGAGACAATCGGATCGCTTTCATCCGTTAAAATATTCGACAAATTAAACTAATGGATTGACAGACGTAATGATTCGAACAACGGTCGGGTACTAAAAAAAAAAGTTTTTTTCCGCTCTTTGTGTTCCGAATTCGCGTATACATTTGATCTCATTCCATTCCTGGAACGTAGGTATATTATATACGACTACTGAACCGTTCCGAGAACGGTGTTTTCAAAAGGCAATTATTTATGTACAGCTTCGGCCGCTGTTCAATGATTTCGCGCACCGCGTTCCATTCGAACCATCGGCACATTCCGTCCCGGCATTATTCGATGTTATAATAATTGTTATTCGTTATTTCGTATTACGCATAAAGCGCGCCGGGAAATGGTTCCGTGTTCAAAAAAGAAATTCGTTTGTATTCAAATAAGAAACGTTTTTCCCGTTCGAATCCTTCAATCGGGAAACAAATGCTTCATTTTTTTTTATCATCGTCGGCGGACCGTTACTTAAAAAATAATTCCGAATTCGATTAAAAAATACTATTTTCGTTAATGGTCGATAATACACGGTCGTACAGCATGTGTATTAAATAGCAAACTTCTTTAAATTACCTATAAAAAAAAAGAAAAAAAACTTTACGATCATAGCTAAATTATTTTTTTTTACTATTTCAGAACAATGTGATACAACGATATTTATAAGAAAATGAAAAACAGTGAAATAATGCACGCTCCACGTACCATTGTAGTATAATATATAAGCGTATGCAGGGAATCCGATGAAAATTTTAAATTACTATTTTGAAAACTGAACAAATCATTTATCAGACATTGGCCAGTTGACGTCGGCATAGTAAACAAGTGACAGATTTCTTTGTCCATTAATATATTCTGTCGAAAAATACTCAAACGACATAATCAAAAACAAAAATCCTTGTCTGCGCCGTTTGATCTTCGGAAATCTCCAGATCGAGGAATAATTTCTGGCGCGGAAACCCCGGGTGGATTAGTGTGTGCCCATTCGAAATAAAAAAGTAGAGTGTGGCGTAGTATATTTACACAGCGTCGGCAGATCAATAAAACCTAACTCGGTTTTTCACGTTCAATTGCGCGTTTCCCCGTCGGTTTGATTTTAAAATCCTCGGATTTCCCGGCGGTTTATGAAACCTTGAAATTCTTTTTCGCCTTCTCGCCGCCACCGCCGCCAAAAAAATCACCGGATGACAGCGAGGGGAAAAATCTCCGAACCTTTAGGTTTTTTTCCCCCGTCAAAGCCCGTATAAACGCGCGATTTATCGTACGAACTAAGTCGCTCACCGACTCGGTCCGTAAATTATATTATTATTATTATTACGTTGGAAACGAGAAACGTGATTAACGGTCGCAAGTATAACTGCGGTGCCGTACAATGAACGGTATATACACGTACCTACGGTTCTCGTCGAGTACAATAATATAGTATATACATAAAATATGGCGATATACAGAGTCACAGAAACGACGTAATTCTAGATTCGCGATCTCACACGGTTATTTCGCATAATACGTTAAAACGCACGTCCCAGCCGACGTATTGTACCTACGCGTATATTCTTGTAATCTTGTTTCGCCGCGACGAGGACTCGCGAGGTTTTCGCGCGCGGTTGAATATTGTAACAAGAACGATTTGAAAAAACAAAAACCGACTTTAAAAAACGCTAAAAAGTATAAAAAGCCGGTAACCGTGGTCCCGTTCGCTGTTCGAACGACCACGCTTTGGGTGGGCCACTGCAGCGGTTTGGGAGAGTTGCGATTCAAACGCGTTTTTTTTTTAATATCTGAGAACTTTTTTTTAATGATAAACGAACCATTGCCGGTGAAACACGGGAACTCAACGAATAAAAATCGAACGAAACTTTTTGAAAAATTTTTTCGCACTTCTACAGCACAAAGATGCGCTTTCGTTGAAAATTTCAAAGCGGTAGAATTTTCGAAATCACGGAGAAACAACTATATATATACGCGATTTTAATCATTAAAAATACGTCATTAAAAATCTTATAATATCGATGGATCGAAAAATTGTGCAATTTTCAACATTTTTGGCATACGGTTAGAGTAACGTACGACTGGATGTCGTGTTCAAATTTCAAGTAGAAAAACCCAAAATTAACCCGTTTACGAACGAAAGACCTCGACGTCTATAAATGCTTGCACAAATAGCCTAAAATTAAGTTAAACGTTTTAAAAAAAAATTTTTAAGTTGTATAGTACAGAGATGCATTGTTTTCTAAAATTTCAAGATTCCTCGACGAGTATTTTCGAAATTGTGGAGATATCTATACGCGTTATTGACGGAATGACGTTTCTAGTGGGTTTTCACAATTTTTCGATGGTTTTTCCCGTCGCGTTAAAAAAATATTGAGAAAAATTACCTGTCTAACCTAACCGTTTAGATCCAGTTGTCGGTGCGCACCTTCCGGTAGAAATTTTGTTAACAGTATAAAAAAATAAACACTTTGTAAGGCCACTAGCTTGCTCGTTAGTGCTCAGAATCTAAAAAATAAATAAAACCGACTTTAAAAAACAAAAACGTATTAAAAAGTAAAAATAAAAAATATACGACGGTTGATGTGATAGTGACCGTGATAAATTGACGGATAATATGCGAGACGAGAGTGGGCAAACAGTTGAAAGAAAGGCGAAGAAGAAGAAATGAAAATAAGACATATTTTCATTCTTTTTTGGAATCGGTTGTGTCCAACATCATCCATATTCTGTTTGATTGCGAAATTCCATATAAGCGCCACCGACTTTAGCAGGATATTGCGTTGTTCAGTGTTATCGTTCGTTTTTAATTGTATTATAATATGTCGGACGGCACCGACTCCAAAAAAAAAAACGAAAACATTTTTTTTTTCCATTTAATTGTTTTCTACTTTTTAAGCGTGTTTTTTGGTTTTTAGAGAGGTATTTTTTTTTGTAAAAACGTTTTTTTTATTTCATGACTATTAGTGAAACGTAAAAATAATTTATACGTATATGATTTATACGTCAATGTCGTTACCACCTACTGACAACGGTAATGGCCGTTTAGATATTTTTAGTTTTGTCAATTTTTTCAACCAGCACTAACAAAATTTACGCGGGATCACCTTAAAAGTGTTGAAAAATAATTCATCAAAATCGGTTCGTAAATTTGCGGAGCGATCACGTAACAAACATACGAAAAGAAAAAAACGTACACCTAACGGTCGAATAGTGAATCTTTTCTTTTACGACCGTTAAAATAGAGCAGTGTTTAAGAATGTCCCAGAGAGGACGAAAATAAATTTTGAAAATTCCACTCACGTTTTACTTTTTTTTTTACTTATTCGTATTATTCTACGTGTTTAAAATCTAAACGAAGGCACTAGAATCGAGTCGTAAAGGTGAGAAAAACGGATTCGGAAAGCTGCACTTATCGATAGCAGAGGCGATTTAAATTATGGTTAATGCGTGGGGGGAAAAAAACGAAAAACTCTTACAAATCATTGTAGTAGTAGGCAGTTTTATGGTGGATCGTTTTTTTTTTTACTCAAACGGTACGATCGAGTATACCTAACTTATAGTCAACGTTTATTACGATGACTTCAAAAACAAATTCTCGTCGAATTTTTGACACGGATAAGTTTAAGTTTTGTAGTAGACTTCAAAAACTTACTGCGCGATCCGTTTCTCGATCGCAGGGCGATTTTCGTTTCAAAGTTATTCGACGTCGTCATTTTCGAATATCGCGATCGTTGTTTTTTTGTTTTCAACACCACTCGAGATCCCGTGGAAAACAATCACTCGACAGATCGTCTTACAAATCGATCGAGTGACGGATAATTTGACGCAAAAGTCGAAACCTTCGAGGGACTCTGGGAGGAAACGGAGGATGACCGGGTGGTTGAAAAAAAAAAAAACCCCTATCGGACGTTTCCCCTTTTTATTTTTCTTTACGAGGGGACCAACTCGTCGACTAATGCGCGCGCGACTTTCCGACGAGCGTGTGAGCGCACTGTTATTGCTCGGCGCGGGACGTCACGCGTACAAAAGGGACGGGGCCCGGGCGTTCGGGGTGAAGGGGGGGGCGGTTTGACGCGCGTCATTACGCACGCGAGATTGGCCAGTCCGGCCGGCGAAGGGACGGAGGGACCACCGTTTGTCCGTCCGCGGGGTCGAGCAAATGGAGCGAAAAACCCTTTCGCCGCCGCGGCAAATCCGGGGTATTAACATAACCCGTCCCGACCGGCTGGATAACGTACGTGTATGAAACGTGCGTTTTTACACGATACGTATATAAAAAATAGAGAGATTTGCTAATTTAAGCACGGGTTTCTTGTTTTTTCCCCGTTACGAGCAAACGTCGGCGTTCAATCTGGAAAATCTTTCCGAAAAAAAAAAAAAGAAACTCTATTCGAACAGACAATGTAACACTGCTGTAACGCGAGGTATAATGTTCGTTTTAGAATTTCGAACAAATAAAGGATAAAACGAGCGTTCGAGGCGAGGAGGAAAACGTGATGATGCGTCGTCGTGGTAAAAACTATAGATCTAAAAAAACAAACACGCTTGTGTGTTATATTGCAAATTACCGAGATATCGCGATTATTGTTAAAGCTCGGCGAACACGACGACTCGTACGGTCAGGTTGTACGGAGGGATGTTAGCGGCGTAATAGTATTATGTCACTCGAACGCAATAGACAAGTTTTTTTAGAACGCGTAGGAACGTAAAAGACCCGAAAGATCGGGGAAAATCAGTGGTTCTCCTAGTAGACGTTACGGTTCATTCAAACGTTTTTACGATCGTATTTAAAAACGATGTTTATCGTTGTTTTTCGCGCAGTCACGGTTGTGAGTGGTCGCGATGAAAAACGACGAACCGAGTGAAATTCGCGCGTACGATCGCCGTTCGTAAAGAACCTACTCAGAACACGTTATCTCGTGTCGTATTGTTTTCCGAAAAAACGGTTAGCAGTACGTGAGAACAAATACGTGAATGACAAGTTTTATTTTTCCCTACGGATCATTTTCAAAAACCAATTCGAAAACCGACGGTTTCCACCGACTGCCGTTGCGAACCGACGGTTTTTTTTGTTCTTAATTACGTTTACGGCTAAACGAGTGATAGTGCGCTGCCTAATAACACTTACGCGAAATCGCCTGAAAATAATTTAGACAGAACCGTGCGCTGTTTTCCCCCGAGTCGTTCGAAAACATTACGAAACAGATTGACCGGCGTTATCGCACTTTCGTTCAACCTTGCACATTTTTCGTAACTTCGGTGTAACCACTACGTACAGTTCATGAAGCGTACACGAAAATAATGTTCATTCAAACTCACGGACATTTTGTTTCGCACGCTGTATTATACGGGGATCGCGCGAACTAGAATACAACGATCGACTTAAAGTGAACCGGCGCTGGTGGTTTTTTCCCCTTTCGTTATGTCCGCGACGCTAAATATTAACGAATAAACCCTTTTAACCGTTTCATCTAATGAGTTCTGTGCGGGCTGTGTTGCCGTCACGACCGTCCCTCTTCGTCCCCGGTTAAAACATCCGTATTATTATGTTTGTCTACGTAACGGGGAAAGAAACGCTGCTCCTCCACTATCGGTCTTTTATGACCGGCAGAACTTTTTAATCTAGATAACGCGACACCGTCCAGAAGTAACGCAAGAAAAGCTGTACGATAATCCTCGGACGTCTCTCAAAAGACGCGTTCCGTGTAACGACCGAACAGAAACGTTTTATCCTCTTTTTTCTTCTTCTTATTTTCGGCTCGTACCAACACAGCGATCGAACGCACATTATCGCGGACGATCTAAATGTAATGTTGTTCTTGGGTACGCGATCCGATCGGCGCGTCTAACTGTAAGATGATCTCTGTGTTCCATTGTCTTCGGAGACGAGGGATGACCACCGTGATGCATCGTTTTCGTCTACGTGAAATTAAACGAGAGTTTCACTACGATCTATTGTTGTTGTATCTACGAGACGCGGGATCTTTGCGTTTCAGGGAGCCTAAAAAGTCACAGTTGTACACGTAGTTGACGAACATTTACTTGGCTACTTGGCGAGTTTCGATCGGGTACGCTCGAAAAATTCGAAATTTTAAAAACGGTCATTAAGCGAACGGTTAGATAAAACTGATTATAAGAACTAGGCGTTTTCAAAGATTTCGGGTTGTGTAAAACTAAGCAAACGTTTTACTCTACAAATGTCATTCAAATCTTACGATTTTTTTTCAGAATCGACTTTGTAGTTTAATTTGTATTGTTGATTCGAAAACGTTCGAGCGTAGTAACGACCAATAAACGAATGCGATTTTTACTCTGAAATTATTACAAGTTTTCCTTAGGGAAACGTATCTTTAAAATTAATATTTTATACTTTTTTTAATGTCCTTAGAAAGAAACGCGACACGGAGTTTATTAATTCAGAAGTAAAATAAACTCGACGTTGTGTTAGGTCGCGTTAGCACGAATATCGAATACAAAGAACAAAACAAACTTATAAAGTGACCATAAATTATTTTTATGTGTACAAAATTTAAATATTCATTTGTAAATGAACGGGTAGCGTAAGGCACGTTTTACAATTCACCGTACGATAACAGTATTTACTATGAAAAGTGCGCATTTTCACGAATGGAAAATTAAATACTAAAAATATGTACCTACTGGTTTTTTACCGATGCAAAATTTTAAATAACACCACCGCAAATCAGCGTTCGGCATTATGTGTAAATGAGTAAATACGAGAATAATCGTGTTTCTGACTTGTTTACGTTTTTAAAAACGCCAACATTACAACATGTTGTTTAGCGAGAGAACTTCTATTGTAAAGATTTAAAATACTAAAAATAAAATTTACGCAACGGTGCATATTTACAATTTACGAAACTACTTTAGTAAGTTATCCATAATACGTATTGGAGCAAAGTGTTTAATACAATTAATTTTAATAATTTTCAAATTATAATTCTATTAGTTGCCATTAAACTATTCTCTGGTTTCTGGTCTTGGCTATGAGAAACGTGTGAACATGTTTTCGTTTAATTTTCTCTTTTTTCATACAGTCAAAGTGACCAGACTCTAATAATTGTTCGATAAACCGTTCTTTATCGTAACGTCAAATGGTCGAAACATCTGTTTAACCGAATCCCTCCATTAATTGAATTTGTGTTTTATTAGCATCCCTGTAGAAACTTATGGCGCATTTATCAGCTGTGTTTGCGTCCTTTACAATCTTAAACAAAAATTAACAACACCTTAGTAAAATTATGTTTAAAGTTGAAACGGTTGATAGTTCTCGCGCAGTTTGTTTCACAAATACGTCACGTTATTTCCGTGTCATAAATTCAAAATCTGTCGGATTTTTAATTAGCCGCACTTCAATATTGTTGCTAATTTTTGTTAAATTTATGTCTTCTCCCCCCGGGGACGTATAGACAATATACCGAGCTCGCTCAGAATCGTTGCTTTCGGATTAATAAGTTTGTACTACGATTTTTGCAAAAACATCGATGAAAACCGACCCAATTGAGAAATGATTCATCCGCTCCACCAAAATACTTTTCGTCCGACCTCGAATTTACTCCCTTTTTTTTTTTCAACAAAATTATTCCAGTTTCCTAAACGTCGTTAAACTCGCGATACCTATTACGAATATTTCAAAGAATTTTTCTACGATTTTTCTAATCCAACTTCTCGAGTAAACATTATAATTTTTGTTTTCCCTTCTGATGCCGCTCGCGAAATGGATCTCGCCCGTTCACCGCATTGACGTCACCGCCTTTTAGCCGGCCAGTCCGATTTCTACTCGTCTTATGTATTATTAGTTTTCACTTCGTTTTTCCTTGTTCGCATTTCTACTATGTTTCGGCAAGAAAAATCGCTCAACTGGAGTTCGATAACAACCATAATAGCATATTATGTTGCCTCTAAAAGGTTTTTGAACGGACGACGAAAATTTACTCGAGAAAAGGCCATCGCAATATATACACGACGTGATATATTTACATTATTATTTGAACGTCAAAGACGTATGATTTTTTTAGAAATCCGCATTTATACAATCGTTCCATTAGTTTACTGTAATAAAATGCGGTTTTTATCAAAAGCGTCACATCGAATCTAGTCGCTCTAGTCATAAAATGTACAATAACTGAAACGGTTCTCGGCGTCGAGTTATAATTCGTTTCGATTGATGAAAGGTTTCGATTTTGTTTTAAAACTTTCTACAGTAATTGCCGGTGAGAACTATCATTGATGAAGAGCCAGTTAATTACGAATTAATCTCAGCAACCGTGTCTTAAAGAATTCTTTTACTCTTTGTTTCCGATAAGATATTTTAATAGGTAGTGCGAATACGTACATTTAAAGTTATTTTGCCACTTATTTAAAAAAATTTTCAAACCATTTGAAGAACATATGGAAATATCTAAAAATTTCAATCTGTGGGATAACGGACCCGATTTTCGTACGCATTTATCCGTCGCGTTTATAAGAGTCAAAACAAAAGTGGAGAGAAATGTTTCATATTTTTTTTTTGCATAATCTTTCGCGTGAAATTCGTCCGCAGAATTTGAAAAATGAACACAAAACAGTCGATGCGAAATGAAAAAAAAAAAAATCGGCAGGGCCTACATATATTATGTAGGTTTATCGAATATAAGTCAAATCGGTATTCGACCAATGTTGCCTACCACCGTTGTACACAATACTCACAAATAATCGGCGATAGCGTTGAACTCTCAAAAAATAATATTCCATCGATAGAGTTAGACGCTACATAAGACTTCAGACAAAACAGATTTATCGTTCGAAATCAAATTAGTCCGCCCGTGGCAGATTTTTTCTATAGAAATCTACCAAAAAAATACAATATTATTTAATT
This sequence comes from Hormaphis cornu, assembly GCA_017140985.1. Classification (NCBI taxonomy): domain Eukaryota; kingdom Metazoa; phylum Arthropoda; class Insecta; order Hemiptera; family Hormaphididae; genus Hormaphis; species Hormaphis cornu. The sequence goes on from CM029363.1 coordinate 1,770,458, forward strand.
CTATAAAATATTTATTATTGTTTTCTTTTTTTAAAAAAAAACGAAATTAAATTTATTTTAACCGAGAAAGTATACTATATATATATACATTTTTGTAATTCACAAATGTTATTACACCCCGTTGTTTTTTTTTTTTTTTCCTTCGTCCGTATATGACTTAACGACTCGCGTGGGACAACAGAAGAACCGTATTCTACTCTCACCTGCTCATATATATATACCATCGCTCGAGATTGCTGTAGCTGGTACATAAATACGCACCTCGGCACTTTCAGGACGAGGTTCCTCCACGTCGTTTTCCCAGACTCGACTCGTTCGGTAAGGCCATTTAAACGGGAAAAATAGAAACTGCTCACCTTTTCTATATATGTTATATATATATTGCACCGACGGGTCCCGCACGTGCTGGGAACGTGATAACCGAGAAAAGTTCGTGACAACGTTCTCAAAAATCGTCCCGTTCGCTCGTCGAAATCGGCAATCGAACACGTTTTTTTTCCGAAGGAGGTGAAAGTACTGCCCGGATCCGCGCGACGTTCGGCTCTTCGCGCGTTAAAATTTCAAAATGCGACCGGTCCAAAATCGTAGGTAAGAAATACCAACATTATCGAAGTCCTAGGATTAAAAAACCGCTATTTTACTAAAAAATACTATGCGCGAAAGTCAGCGCAAAGATGATCGGCCCTTTGAGATCTCGTCTCGGGGACCCGCCGACCCTGCTGGCGAGAACACCGAACGTACCGAAATCGAGTCGAAGGCATCGTTTATAATAGTGCTGCTGTTGAACGTGTTTAAAACCATTCTCCTCGATATATTAATTCGTGTCGTCGTTACACGAGTACGTGATCTACTATCGGTAGAAATCTAAAGTCAAAACGATATTCATTTATACATTTTTCAAAAATGAACACCGTCGATTTTTGCGATTGAAAAGAATCGTGCACCTAAAATTTTAATTCGTGTTTGTCATTTGCGTTGGTTTTTGATTAAAACCGTCGGTAAGTACTGGAAGATTAGAAATGTATTCGTTTAAAATCGCGAATTCTCGTTCTGTTACCATTGTTTTTGTTCGAATTCGTAGGTACGGCTCTTTGTTGAATTTTTAACGACATTAATCATGCGTCATAACATGAATCATTCAGAATAAACATATTAAAAATTGATTGAATTTAATTCGTATAAACATGAATCCGATTGCGACTAGAGTTGTCGACTCTAGATGTACGTGTGCGTGTGAATTACACATTCAAGTTGGAATTACGTGTTTCATGAAACACACAAAAAAAAAAAATAGATTATCAGGAAAAAGTAATGTGTAAGTACAAGTCGTAGTTAATAAATGTGTGTTATTAGTTCATTTTTTTTTGGTTCTGTTTTTAATTAAAAGTTTGAAAATTACGGAGTGTAATGTTCAACCGCAAAGTACTTGAGCGATAATAATAAAAAAAGATTGTTTTCACTAAAAAACAAATTATTTCTGTTTGGTTGATCACAGGAACTATACAAAACGGGTAATTTTTAATGAAGGGACTGGCGTCGTTTTAAATAGTTGGATGGAAACAAATCGTTCGATAATACGCGTTATATGGAACGGTCTATATCACTGTAATAAAGATTCACGTCTTTACACGTTCACAGACTGTACGAGTTTTGTTCAAAAAATCTTTCTTTTAATATTTGTGATTGAATGTTTGATTTTTTTTTTTTCGTAATTCATTTTATTTTTGGTAGGTACGTACTTGTGATTGATTCAAAATAAATTTATGATTGTAAATTATATCATGTTCACCTGTCCGTGGTGGTGACGAGTTTAAAACATTTTTTACACAAGAAGTGTACTTTACTTGAGCGTGTTATTTCAGGGTAAAAAAATAATTGAATGTGACGATTAGATCGATACAATGTTACGGTTGTTTTTGAAGAAGGAATTTATTATTGTGTAGTAAAAAAAGACGTAAAGCGATGTTAAAAATAAAAATGATTATATTGAAAATTAATTATGCACACAAAAAATGGTTTTAATTTCACCCGATAAAACGCGTTTAACCATTCTTAATGATGGTTTGTAAACTTTTCAAGGCGTTCATTTTGAGTATTTTTGTTTTGGGCGTTTGAAAAATAATTGAAATTTCGAAAAAAGTTTCATCCATAGTACCATGAAATTTTATTTAGTGGACCATATTATTGTATACCCGTCTCTTTTGTAGTAACTACCTACTGTAAACGTGTAAAAATAAAAGCAGTTCCGTTACTAAAAGAGTTGACGATAAAACAAAATACATCGTTTTAAAATTTCTAAACGTTCTTTTTTTTTTTTTTGTTAGAAATCTAACATTTACAGTTACTGAAATCAACATTTCTTGTTGATCTACTTATAACAGTATACTTTTAACAACTGTTAACAGTATTTTTAACCGGGAGGCCTGATATGATAAGTATTCCATGTATGGAACGGACAGCGAATGAAACGGCGAACGACCCGAAAACTGTCAATTAACCATGACCCGGCAGGATACGATAACGGATCGTTTGGCCTTTTGAACACTGATTTACTACAAGACGTTAACGTCATCACACTAAAGTGCTTTCAAAATGCCTTGGTTGTTGTAGAGTTTAATCGAATTCTTTCAAACATTTACCATACGAGTTGTTTGCTAACTTGCATTGTATTTTGGGTAGAAATATTAACGATTCAAACGTATTTTGAACCGTTGACGGATATTTTGTTAGAATTTCGTTATGTATATTTTATGTAATGGACCGAAATGCGCATTAAAATTTCTTTAATTTTTCCCTAAAGACTATGATGATTGATTTAAGCGTATATTAATTGAAAAAAAACGAAACCGATACGTACGAAAAACTAGTTTTACGTTTATAAGAATATCTTTCGAATTCTAACATTTGACAAATCATATTAGGTTATGATATCATGTTATTGGATCATTCGAGTTCTCGAAAATGGGACCAATATTACCCACGTTTACGTTTCTATAGTTATATTTTAGAGTTTGGAAACGATATTTCACTTAGTGATACTTCACAAAGTCATGAAACGTCGATTTTTTTTTTTTAAATTATTGTCGATATGCGCTAAATGAAGCAGATGCGTCCCCCCCGGAAAAAAAAACGAAAAAATTGACGTTTCGAGTTGTACTATTCAATAATATTGTTCATCGATTCGAAGCATTTTTATCCGGCTATTTTTTTAAAACGACCGTCCAAAATCCGAACATTGCCCGCGATCTCGTAAAACAAATTTTCGTTTCCGATTTAGAATCTCCGAACCTTATCGTACGATCCAAAAACGTCATGTTTTATTACTTTGGGTCGAACGAGTTAAAAAACACAAAACAGAATATCATAAAGGCGAAACTGAAGGCTACTCGTCGCGTTTTTCGGAAACAGCTCTTTCGACGAGAACCGTTGCGATCCGTACGGACATTATTGGATGAACGAATTTCGCTGTCTCTCTGCGAAAATGATACTCGCGAAAATGTACGAGACGAGAGCAGTCTTCTCTACCATAGTCCAGCCCGTCGGTTCTACGACGAATGGAAAATTTTTCACCCACCCGAACGAGAGTGTCTCGTGAAATCTCGCGGCGGTGCCTGTTGATTCGTCTGAGTGGTGAAACGGTTTCGATCGAGCCGTCGACCGACGATAAATGCTCGCCGATTCGTTTTTTACCCTCTCGTTTAACCCCGCGGGCCGCCGGATCGCATTCAAAGGCCGAGCGGCAACGAGCGACGGTATCCTTTTCGCGAGAAATTCAAAAGAGTTTTCGCGCCGCGGGAGACCCCGCAAATAATAACGCGGACAACCGGCTCGCGTATACGACACGCCGTATAAACGCTCGGGTCTTTTCTCTCCATTTCCCCGCGAGTTTCTCGCTCTTTTTCTGTACTTATTTATTATATTTTATACACATATATAATGTCGCCCGCGACTCCCCGGAGCTACGACCATTACCGTTTTGTGTGTTATTACACTTTCCCCCCGTGTACGCCGCCAAGACCCTCATCTTTCACGCGAAATCGGCATCATTAATATCGCGCCGCGCGACGCCTTCAATTGATTCGACTGCAACAGCAGCGTTTCTCTCGAGGGTGCGGAGGGAATAAAAAAAACATATATTTTATACGCGATAAAAAGCGTACCGACTTTCCGCGCGTTTGCCTCCTGCGCGCGTTTTTATTGATTTTTTTTCGTTAATCGTAAGATTTTTTTTTGTCCTTTTTTTTGAAAAACCGTTCGACGTCTCAACCGATTTCACCCGCGTTCCGATCGCCCGCGCCGTAGCTCGTTTCTCGGCGAACACCCAACGAGTTTAGAACGTTTCGCGAACACCCGCCAACAAGCACCCGCTTGAGCACAGGGCCGATCGAGAAGATCGTCGTAAGAGACCGTTTAACACAAACATCACTCGGTGCGTCGTGACAAAATGAAAATAGTCCTTTGAGAGTGATCGAACCGACAGAACTCGACTGACCGCGCGTAATACAACAATTAACGAAAAATACATCGATTATTGATTTCGCGTTCGTATGATTAGCGAGCTCGTTTTCAACCGCACAGCCGGTGTAACGCGGGTAGCGAGTAGCGGCGAATCGTTTATAAAATCAAAGACGTGTACTTTCTAGGAAAACTGTATAAAAAAAAACAATAGTAGAACGCCATCTCCAAGTTTCGGTCCTACATATTTCGCTAGTCGATTTCAACATATTTCACGTTAAAAAACGTGCGTTTAGCGATATGTATTTGAAAAAGTCGTGTGGAAAAAAGAAAACGGGTAAATCATACTGACGGCCGTTAATAGACGCGTCGATTTCACCGAAAAAACTCGAAAAAACTTTTCAAGTTGTCGGAATAGACCGACACAAATCGAAATAATAATAACGATGACGATTGTACTCGAGACGAATCGAGTGTACACGAACAACTAACGGCCGTTTAATTTCTTGTAAAGTTTTTGAACAAAAACTACGACGTCATGATATTTTACTGATAAAAATCATTCGCCATCGACCGTTGCCGTCGTCTTTCGTTTTTTGCGTTTATTATTATTCGGCGTTATGTTTTTCACCTCCGTCGACACGCATAATACTATAATACACGTTTTCGCCTGCAGAACGATAAAACGCTAGACATCGTCAAAGAGAGTCGCGTCAAAGGCGAAACCTAACCGCGTTTGTCGATTAAAGCGTGTGCCACAGAGTGATATTGTTCGCCCCCAGCAAGCGCCGTAATGACGGTTTTATAACGTATTATTGTTAAATCGTCAAGCTGTTTTAATTAACTGCGCTCGGGGGTGTAAAGCGAGCGCAAAAGCCGTTCCGCTTGTCACAACAAAGGACGCGGGGGTAAATGCGTGTACCGGGAACGCGCGCGTTCGGTATCGCCTTTGCGGTTAGGTGGGTTGAGTGTGTGTGTAATACGAAGAAACCTTTTTTCGCGAACGAAAGGAAACTGGTATGTCGGTATTATCGCGGCGAAACGACTTCGGAGACCCATAATCTTCCACGTATTTCGATCGATCAATAGACAATTTTTATTTTTTCGTTAAATTTTATACAACGTTCCGATGCGCGCGGTACGTCCGAAAACGAGTAATGTACGATTGGATACTGTTTTTTTTTTTCAAACGTTTAAAAACGAATTTTTTTCGATTTTTACGGCTCAAATAACCGTTTTCAATATTGCTCTAAATTTGTTTTCACGCAACGGCGGGTATTACACCCGTTTAACTCGCGCACAATAATTATATACATACGACAAATTTTCGACCGACCGATTGAAATTTTCGAGTTCGTCGATTTTCACAGATTTTGAACGACGCGCGGAAATTTTCACGACTTACCAAAATACAGACGCGTTTTAAACGTCACTGAAATTTCGACTGTTTTCGAGAGCTAGTTTTTCTCTCATAAAACGTTTCCATACTCGCAAGTTTTTTCGTACATGCTGCTGATTTCGGCCCGAGTGTTTTAGTGATATACTTTATCGAGTTTTTAAATAATAAATTTTGTGTTTATAAAACCTATTATGATGTAATAATGTATGTTTCGCCACACGAGTTCCCGTAACGAGAACATCAGTTTTACCACGAACAGCGTGCAACAAATTAATTAATTTTCTCTATATACAACGGATTTCATCGTGAAAGGACTCTTATACAACTGCAGCGGCTGTAAATTATTATTATTATTATATGCATTAAGCCCCGCGATAATTAAGTTTTGAACAATATTTCTGCAGAACCCGGCTGCTAATATTATTGTGTTAACACACCGAAAGTAATAATAGTTTGGGGCGAGTAAAGCTCCGGGCAAAGTTTTTTTTTTTTATTTATCATAAAACTATGCCGAGTGTTTATCCTGAAAACTCTAAGGTGTTACCTATTTACCACCGCGATATTGCATTATTTTCGCCTGACCGGGTATTACCACCATACCAAGCCGAGGGAGCAATAACTAATAATAACAATAACAACTTTAATATTAATACAGTTAAAAGAACGGAACCACTCGGTAAAGGTTCAGTATGGCGACTGAGCTTCGGGTGGGTCATTGCGGTCTCAAAGTTGCGGTTTTCTCCGTATAATTGAACGTCCGAAAACAACGCGATAGATCATTGCATTCGAAAAAAACGAGCTATCTAATCTAATGAGTCGTGGGTGAAAACAAAAAAGAATCGCTCCTAGTGTAGGTAAATGAAAAAAAGAAACAGTTTCATATACCTGGCAAAAACATTTTTTAATCTTTTATAACCTGTCAAATTAATATAGTATGAAAACGACTTGGAATTATTTTTTATAACGATAGTTTGATAGGTATACAGCCGTACTGACGCCGGATTTGGCGATTTCGCCACTTTCGTCGTTTTCGGCACACAACTCAGAAAATAATCAAAATATCAAAAAATGCAAATCGCTACAACGGATAGTTACACACAAAACGCATCGCTTAAATAAGTTTTCCCCTACGTAAAATACAAATTTAAATTCTTTATGGTATAAAACACGTTATTATCCGTCATTTTTCTTTTATCCACGTAAAAATATATAAACGTAAATGCACATATATTATGAGCAGCGACAGTATATTATAATAATAACAATAATATCGTTAAAAAAACCGACAGCATTCCCAAAAGAACGCACGTATGTATGATGTATATAAATAGTGTTCTTGTAATAAACGCTAACGTACATTAAACGAAAACCACTTTTTAACGGAGTGCTGTGCGGATTTAATAAATTTAATCGCCTTTTCATTCGTTTTTTATGTTACCACGCGAATTTAAAAACACCGATAAATCGACAAAATTACGGTCGTAACATAGGTAGGCGTTAAATTGAAAAAGTCGACGTTTTGAAAATAGTAAAAAATTTAAAACAGTTTTACGCGTATGATTTTAAAAGCTTATTGAAAAAAAAAAAAAAAAAACCGAAGGCGTGTACTATTGTCCCGTGACATTCGGAAATGTTCACACTTTTAGCTAAGAAAATTCAAAACGCCGTGATAAACGTTAATTTTTTCGGGAAAAATCACGTTTCCATACTATACATGTATAATAAATTTCGTTTTACAGATTTTTTTCTGAAGTTGGTTGGAGTTCTCTATTAGATCGTATAAATTAATGTTAACGATTATTTTACATTATTGCCATTTATTTTATGAACTATTTCAACGCCAATATTATATCATAACATAATGAGTCACTTTTACGACTCGTTACGATTTCGGTTGTCAACCCTTTGTCGCCGGAGGTTTCAGATTTTTCAATGACGCAAACACCGTGTAAGACCTCTCCGGAGAATTCGTTTATCAACCGAGGGAGAAATTACGACGTCAGATTAAGAAAACATCCCTTACGTTATATTTACAATATTTTGATATTTGTACTGCCGTATAATAAATGTTTTGCAAAATGACTATAAATTTTTAACGTGAGATAACTCAAATGTTTCTAAAATATTATGTTTCGACGAAAAATGTTTTTTAAAACTTACACACACGTTTCACTCCGGTAATTCGTAGTATTTTAGTATTACAATATTATGTTTCGAATAAAGAGTCGAAAAATAATTATTTGCTCATCTTTCAATCCGTAAATATGCAAAACATTTTACGTTGGTAGACAATGCACACTGTGGCGGGGTACAGAACAATATTGGTTTCCTCGCGTCAGTCATCATTTTTTCGTACGATAAGATTTTTTTTTTTTTTAATAAAAAATGAACAACTGTTAGTCTGACAACGAGGATTTCGGAGTAAACATTTTAAATTAAACGTTCCGTACGGAAAAGATGGAGCTCAGAACGCGCAAAGGTTAGGGAAAAAACACTCCGTGTAACAATATTTGGTTTTTAATTTTTATACTTACGTCGGCGTAAATAAAAAAAACAATGTTTCATACCGTGTAGCGAGAAAAAAAAAACATCGACTTGCCGAGAACGACGTAATAATCCGAGCACCGTGTAAAAACATTTTCGGCATGACGTTCGTTCTCGGGTTTGTTGTTATTTAAACAAAAAAATATGCTGTTTAGTTGTTTTTTTGGTGTCTGGGGGATTCCATCGCGCGTACCCCACACATTATTAAAATATACGTTACCGTTCCGAGTAATGGCCGTTGTTAAACAGTGTTCGGCCGAATATTTGCTCCGAACTGCCTCCGAAGAAAAGCTCCGAATGGTAAAGTTTTACGATTTCCAGAATTTTAACCCGTTCGCCGGTTGCTTTGCACCTTTTCGGTAAACGTGCTGTTTTTCCGTTTATTTTTTTTATATTTGCGCTTCCGATAATGCCCGAGATAAATCGTTTCGCCTTTGGATTATGAGCGAGTCCCAGTATAAAAATCAAATTTAACAAAAAACAGCATAACCTAGGTACTACCTGAAATACGACTTTTTTTCTTTTTTAAGTAATTGATACGTCAAAGAATTTCGCACAGACATCAAACGCACTCCCTTTCTTTCCTGCCTTCCTTTCTCTATGCAATACTACGTGAACAATACAAGGACATTTTTTCGGGTTTTTTTACGCTATGACACAGTTTTTTCCGATCTGGCCGTCAGCGTTCACAAATTATTTAAAAAAGTTTCAAAATTCAATCAAAACATAATTTTAAGCCGAAATCTCTACTTTTTTTTTGCGTTGTTCAGCGCAAATATCGGAGCACTTATATACGAAAATGTCAACACAAACATTTTCAAAACTTTCGTCTTAATATTCTAAATGTTTTCTTTCGGTTTTTGGGGTAGAACTCGAAAAGCAAGTGAAATTCAAAAAGAAAAAAGTTGTACCATAGTACCACCGTAGTCCGGAGCGAGATCGGAGCATCTCTTTTACACCGAAAAATGTTCACGGAAATAAAAACAATATCGTTGTAAAAAAAATAAATTCTTAGCCGCGCTCAAAACCGAAAATAATAAAAAATAACCGTTGAATTTTTACGGAAACATTGTGATACGTCTATAAACAAATGGGTTCCGTATACTGTACGAATTCGAGTTACACGCCGTTCGAGTTTTAGGATTGATTTCTTGTGTTTACAGCTGTAATTCAGTATTCGTACAAAAACCGTAACGAAACGCTTAATATGACGTGTTATTTATTTTATTCTTTTTTTCAAATATTGATGAAACGCATCCTAATTTTCGGATATCAGTTCATTTTTACCAAAGATCTGCCCACGTTTTAAAATGTTTTTATGGGTCGCCCGATTTATGCGCGCTTTTACGAATTATAATTGCACTCCGTTTGAAACAGCCCTATTTATTATTGGTTTAAAAGATTATCAGGAAGACCACGACGAAATACAGCACAATATTATTATTATTAGCGAGGATTATGGGCACGATTCGCGTAAGATTCGTGTGAAAAATACGAGATGTGGCCAGGATGTGTTCGCTGTTACGCGTCCGCAGAGAGTAAAACAAAAACAAAAGATTTGAATCGACCGAGAAGGACTCTGAACAAAGCTGTATGTTTTCATGAACAATACTTTTACATTATACGATGGTACTCAAAATCTTAGTGTTTTTTGTATAAGATATTATCTTTATTTTTCGCGGCACAGTGCGTTTTATATTTCTTTTTTAAATCTTTTACTGGTGAGAATTGTGGTGCCAGCACTCAGTTTATGTGTATACTAATAAATTCTGAAATATCCTCACGAATAATAAAACATAATTTAAAAACAAAGAAGATTCTCGATTACGGAAGTAGCCTAGGACCCACAATGAACAACTATAGTAATAAGTTGAATAACTCTTGGAATTTATCGAAATATTAATCGATAAAAAGTATCGTACATTTCTGTCGATTGGCGAGTACGCCATACTATTATAATTATTCGGAACGTTAAAATTAATAGAGATAAAGAAAAGAAAATTCGTTTCATACTATGGCATCATGGCGTCCGACGGCGATAAACATATGTATCAGCAAACGTTTTGCCCACATCGATTGAAAATTTAACTGCTTTAAGAACATTGTGTTTTTTCTAATGTTTGATTGCAGATAGGCAAAAGTATTATTAACGATTGTGGCGTATGAAAAAGATGGATTATTTAATTTAACTTTATTGTTCATAGTGACTTTATTCAGTACGACAAGACTCTGTGTCAAAATTAATGACAGATAAAATAATATATTTGAACAAAAAATGTATTATCTTTAAACAATTACCGAACACCAAGATACGTTAGTTATGACCCGTAGGGGTGCGATTTAAACTGCATTGTATTCCATTTTTATACTTCTACTAAAATAAAGATACTTTTTTTTAATAAAATGTTGAATATATTATATAGTTCTTATATACTTCTTAGTGGAATTCTTTTGTTTTTATAAAACGATAAATCGTATCTAGATTCAAAAGACTGTACAGTATACGTTATAATGACGTAATAAAGACGAAATTTTTTTTAATAAACGATTGTTTATAGCTTTTTCAATCTTAACCGTCAACTGAAACAAAATTTGCTAATAATGTGTACGTTTAGTATACGTAAATTTATTAAATACTTTGCATCAAAATTTCTAAATACCTACGTTGGCTGTGTCGATTGTACTTTTGTTGACGATCACTACTCGAGTTGTACGCATCTAAAGACGAAAATTATTAAATATTACATTTCGAGTTTGTATACGCGAAACCGTGTCGGTCAATATAAATACAGAGAAATCAGTTTTATGGCCGAATAAACGAATTGTTCATTTGGGAATTCAATTTCACAAACCGCATTGAATTTATTTGTTATTCTTTTGAAAAAAAAAATAACGGTATATAAAGTAATAATCATAACTACTGTAAGAGCAATCGCAAGTATATAGTGGGATTGTTCAGTCGTAGAAGAAACATAAACCGAGTTGCCATTTAAAATCCCTCTGGTTTTATAACTTGTGCCGAGAATACTGACGCCACCGAGCGCGACATATCATTCTCCGTCGCCCTATCCCACTTTTCCTCGTAACACATTTATACTTGCATCGTGTCTGAATAAGACTTTGGGTTTCGTCATAAACTTAGTTTTTCTTCCAAATAAAATTAAAAATTACGGTTCATCGACCGCGGTTTACAGATATATGATAGTTGTTTAAAAATTGAAAAAAAAAAAAAAACGAGAACTTTTTTTAATTCTCAAAGAGAATACAAAATACGATATTCTGCAGTCGGTCGAATATAAAAATAAGAACAGAAATCATTTTATGTTACTTACAAAATATGTATTGTATTGTATTTAGACGTTATGTATAAATGAACGTTTTTTATGAGTTGCAACGCGAATCAATGGTAATTAAATGAAAATCAAAGAAAACCATCGATCGCTTAAAAGTACGTACAATTATATACAACGAAAATTATTACAAATCGTAAATTAAAGTGAATCAAAGATGTCGTACACAAATCGTGTAGTGTATTTAGGAAAAATTTTGTTATTTGTCGTAGAATATTTGTCTAGAAAATTTTTAAAATATTCGACAGATTTCCGTACGAGTGAAAAACATGTATAAATTAAAGACATAATAATTATTGCTCATCGAACGGAGATAATCTAATAAAAATCTAATAATTTAACAGAATAATTAACAGATAACAGCCATTTAGTATTGTGTCGTTGCTCTAAAATATTCATGGAAAATATAAAGTATTTTACAGAAAACGTCCGATTGTTGAAATGTCGTATCGCGAAACGTGCTAATTTTATGCGACGCGTCGAAAACACAACGATAATGTATATTTTATATCATGTTTCCACTAGAAATCGTGTGATCAATGTAAAATGAAGTTAACAAACAGGTAGGTAAACGAATCGCTAGTATCACCTTTACATTTTTATATAATGATCTAAAAAACAGTTAAAAATCGAAAAAATATCGACTTCAAAACACGCGTTGTTCTTCTTAACAATCAATTTACTACACAATTAATTCGATAAGACGTATTATTATACATTACGATCCACTACTCACGCCGGCGAATCTCCGTAAAATATTGTATAGTAGTGAATATATTGTAAATACTATACTTAGGTACGCGAACCGATCACTATAGCGGTTCTTTCAATTTTGTCTTTTAACTTCGGTATTTTCGGTTTATTCTGTCGCAAACGTAATATTATGCATTACTTTTGATGGATCTATTACCATATTTTTTTTTTACCTCAACCGGTGAACATTTTTATTAAGATAAACTTTGTTTTTCCCCTTCGTTCCGTTACACTAACGCAACAGCGATCCGCGCGTACAGTATATAATACTTTTTTTTACGTTCGACGACCGGGTTCTAAGCACGTACTTGGAACGTTCCACGAACTCCGAGACGGTAACGCAGCGAATCGGATTTGTAAGGCTCGCAAAACAGAGACGGTGTTTCAATTTCTCGTGCGCTTATATATTTTTTTTTTTCATCATTATTAAAACGATTATTATTACTGTTATTGGTCTCGAGAAATCCCCGAGAAACGCGTATTTTTTTTCGTATATACATATTTTCCTAAGGACCTCTCTCTCCGTCCCAGTCACCGCGGCGAGACTGCTGCACGTTAACTTAATGTAAAAAAATAATCGTAATCGTAATAATAACGGCAACTATTTTAAACGAAAAAAAGGTCTCTTGCGCCGTACATACTATAATATAATGCGCTTCCTCCTTCGTTGCCGCTGTTTCGTCCTGTATACCTACATCGTCAAATGGATAGTGCGCATTCGCAAAAGTACCCAATTAAAATGGTCTTATTATGAATAAAAAAACCGTAATAAAATATCGGTACATGTCATAGAGAAACTTAAAAATAAAAAGTAATACACCGTTACTTCGGTAGGTACATTGTTAGATATATCCTCGTATAACCAACCAAAACGGAAAGTTGGGAAAATGTGGACGGCCTGTACGCGCAAAGCAGGACGGTTATTTCAGTGCTGTTAAGAACATTTTTAAAAAAAGGTTGAATCGTATCGTTATTAGTTATTATACCGCGGTGAAATAAATTCACGTACCTATTGACCGTTTTTAGAAACCTTACATGTAGAGTCAAAATAGATGCCATTTTCATTCGTACTCGGCGCGCACATACATGTCAGCATATAGTTTATAACAATAGATTTTCGGGAATTAAAGTAAAATATCGTTTGCCTTTTTTTTTACGTATGAAAATAAATACAATTTCAAATTTGTTTCGTATACGTTTGACGTTGAATTTTTATGGGAAACTGTAAGTTTTTATGTTACATACTTATTTAAAATTATAACGCGTACGCATTTGAGCGCAGCGTATAGAAAAACGGATTTGAAACGTCGTGTTTAGCAGTGTAATTACTACGTACCAGCAAATGCAGCACTTTATTTTTTTTCCCTCGTGATTTACTTACGGAGCGATAAAAACATTCGAAAGCTCTTTAACCGCGTATACTAGCGAACACTATAATTGGACTCAATTTTATTCGAAACGTGTTTACCCGAACCTCCGATTCAGTTGGACTGCAGTCGCTAAGCCGGAACAAAATCAAAAATTTTGGGTTAATTATAATTTAACACACAAACGGTATCGTCGAATAAGAAGAAAATAATAATTATCAAAGCGTTCTTGAAAAGTTTTTACTATTTTTCGACACGCGTATAATACTCAATATCGAAACACAAGACCTCCGATAAAAACTTGACCTCTACGGGATTTTGTCAGAGATTCGTATCATGTCATTCTATAACGGTTCAGTGACGTATTATTTAGCCCGTGTACTATAAAAAATATATTAATTAAACTATTTGAAAATGTGATATTTTCAATCACTACGTCTTCGTATGATACAATTATAACTATAGTTCATAAATTGTTTTTATGTAGTTGTTTAGATTAATTGAATAAAAAAGAATTACCAAACACAATCGTAAAAAATCAATCTATCAATATTGAGAAATCGATCGTATACAGAAATCTATACTATTAGTAGCACACATCTAGAATATTTTATGTATTTTTTGAACTCTTTTAAGATTGACGGTTTTTTTTTTTTTACTGTCAAATTTTTAAAAAAAATACCTTAGCGATGAAATTTAACGATCACACTAGGTCGCGCGGGTAGATTTTGACGGAAACTACACTTTGGGTGGGTCACTGGTTCAAGCGTATTGTTTAATATCTGAAAGCAACGACAAACCGTTGCTTTGAAAATAATGATTCTGAGCGAGCTCAGTAGTTGTCTAGTGTACGTCCTGGTAAATTTTTCGAGAATTTCAAAGTTCTATGATTGGATCGAAAATTTTCGAAATCACTTGAAACTTTTTAACGAACCCGCGTCTTACCTGTTTAAATATCATGTAAAAGTTTGTTCCACCAATTATTTTATTTGGTTACGGCCATAAATTTAAATCGTCCGACGCCGTATTTTGCGATTTTCTTTGCAAGTAACTCAGAAAATAATCAATATATCTCCAAACTGCTTCAACTTTAAAACCGATATCCAAACTTCTTTGTGTCGTTACGATTAGAGCAGCACTCCGCTTCTACCCGGAAGCGTCGTTACAGACGTGAAGATTTCGAATTTTTCGCCGTAAAATTCTCTAATTTTTTTTGGTTATCGGGGTAAAACTCGAAAAGTAAGGAAAATTTCACAAAAAAAGTCTACTACCAAAGTACCGCCGGGGTCGGAGTTTATCGTTGTAGGTGCTAATTTTTGAAAATCGGAGCATTCTTTCTGTACAAAAAGTTGTTGACAGAAATAAAAAAAAAAAAATCGTAAAAATTTCAATTACTATACGAAATTCAAACGAGTCGCCGCTCTTTAGTGATGTTTCCTGCGATCGGACGAAACGTTTGATTACGACGCGCTGATCCCGGTCGGCGTGCATCGAAAACATCTTTGTCGAGAAGATTAACGAGACCGCTGCGGCGGCGTTCGTCGATCTCGTAGTAGTAATATTGCGCGTTTCGGCCCGTCAAACATCGCAACGTGGGCGCGGTAACGTCTTGTCGACTCGATTATACCGATGATTGTTGTTATTAATAAAACGAATTCAATCTGTTTCGACCGTTCCCATGGCTACGACAAAAGCCGGTGGGTGCATTCGTCCCTTCGTGTGACGCGTGTCCCTCGCGTCGTCCACAACATCCGATCCCGTTAAATCAACTCCGCGATTAATAACGCAATATAAACCGCGACAACAACAATAATAACTCAGCGCTAACAACACATACGGCCCCACGTGACGCGCGCATTACGTGTGACAAAACACACAAATCGCATAAATCTATACGATATAATATTACGTATATATATTTACTAGTATGTTATTGTTATTACTATCGTCAAGGCCGGACGAAAATTCGTAAACGTGTCGAATCGAAAAAACAAAAAGTCGTGTTAAAAGATTTTGTCACGTATCCGCGCAGCTCGGACGGACGAGTGGAGGTGAATAATACGAAACGAACACGCGTGCCGATTCCCGAGAGGGCGTTACGATGGCGGAACGGACGCGAAACGTGGCGAGGAGAAAAGAAACGGAGGACGGAGGCCGAAGAAGACGGAAACAATCGGAAAATTATTGACGACGGTCGTTAACGTGTGTGTAGGGGACGATCGCGGAGGGATAGGACGAGGTTGACCCCGAATGGTTGTTGTGAGGAGGACGAAGATGGAGTAGAAGAAGAAGAAGAGTTTAACTAAAAGTCAAGTGACAAAAAATAATGATAACAGTTTTCACAATCATTCCGCAGTACCTTGTAGTGACGTCGTCTCAGATACTCGTCGTATTTTATTTAATTCTCTTCTCGCTCACACCTTTTAGTTGAAAATCAACTCGTTTGAGCCAACGAAAAATTAATTTAACGAATTTCCGAACCGTCCGGAATCAACGACGCGGAGTGTTTTTCGTGACGCGGATTGCTCGGTCGGCGGCGATCTTCCGCTGCACCGAAGAGGCGCGTTGAAGGCGATCGCGTAGTGCAGACTTGTCGAAACGCCGACGTAAACGATAAAATCGGACTCCCGTAGCGGTGTTTGTAATATTACGATTAAACGACGGAAGTTGACGTCGTAAACCGTTTTGGTTGTTCGAAACGGGGATGGTCCATGAAAGACGCCGGTGTTCAATACAAGTATAAGTATAAAAATCGTAAACACTAACGAAAACGATTTCGAATACGACACGAGATCGCAAAATTATTGGCTCTCAAATATAAAAAAAACGATCGGACGGTTGACGATCTCTCATAGATCCAACGTTCGCGAGTATTGTGACGCATGTCGTCGCCTATACGAAAACACGACCAAAACAATACACGACCCTCGGTGAGCGCATTTCGTTTACTGAAATGTTCGTTTTAACAAAAAAAAAATATTTTTCTCGCTATAAAGTTAGCGAACGAGTTCGACGGTGGACTGCAGGTACACTTATTTGATTGCGCTCGAGACGGAATAGTTCTGCTTAGGAATCCGCGTTAAGCCGTCAATCGCCGAAAGGCGTATTGAATACGTCTGTTCGGGAAAAGATAAAATAGGAGCGCCTGTAAAGTTTCACGTTTCGACGAGGGGTGTTTTGCGACACGCTGCACTGTATCATCGTGGTGTTTCGTGGCTAAAACAATAATTATTTGAGGTGCCGTTTAAACGATGGGCTTTCACCAAACGATTTTCGCTCGTATTTCAGATAGAGAAATTCAACAATTATCGTTAATAACTTTACCGTCTAATGAACTCGGCGTTTTAGCCGGATCGTAACAATTACACGTTGCTGCTGACCTCTTGTGCGCCTGTTGTTGGTGTACCGATCGATTTGGACCGTTGAACGGTTTTCAGTTGTACACGACCGTATTTCGTACTTCGATATTGTGCAGAGTGTAATGTAAATAACATTTGAAAATATTTAAATAACAGAAAAAAAAAATAATGGACTTTTTAAACTTTTGCGTTTCGAATTTCTAGCATGGCAAAAAAAAATCTAAATATACAAGCAATATACGCTTTACGAAGATATGGCGTTCAATTTTCACGCAAGATCAAAAGACGGACACCGCGACGTGGTAATTTTCGTCGATCGAGGAGAAAAATTCAAGAACCTGTAAAGTTTACGGTAAACTGTATATTTCTCCAATTTTGTTGTTCGTTTCTTGTCAAAAAAAAAAAAATAAAGAAACAATCTCGAAACATTTCGCATAAACACAGTGCTTGGATTATTTCGATAGTGTTTCATTTTTATTGATACGCTTTTACACTTTCATTTTTAAGTCTCGCGCTTCATTCAAAAAATGACCATTTTTGTTTTTACCGCTACTTCACTGTTGTGCAAATTTGTTTTTTTAAACCTCATATTCGGAAAGGTCAAATTTTGATAGGTGGCCGAAAGATACGATAGTGCTGAGCTGAGGCGTGCGAATTTCGTTTAAGATTCTGTCGGTTCTGACGTACCAAAGTAGTTGACACTTTGAATATCGTCCGATAGACTGAGTAGCGAAGAGCGACGTTTCCAGCGATATTATCGCTGTTATTCTGAACACCGTTCATAAATGCGGTTGACAACCGGACCATTATCGCCGGTCGTGTTTTTGCGCTTGAAACGCGATAATAACACAACATCTCCGAATCATTTCCTTGTCGTTCACAAAAAAACAATTTCGCGCTCTGCCTATAGATATAGAATATTATACATGCACACAAAAATGGACGAATCCGACAGGACAACCCGTACGTTTAACTGTCAAACTTATAAAATATAATATTCGATTTGTGACGGTCCGTCGACTCCTGTTACCCGCATCAAACAAACATTTGACTGAGATATATTAAAAAGTTTTTGTGAAAAACAATTCAAACGTAAAATTGATTTTTCGCAGATTTACAACACATACGCGGAACTCCCGTTTTTATTCGTACAAACTAAAAATAAAAAAAAAATAACGACCATCAGTCACTTCTACGCGTACAGTTAACCGGGGCACTTACGCATAAAATGTATAACGTGACGTCGTTTAAGTCAGAAAAAACCGAGCCGAGTTAGTAAAATAAAATTTCAAATTTCGAAACTCAACCCGGAATCGTTTGAAATGCATCCGTTGTACAATTCACGTATCTAGTTTTCGACGATTTTCGTTATAATATTGACGCGTTTTAATGATCATCAGTTTTCGAAGTTTTCGAATCGCGTGCTAACGGTTCTTTCTAATCAATAGATTTTTTTCACACGTTGTTCAGGTATAAATTCAAAAGACGTACAAATTATGTTAGAATATTCAGTTATTTTCGCAGTTAAGCAGAACTTTTAAATTCTAAATTGTTTTAACGAAACGATAGGAGATCAATTAGAATCGTACTATTTACTTGAGCAGTTATTTATCATCAATTTATAATTTATAGCTAACCGTCAAACTACATCTTCCAAAACGGTGATCCATCCAAAAAAGTGACTTACTTCATTTGTTGCCGGTATTTTCATTTTTATTCATTATGATTTCGCGTTTTTTTCCCCATTCAGAGTGTGTCGGCCTTGACAAACTTTATTCTCCTGCTTCTTACGTCTGGCTAATTAAATAGCTTATAAATATAATATATATATATATATTTACAAAACGTTATCCCCGAAGGTGTATAATGTTGTTATGAATAATGAACGTAACTAGAGGACGTAATGCCGGAGGGTGGCGTTTAATGACGAAATAAATAATAGAGATTTTCAGAGTCCTCTCCGGCTCTCGCGCCGCGAACGATGCCGACAGGTATGCCGATATATTGTTCGAACTGAGAGAATATCAATTAGATTTACTGCTCTGTTAAAAAATTTAGTTATTTTCTGTTAGTTTTTTTTTCTACTGCAAATTGTATACCCAACTCGCTTAAAGACCCATCAGAAAAACTTCAACTGTTTTCCTTCTCGGCCTACGTTGAGTCTTAACGATGCTTATGTCTATATTGTACATTTTGAATAGCTGAGTAGGTATAATTTATGTGGCACGGAAATAACGTTATCGCGTTTGGCAATAAATAAGTCAACATTGCCGAGCACACGAATACGGAATAAATAACAATTTTCGTGTTTAAAATATCTGCAATAACGTTCCTATGAAATGCAAATTCATAACGAACCGAACATTTCATTTTCGAATAACTCTTTAAAGCGTTATTCTTGTATTGTGAAAAAATTTAGCTCGATTAAGTTCGTTTAGGTACTTTTAATTCGTCGATTTCTTAAAATTAAACATTAAACGTTTATTGTTTTCAATTAAAAACACAGACTCGTCGACATCATTTAGCAACTCCTATATTATATAGGGTTATTACAATTATTATTACAAAGTCTTTTTAAACATTGAGTATCGTTGAACGTTTCTAACGTTTTCTCACATCACGGTTATAAGCGAACCGTACCCATTGTAACTATACTAAACAGATAATTAATAGCATGAGATACGGAAATATAGAGAAAATGAATGATAGGGACAGAGTTGAAATCCATGAGCATATTTGTAATCGCGAAATCTGGAAACATTCCTCGTGTATTAATTGAACTTGGTTAATACAACTCATAAGCCACAGTCAGACACGTATAAAGTGATAAATTGTATATGATTTTTAATAATTTATGTATATTTATATGGATTATGTAAAGCCGACACAAGCTAGATATAACCCACTAAGCTAATATTGTTGTCAGTATTTACATGCGAAACCATTGACGTGTATGTAACTTTGTTTAGTATATATGTTATAGGTGTTTTAAAATAAAAACACTCAAAATTAATATGAAACGCTCATTATGAAAGCTACAGGTATATCATACCATGGTGAGTATCAAATTGATTTAGAATCAGACTTATATCAGTCGAATATTAGTTTCGAAAAGTTCGTTTTCGGTGTCTTCTTGATCAGTTTGTTTTTTCGAAGCCAATAATCTCAACCACAGTTAGTACGAGATATATCCAGAACAAAAAAAAATAAATGAACGTCATACGCCCTTTAAGAGTCTATCGGATCGCCCATCAAACCGGAAACATCGAACCCCTCTTACCTATACTATTATCTCAAAATGTTGACGCTATTCTATTTGTACAAAATAAACAAACTCAAACGATATATTTAAAAAGTATAAAATACGGTGTTCACAGTGGAATTAAAATGATGATAGTATGGTAACATATGCACGTCGAAAAATATACACACGTCGTGACAAATATAGTTCCTTTGTACAATGGTAACGTTTAGTGAGTCGTGTTAAACTGCACAAAGTAGCTCGGTACATATATTGCCTAGCAAAAAAACACCTAGCTTTCATTAAATGTGGGTAACATAATATTCATATTTTAGTCCTCACTCATTTTACAGTTTTAAAATTGTCAAAAATATATGTTTATCCGACCCTACGATTCATTCGTGTTTTTAAATTACAATCGCGCAGTTCATTGGGGAACGGCTGTACAGAAAACAAATTGTAAGTAAGTACGAATAAATGAAGATTGCAGTATAAAATTTTCTCATGCCATAACATTATGATGTCTTTACTAGCATGAACCGAATCGGAATAAATATCGCTAGCAAAGTGTGTTTCTTTAATAAATAATTTAGGAGGACATTTTACGTAAATTTTTTTTTTGATCTAAGAGATCAAAACTGTCGAGGTTAAAAAGTTGCCGATACATCTAAGTTCTATCTTAACAGTAACTATGCAGGTACCGTTTTGTGTTACCGTATAAGACTGACGTAAATGTTTTAAATATTATGCGGATATTCATTTTGAAAAACTGTACAAAAGTAATTATTCGTTGGCTGCACTCATTCCGTCGTATCGATCGCGAATAAAAACGTCGATATTCTGAATTTTTCGATTTCGTGTCACCATATGAATCTAAAGTACTATTTTACTGTGTAAAGACATTTACCAGCCAATAATAACGGAGTGGTTTGTAGGCTCTATGAACAATAATAAATCTGGTGAACGCTGACAGGCAATTTCCGTTCGAACACTCGAGACCCGATATTTAATGATAATTTAACAGCAAAATACGCACCGACTGTTGTAGTATTTCAGCGCGTATAACACTCGGTAGATCGTTTGTGCAATAACTGTTACGATATAAACTCGCATAGAACCAAGGAAATTTTAATACATTCGACTTGATAAAAATCTATGTTCCGGTAAAAGAAATGTATTACGAGAATCAGTATCAAGAGCGCGATATCTTATACGAAGTATAAATCGAATGGTTTTGTACAGAAGAAAAAAAAAAGTCGAGTAGTAACATTGTTAATTGGTTTTGGTTATAATTCATTTTGAGAGGACTACCGTATCGGTACAAATTGTTGTTACCACAACAAACCGAACGATGAAATATTAAAAGACAATAACCGTTGTGAAGAAAATAACGATATTCGCATGGACGCGAGAAGAAACGGTAAGACGAAGAGTTTTTCCGAAGCATAATTTAAATAAATCACAAAATATCGATCGAGGTGGTTCGTTTAAGGAATAAGAGAGTTTTTTATTGGTTCGCTATTGATAAGTTTTTTAACGGTAAATTCAACAAAAACAAACTTTTTGAAAAGAAACGCCGTTGAAATGGTGTGTGAACAATATGAAAACTTGTTTTAATACTTTGTGACAGGTGCATTACAGAATGTGACGTGCACAAAATTTTTTTCTTTCTAATTTAATAATATAGTTTTATGTTATCAAGTCGATTAATACGACTGCAGAGAAATGATATTTTCAAATCAATTAAATGTCAATAGGCACCGTATTTTATAAATTCTCGTTAAAAAAAAAACCATACCGTCAAATTATTTTCTTTCGCGAAATGATTGTGCTTGAAGTTTTTGGGAACTCGTAACATCCCGATTCCCGTTAAACATGTGATATTTCAACATCCATATTATCATCGTTTTCGTCCCGTAACGTATCATTCTATAACATATGACTTCTATCGGTCTGTTGTCGGTCTGTTGTGACCGCGGTCGACCATGTTCCGGACCACAGACTATGATATATAATCGTATATGCTTCTCGTTGAGGTCTCACATGCAGCGAGTGGAGAGTACTTTCTGATTTGTAGTATTTCAAGGGATGTGAATAGACGAAAATAGTCAAAAAAACTGAAATTCTTTCGCTAAACATTTAAGCTTCCTCGAAAGGGCTTTGCAGTAACTTCTACACCATATGTAAGTGTATATAGCATCGCTTGTGTACAATTGCATAGTCTTCTCCTCTCAGCTGTTAGTTTTCGACACTACAGTTTTATAAAATATTAAAATTCTATAGAGAATATGCAATTCTAGGGTAATTGAATTCGATATTTTATTGACATACGCTATTTATGCGTCGTTTAAAAGCTGTTGAATAAACGTAAAGACATCCAAGAGAATAGAGAAGTTTTTTTTTTTTGTATTAAATAAACGCTTCGACTTTATTAAAAATAACAAATGAGCGTGAAACACGCTAAAAAATGTTCATGCTTAGTGTTGACAAAAGTTTCCGGTGGATACGACCGATACAACAGGGTTTTTTAGTTCAAAAATGGTCCAACACGTTTGATGATTTTCGTTCTACAAAACGGTTTTCAGAATTCTTATCGCGTCGATAGATCAATCGTTACGTTTGTAACGGAAACCGCATAAATTCCAATAATTTGAACGTGATGGAGAGAAAAATCGACGCGTCCAACCCCCTCAAGTTATTCTAATGTAATTTGTTTTTATTTTTTTGAAAATTTTAAAAACGTTTGTTGACACTCAAAAGTGTTCCACCGATTATAGTATTAAATATCGGAAAATGACGTTTTAAGCACTGTCTGAATACTTATAAAATTATAGATAAAAAGATACTCGAGTATCAAGATACTGACGCGAATACAATATGATCGAAGTACGACTTCACGGTAGTTTTGGTGGACTCGGAACCACAGACATATGGACTGCGCGTATCTCGTTTTTAACACGCAAGTACTAGTCGCCAACATAACGCTCTATTAGAGCGTTCGTGGATGAAATACTTTTTTTTCTATGAAAAAAAAAATGATTTTATCAAGTTGCAAGCTTATACGATAGACTTTTCGCGGGACAGTCGGATCAAATCATTCTTCGTTCACGATTTCCCCACGTTTATTTTGGCGACTAAATTTATTGGCCAGTCCGTATATACGTCCGTGCTCTGAACGCAATAGCGCGTGGTAAACGTAATGTGTGTGTGTTGACCGATCGGGTCTAAACAAACCGAAGACACGTTTTATTTCGTAATATATCTTGCACAGTTTGAATATATTTCGATGAAACCGACGATGATATAACAGTCCGCACATTTTCAATATTACTACGGCAGCGGTTGTTGATAAAATATGTTTTTAAACCGAGAACGTATTAGCGTCGCATCGGTGGGTCTAGATTTCCGATCTAACATAAATAGCGTAATATTATTTTAGCTGTCCACGAGCGGCCGGCGAGACGTCTCGGCGAACGTGCGCGCTTATCGCGACTATAACGCGAGTGCGCGGACGTGTCGAGAAGATAAAATAACAAAATATTTCTCCGTCTCATTTGGCCAGTTTCTCTTCATTAGGTTTCGTAACCCCGGGTTTTTTTTTCCCCGATAAGTCGAAAGTTATTGTTTTCGCCACTGAAAAAATCAACGGTCCGTGCACGATTCTCTGTTCTTCCCGCCGACCGGGACGTTTTCGCGAATCAATCGATCGTACGCGAACGTGTGGACGATATAACGATGTGCGTATAGGGCGGTCGGTTTCCGAAACGTTGATCGAAAAGAATTAAATTATATTTTTTCTCCGAAACGGATCATCCGTGTAGTACGAAAACTATGGATCATCCTAAAAAACACACACACCGAACACTATGAAATCCGTACACATTCTTCTCGGTCCGGAACGTCGAAAACCCAAACTGGAGAGTTGTTGTCCCGTGGATTCGATTACTCGTTTTTTTTTTTTTACCAAATTTTTTCCTACCGAATTTCAGTTAATTGCTAACGATATAAAATCGTTTTAAAAAAAACCCTTTGAAAAAATAAAAAGCATCAGTAAGAGGAAAATCATGTCGAAAGAAAATACCGAAAAAAAAATTGTTCGAAATGGGAAATAAATAAGAGCTATTATCAATTGCGCTATTTTTTTATATATAAAGAAAACATATGATATGAATTGATAAGAGATAAAATTTAAATGTACTCTTATCATCATAGCAGTCGACACACATGATTAGTTAGTATAATGAAAAATAGCACAAATTATTCTTGTAACTTTTGATTATTATAATTGTTATTTATTATTTGTTGTTATTATTATTGTTATTTAAGTAAAAACTTTTATTGTTGTTTTCTTTCATTTACAGGTAATATTTTTATTTTATTTGTAAAATTATTAAAAATAAAATATAACTTTCATTCACAGAAACGCAACTTGGGTTTTTATTTTAAAACAAAAGAAAGTAAATAAATAGATCTATATAAAGATCATTATATATATTTTACCGACTGCGACACGAGAGCGAGTTTCGTTATCGACCAGCCGCTCGAGACGGACAACGCTGTCGATGACGGCGCAAGTTCGCCGCCGGACGAAAACGGCGACACTTGAAACGCGGACACCCGTCTAATCGGACACCAGGATTGGCCGAGCGCGAGCAGGGCGTCCGGGTACAGGATTACGTTTTAACGTCGTCCCGTCCACCGGAGACCGTCCGACGAGCGGAATAAATGAGCGGTCGACTGCGCGATAATCGCCAAAACGGATTTCGCCGACGTCTCGTACACTACTACGCTTCGTACGAATGTGTGATTTGTATAATTATTTCAACGCGAGTTCTCCGGGAACGTTCTTTTCCGGTGATTTATTCATGAACGCGTAACATATACAACAGTCATACCTGTTTTTTGGGGAAAACGCTCTCCGTTTGAATATCCGTTCGTGCACTCGATAATTGCAGAGAGACCGTCCGTCCGCTCGTCGTGTGCTATTCAGAAACTAAATTTCTATTTTTTCCGTTTCCGCCGGACATTTTTCGGTAACCGAAAACAATTCGAACAATTTCAACGAGAAATTCGAGTTTTCTAATTTCATACGCAGCCGTTGTTCGAACCTACACGGTTCTAACGAAAGAAATCACCCGAAACGTAGGTACAGAGAAACGATTTTAAATGAGAGAAAAAAAAATGAATAATTTGCCACGTTTTCTGTCCGTAACTTCAATTTCTCGAATTAGCTCGCGGGATGAGTTTGTGAGTTATTCCACGAGCTTAGCTATTAAAACGTTTCGACATACATAAATGCGAACATACGTGTTTCGCGCACGAATTTGCGAGGTGAATTCAAACGGCGATAAATGCGTTTTACGTTTAATAAAAAAAAATGATTTCGATTGACATACACTTTACGGTATAGTTTATATGGTTACACTAGGCGTGTGTTATCCGGCATGACGCGGTGTATATTTTTATACACAAACAGTATAAATTAACGTACTTCACCAACGCGGTCTTGAAAAAAAAAAACATTTCCACAGAACCTACGCAAAAATGGTACTGAAAAAATACAAAAAAGGTCGGCGATGAAAAAAAGAGTAAATAAAAAAATATTATGCGCCACATGTTTTAATGCGTATATAATACCCACTTGTTTTTATGGGATTTGACCTATCAATCTTCCTCGTGGAAAAGTTCAAAAAGTTTTTTCTGCCCCCTCGCGAAATTATAATTTACTTGACGACGGTGTGTGTTTTAATGAAAATTCTCGTGTGGTATAATGCACATGTCAGAATAAAAACTGAAAAAATTATTCAAACTTAGTACGTTAAAAAAAAAAAAAAACACAAAAAAGTCTGGATATTAATTAAAAAAAAACTAAACCGTCATATTGTTTAATTAATTTTTCGCGTACATTTTAACATTACTCGCTAGTTAAATTATGGCTGCGTCCACTGCAAAGGTTATGCGCTGTTAACAAAATATACGAACACGGTAGTTTAATCGCTCTTCGTGTCGAAATCGAATTATTCAAACGTATTAATTTTTGTAAAAAGTTTTAAAACGGAAAAAAAAAGACACTGATTGTTCGATATTAATAACAAACGTTTCGAAAATTTAAAAAAAAAAATTTTACTTCTTGATAACAACATTAATAGGTAGATAAACGTAATTTTAACTAAAATAATAGATTAATAATTCGATAGTATTCTATAGGTTTTTTTCAATTAACTTGTAGCCATCAGCTGTACACGAATTTAGTACCTGCGTGTAGCATAATATCAAAATATCAAAAAATGCTTCGAATAAAATTCCCAACTCTCATGTGACATTCAACGTAACGATTGGAGCGCTCCTTCTATCCGAAAACGTCATTACAAATCAGAAAGTTTCAAATTGTTTGCCGTAAAATTCTCGATTTTTTTTTTTTTATCTTTCCGATAACACTCAAAAAGTAAGCAACTACCGCCAAAGTCCGTAAATCTTGTAGCAAAATTACTTTGAAAATCGGAGCGTTCCATCTATAGGAAAATTAGTGGACAGAAAAAAAAAACATCATTTTAAAAACTCGCTCGTCGCTCTGAATCCAAAATAACTTCGTGTTTTGCCAATCATTGACCGCGCTCTATAATTTCAACACAACATCGATTCAAACACGTCGTAATTTGATGGTTTTGTACCGCAAAATAATAAGTCGTACTTATAATAGAGGGATTAACAATAAAATCTTCTTACCTATACGTCGTTTGCGACGAGTATTGTCCGACTTATAATTTATAATCCATATAATTATTATATCCATCGCGACCACCTATTGTGTAAAACAGTAATTGAATTTCCATCGTCGATTTGAAATTCTCGGTATACCTCGATAAAATGAAAAATTAATTACCATTTCCAATCACACCCTCATCGCTTTATTGCATAATGGTCGCGGCTTCAGAGAATACGATATATATAATACCATGACTGTTGATTCTCCTATTCTTATACACGGATTTCTGCAGACGTTTCCCAAGAGCTTATTATATTAATAATGCTAATATTGTTTCTGCCCCTCGGACAAAATATTACTCAGAAAATACTACGATAACGGCCGATGATCAGACAGACGGCTATCAAACACAGGAAAGTTTAATTCGGAAAAACTATTTTCAGGAACATCATTTTAAGGAAATGTTAAAAAACAGGAAACACCGAAATCGGGAATTTTTTTTTTTCAAGAAAAACAGTATGAGTATCAATATCAATATCGGAAAGTACGAAAAGGGTGATTTCCGAAAAATGAACTAAAATCGTATATTGAGTTTTGGCACTATCTCTCCACACTTGCTCGCTCTGCTCACACGAAAATATCCTAGCTTTGGAACCGAACGATATTAATACATTTTTGCATTATAATTATTCTATGAAAAAAAAGAAACAGTTATCAGTAGCAGAATACTCATAAATGTTTTCAATGCAAGTTAAATAACAAAATACGTGTGTAATATGCAACGCTTGGCTTAAAACCGAGGCCAGGAACTCTGGGCATTTTTTGCGTAAGACGCGTGCAAATATTTCAAGTTTCTGTAGCAATAAAAGCGACGAGCCTTTCGCGTATCACATTTGTCTATTTAATTCCCTCGTCAAAATGTATCGAACATGGTTGCAATAGCGTAACTACACCCGCGTTTCAAACAAACGTTTCGAAACCGATTCGCGTTTAAAAAACGTAGAACTGGAACTAAACGCTGAAAATCAAAAATGTCCAAGCGACAATCTCGGAAGTGGGTAAACGCACACATGAGCACAATAATGAAACTTAAAAACAGACAATCGTGCAAAAATGTAACACGCACTGCGGTTAACTCACCCATATCACGACACTCAAGCAAAATATCGTGTACTTCAACAGGTTGATGTGTTTTTCCAGTTTTTCCGCGGATTTCGCCAACTCCTTTTGTACACTGAGCGCGGTCATCGTGTAAGACTCGCGCGAATTTCGTTCACTCTCGCGACACGCGCACTTAGGGTGTTCTCGGATTTAGATTTTTAGGTTTATTTTTATTTTTTTTAGCGTCCTGAATAATCTTTTTCGACGACCGAACAAAACACGCGTCGTTCTCGAGGAAGAATCGGTCGTAGGTATGCGACAAGTGGAAAGATAACAAAAATTGTAGTCGAACGTTTTTTATTTCTATTATTATTTACACAAAACCGCGCCCCACTGATAAAGACAACATGTTGGACGTGTATCTAGTCGCATTTGTCGTTGTGTTTATACTTACCGTGTGACTAATCTTCAGCGACGATTTTTCCGTCAAAAGTTCCGTCATCAAAATACGTTTCGTGTGCAACGATAATCTCTGGATACATCACAAACACTCGACAGTGATGTTTGCTTAAGACTGTTTCCGCTAACGAAACCGCATATCGTATGAAAATAATGAACGTAAACGACAAAGTAATTTAACCTATTCACAAACGTATGTCGAATGCGTGTTTAGTGCGATCGAACTGGTTCGATCAAATTTTGAGAACTTAGTGAAAAAAAAAAAAAATTATTACGTTGATTTTTGAGAAATCCCGTGATCAGCATTGATTTCTTTTGTTTGGTAAAATACAATTTTACTACGATTTCCTAATAAAATTTAACTTTTGTGTAATCGAAGTTCACGATCCTTTATTGTAAAAACTTTCTCTTATTTATTTCAGTTAACTATATCGTTTCTACTTTTTAAATATGAATTGTTAACATCTGCTCGACAAAATGAAAAACAGTATAAAACAATGTAAACTCCAAGTTGTAATATAATATATTTAGACTTTGTCAACTCTAACAATAAAAAATTTTTAAAGATTAAAGATTTTTAAGAAAAAGAAAGAATTTTTAAAGATTTGAACTTATTAATAAAAAACTATGGATCTAATTTTTTTTTTTTTTAATTTATTTGTATTGAACCACTTAAAATTATTCAGGAGGTACAAAATTAACGAAAACTAATTTCAATCATTGTAAAAGCAGTTGATAAACGTATAATTTTGATTTAATAATACGTTCAGACTTTTGTATTCACCAAATAGCCGCGTTGAACCTTCAATAAGTAATATTATTTTGTACGTGTGATTTACACAAATATATACATTTCCTAGAACAACCTCTAAAGCGATTTGTTTAATTTTACATAAAATCGTTTAAAATCACACAAACGATTAATAAAATACGCTTTTAAAATTAGGTAATTTGTTTTATACTTATAACTCGTGCGCCATTTATAAAATCATTGTTGTTCAGATACAGGTTATTGAGGTGAACTTAATTTTAACGTAATATTTTTCACCAACGGTTATTCATTTAATGTATTTTCATGTCTATTACTGTTTAAACTACTGCATTACAAATATTAATTGTTACATTTTTATTGGAATGTCTATTTTTTTTCTCGTCAACTTTAGAATTTCACAATACATTCGACAAACTGTTATAATAAGTTCTTTGTCATAAAATAAAAATATTTGAGTTTAAGTGTCATGAACAACTCTTCTTATGGCACTGTTTTATCTCCGATGAATGTATTACTCTGTATGTGTAACACAAGTACTTATCCTAAATGTAATGTTTACTAATTATTATTACTCATAAAGAGACGATATTATGCGCGCAGATTATTTTATAATCCCAATAATAACAATGCACAGGCATAATAGATATTAAATACTATTTATGCGGTTTATACCATTTATATTGTATTATTAATGATAAATGTTTATGTGCCGCGTATTATACCATACGGCTTCTTTGGATATTTTTTTTCTTTTAATATCCGGTAAAAATACTTGGCAAAATATGCATCCGGTGAACAATCAATACGACGTACCCAACACATAAACACATCGTTTACTCGAGGGAAAATCGTACAAAAGGTTAAGTATGATTATGACTGAAATGTTGACAAAATGTTTCGTTACAGTCGTTTGAACGGGTTGTAAAATACAAATAGAATATATCGTAATATAGTACCTATAATTATTATAAAACAGTTTTACGCGTTCATAATTTTTTATCGTTTTACAGCCCATCAATTTAAGATTCCTCGTAGTAAAGTGTCTCGCTATAAACTATATCGGTGTTGTAACGTTGTTTAAACTCATTTCGGTCGCAGTCATTACAGAGTTCGAATTGTACAAATCCGTTCTTCGTATCATTCGAAATGTGTGGTAAAACAAATTAAGAAAAATATAATGAGTCACTAATACTTTTATTGACCACAGCAGCCCAAACCTATAAGTGACCTTTTATAAAAAGATTCATGGTTTTTTTTTAGTAACATGACCTTAAACAACGTATTTTTTCATTCAAATTATAACTTAAGTGCGTAAAATGATAGTCGTATCCACTAACATCTAAGAAACTCTTTCCGGATGAGGGGAGGGCGCGTTACAATCGTGGGGAAAATTTAACCGGGAGTCATTGTTTCCCAGAAACATATTTTACTGGGCAGTGTATTTGTTTAGTTAAGAATCATCTGCGGGCCAGTAGGTGACAGCGAACTGGGATGCGCAGAAGAAGGAACAAAGATATCCGAGAGTTCCAAGGATAACCGACTTTGTGAAAGCACAAAGAACAATCCCTGCGCGCGATGGCAAGGTCAACGTGAGATAAAACCCACAGGGAAGATTGCAGTCCAATGCAGCGATGAATAGATGGGACAATGCAGGACTTACTATACAGGGATACCGCCGAATCGAGAAGAGTGGAAAACTCTTAAAGAGTTCTGATGCCAGAGAAAAAGAAGAGGAAGACAGTAATCGTTTAACAGGTTGATTTTTCGCTCTGTCGTGGGCCTTTTACCGGTATAGGACGCACGAACCCTAACACCGGTATAGATAACGTATTACGCGGTAATATCATACCGCTGGTAAAATGATCCTGCAGGGAGACGAATGCCCCGAACCCGAGAGAAAAAATATATATCGTCCCGAGTTCGTATACGGTTTCCGGAACGATCCCTTCAAGTTCCCGACGTACGCGACCGCGCGTTTCTGGAGACACCACCCCGTGTAAAAAATACGTGCTCGGTAGGCGATAAATAAAAACACTGTGCGTTAGAAAAGTCAGTAAAAATTTATGGCCACTCATTTTCAGTCTTGTAACGCCGACGACCCGACAGCTCGGTCAGGACTGAAACCCGCAGCGACGAACACGATTTGTTTATTTATGACCTCTCGCGCGCATAAAATACGCGTCGAATAGACGTTTCCCCGTGGAAATTATTATCTGCATCCGGATATTATGTGGATGTAATTTCGCATGTTCGTACGGGTACAGCGGCTAACGGTTGTGACTTCTGGAGAAATTTCACAGACAATTTTTGTTCGGGCGAAGAACGCAACGAAACCGACTGTAACAGCGTATTTTCAACTGTCGAGTTTCGATAACAATAATAATGTAATAAAATTAAAAAATTTTCCGAATAATAACGCCTTCGCGAACTCCTTTTCGTATACAAACCGGTTGAACGATTCCGGGACACCATTGAAAATTCGACGAAACATAATTTTTATTCGATCTCTCTTTGAAGCGTCCGAACGAACAAAATATAAACGAACAAAACGGTCGACGTGTTACGCGATGTTTTTTCGTAAACACAATTTTAATCCGAAATACTTACCTCGAATATTTTCTCGCTAACAACACGTTTACGCAATCGGTCACCGCTCGTAAGTCGATAACAACTATGATACACCGCAATCGACGAACAGAATATTTTCTGCACGTCATTCTGTCCCTTCAAGACGTTTTTCATTAGTCGATTCGTTAAGGTTATTTTTCACTCGCGTTCATCCCTCAAGTATGTGTAGAATGTACATCTTCTTTTTCTTCTTTGTCTCAACTATTTGGGCTCGGCCACCCTTGTCCTATCCGTCCACTTGTCACGATCGTTCACACGCCCTACACACACACACATCAACAACCATCATATCTTTTCCCAATTATTTCCATTCATATTATCTTCTTCGGTCTTCCTCTAAATCATTTTTCTCCGACGTTCATTTCCATAACCGCTTCGGTTTTTTTCTCTCTTCACCACACGTTCGAACCATCTCGGTCCCTTTTCCCTCGTGGCTCGTCTGGTTTACGTTTCACTTATGTATCCGCGGGCTGCTAAAAATAGAAACGTTCAATATCATTAGACAAAAAAAAAATTTTTTTCGATTCTATTCGATTAAATTATTTGAATATCACGCTAAATAGTGTGCACGTTATATTCGCGTTTCAAACAGGAATATTTATTCGGACGGATAGACTTCTCGTTATTCCGCACGTCGTCAAATTAAATTTTGACGTCAGCGTTCGTTCGACCGAAAAGTTCAACAAAATAATAATTGGTTTTTCCACTGCATAGGCCATGCTACTATGATCGGATAGAATTTGAAATAGCAATTTTATAGTTCAAAGCGTTTTATTGTTTGTGTACGACGAGTTAACTCGTAAACGAATCAGTTTTATATAAAATCGCAATTTAGTGTTGTTTCAACGTTGTTGTCGGTTTTGGATTTATCATGATTTTCTCCGAAGTTACCAACGCAAACGTCGAATCTACGAGGTTTTCGTGTTCTGCGCCAATTTTTCAATAAACGCTTGAAATTAAATTTTTTAGATTATCGATATTTTTCGCAAAAAAAAAAAACGGCGAGGCTACGAAGGGCGTTTTTCGTAAAAAAATAATTAAAACGTTTTTTCTAGATTACGTTTAAATTTCTATAATATTACAGTTGATTTTTTAAACATATTTGAATGAAAAATTCGACGAACTATGTGAACGTATTGTTACCATCGGTGGATAGAGAAATATTAACCCAAAGCAAATGAGCAATCAACGCGGAAGTGAAAAAGAGAGTTAGAGAGAAAACAACAGAGAAAGACGATCTTTTTTTAAGGTAGTTTAAGGTAAAAAGTATAAAACATTACCTATCGATGACGTCATAAGATAATATTGATTAACAGTGTTCGTATGTTGACATAACAGAGCATATGTGTCCTTCAAAAAAAAAAAAATGTTTCAGCCGAAAATAAATATAAATGGCAAACTTCAAACGTACTAAAACGTTCGTGCATAAAGTTTAAATGTTTTAAAAAATGTTTATATAAATTCGTTTAGTGTGTTTTTTTTTTTTTGCGGCGATTTTGTTGTGTAGAATCAAACGCTTTTAAACTTGTTTTCTCTAGTTTATCCACAATAATAAATTGCCATAATGTTCTAAGACGGTATAGCGAAACGCGACTCGCTTTACAATTTTAATATTATTGCCGCCACTGGTCAGTAATGTAACCGTCATACTGTGCATACTTAGAAATGTATGCTTACGTGGGGTACAGAAATGAATATTATACTTGACCAACCTCGCTAGAAGAGTTTTTTTTAATTCAAGATTTTTTCCTATTCTTAATACTAAAAAAAAAATGGTCTCTACTATAGTTGTTTGAAGTACGCCTTAGTGACCCGGTCCCCATACTCATGTTAAATGATAATCCCAGGCTTCTTTTTCTCGATCTAGCGGCGTAAACGATTTTCGTATACCTCCTAATGGTCTTTATAAATATTTTATGGTTCTAAGCCGCGTCTAAGGGAAATAAGACGTTTTCGCCGCCGATCATGGAATTCGCAGTGCGTATTCTACGCATGGTTTCTGGATTTTTTCCCCTCAATTTTCCGTCAGAATATTTTAGATAATATATTTATATTATCATACGTTTTTCATTTCCCTTCAGGCACGGATCGAGGAACGAAAGATACCCGCCGTCACACAGTCAAAAAACAAAAAACCGCATTCATTTCTCCAAAAATTCGAATCCAGTAAAACGTCTAATTGAAGTTCAAATGGACGGACAACTTACGTTTTCAAAACGCGTTGAACGCGCGTGTAGTGAAAACAAAGCAAAAGTGACCAAATTTCTATTCTCGAACCCTTGGTACGTACCAAAAAAGTCGACCACTCTCCGATTGATCGTATAATGTTATTTTTGAGAGAGAAGATCATGAAAGTCTTGTGATAATAATCGATGACTGGACGTCATTCGCGGCGGAGGTACAAGCGTAAAACTTTGCACGTAAAAATTAACTTACAATTAGCTCGGATGTCCGATATTCTTTCTGTTTTAGATCACGACAAAATATATCGTATAAAATGTTTCTTGTTCTGTTCACCGAGGGGGGGGCCATCTTTTGGGCCAACAGTTGTAATTAATACAGGAAAATAGTCTTAAAATACTTTTATAATTTCGGGCGAAACGACATAGTGGCGTTCTTCATTTTTCGATGTAGGGAACAAAATTTGTTAATTTAAAATTCAAAAGACTGAATGTCGTTTAAAAAAAAAAATTTGAGTTTTTTCAAAAAATAGTTGATTTTTTAAAAATGTATCGTATCTATTATTATTATTAGGACGGGAGGCAAAAATAAGCGTGTCGTCCAAATGTTGGGTCTTAGCTTACAGTATTACCATTCAAAAATCAAGTTTTAAAAATGGTATGTGATGCGCCTATCTTCCCAACTATTAATTGTAACGTTTAATATTTTCGTCGTGTTATCAGCATACTTATCGCCACCACAGAGTATTTCTATTTTAGCAAGCGTGAAATAGTCGAGAACCGTGTCTGCAAACTGTTTTATGTAGCTGTTTCATACCGACACATTTCGTTTGATCTGCGGAGAAGCGTTTTGGACACATTTCACAGCACTTTGTGGACGAATTCTGTGAACCGACGGACGTTTGTATAGTTATCATCCCCCGAAAATGCCGCTCGCGAAAACGACGCTTTCTGAATGCGCGTTTGTTTTGTGAACTTCGACTATAGTAATTATAATAATAATCGTTCACCATCTCTCGTTTCGCATAACTAACAAGTTAATTACTAAAATACTACAAGTTAACTGTACATGATATATTATTATACTACAACGTTAACGTCGAAGAGTAATTTTGGAAAATGACGAGTAAAAGTTTTGAAAAAACAAATTATTGCACATTCCGTTTTTTTGTGCGAGTTTGAATTGGAAATCGGTCGTATACAACTGCAGGTGATGGGTCTTACATCGGTCTTACATCTTATATCGGTAAATTCTTTACTTTTCAACATATACGTGGAAAATGTCGAGACGAGTCTCAAATTGAAAAACTTATCGAGCACTTTACACTGGTACATCGAACGTATAAATTAAATATTTGTGTCCGTAACGTTTGTTTGTTTAATTTACTAACGGTACATAATATTACTGGTCTGAATAATATTATGGTTGTCTGGTGTAGGCACATTTCAATACATTATAGTACAGCTAGATCAGACGATATTATACTTTTTTTATACGTAAAAAAATAAAAAAATCCCCCGTTTACACTGCAAACGATGCTGGTGAAAAACATTTTGATTTTAATGAGCTAAAAAAAAAAAAAAAAAACATTAATTAACTCCATGGCTGCCTACCGAATGAAAAAACATTTTTTTTTCTCCACGTCGTCACTATCGATATTCTGATATTTATTTTTTTTTTCTGCATTTTTACCCCGTCTGGGTCCATTACCGTTTTACCGTAAAAATTGATTACGTGCTAAAACATAAAGCGAATTTTATATTGTTATATCCTATGTATACGGTCAATAAACGTTTTCATTGTTATAGTAATTTTTTTTTTTTTTTGGTGTGATGAACAACCAAATTGTAAATAAATAAATAATGGTATTGCATGGATTTTTTTTTCGCTCATCATCTGAAATTGATATTAATTTTTTATAATAATCGAATCGTGAAAACTGTATGTTACTTTGATTGCTAATGAAAACCGATTCCTCAAAACTCTTTGCTGTCGACAAAGAGGCAGGAATTTTGAGGTCCGGTGGGGTGTACTGGGTCGCCGATTCGGAAAGGTCGGTGAAAATTTTCAAACGATCGCGAAAACGTCGATTCTGAACCGGTTTATTCTGAAAATATATTTTCGCGATATCATTATTATTAGAACTGCACGTCGAACAAATACAATTTAATTTTTCGGTTTCACAAAGTGGCATATTATTAATAATTATTGTGAACGATCATTTAGATATACCTACGTACGCGCGCGTGCAAACTTTCGTCTGCGACGTGCGTGTATAAAAAACTCGCTAACGCCTGCAGTGTTTAATGGAATTTTTTTCGTTTTCAAAATGAAAAACTAATAACGAAAAGGTCAAATAGCAGCTATCTATGTATGCGGTCGTCACGATGATGTTTTAATACGAAACATTATTATTATTATGAAATTTAGTATACGAGTGCGTAATGCGTGTTGCGTGTTTTAATTAATTCGTTTAAACTACATCAGTGTTCGGCGAAGCGTTCGGTGTTTTATTAAAATGTCAAATTATCGCATTTGTTCGTCGTTATAGAATTGAGAAACACTACGCGGGTTGTGTCCGTTTTTGCGCACTTTTTTGCGTATTGTTGCGAAAACAATTATTTTGTTTATAAAACGTATCGCACTGACAATATAATAAATTAAAGGATTCTGGGGGAAAAAAAATAAGGATATATTTTATACGTATTACGTAATATATTATTCTGCTATGTTTATTATCGTCTAGTACGCGAAAGTGCTCGAGACGTTATTTAGTTTTACACCGTCTCGCGCAGCAATCATAAGGGAGAAGTTTAGAAACAAGTGTTCGTTTTAAACTCAGATAGTAATAAATTAGTCGTAAAACAATAGCGAACAAATAAATTAACCCAAAATAAAAAACGAATCGATCGTGTGGTATTTTTAGTGTCAAATCACCGTTTTATTAACCATTCCTATACGATAGTATTAATATAACAGACGTTGTTATATTAGAAAAAAAAAAAAAACGTATTCCAAACGTTTTTCGACTCGTTATATTCACTCGAGTTACAAAATAAAAAGCGTATCGCGTTTAGCCGCGGTTCACGTGCAGTAAATAGAGTTTTATCTGAAATCGGTTTTTCTAGAACACAAATATTTACTATCAATTTATTGTTCGATTAAAAAAAAAAAAAAATTTAGAACTACTATATAATTATCGTTCAATTTAAATATTATATTCTCGTCCGAAATCCGCCAAACCGAGCCTCGACCGACGATTATTGATTTTTGTCGTGAGGTACGAAGCGCATTTTCTTAATTCCGACGAAAAAGTGTACGTCCTATTCAAAGTCCTCGTGCATGTCTCAACGTAGTACATTTTTGCCAAATTTTCACTACCGACTTCGAAAAACAAATTGTTTCGTCCGCTTTTGTGCGTTCTTCAATAAACGATCGTTCGCGTAAACTATATTATATACATAGATATGAATTCGCTGTGGATTCGTAAAAACCTGAGAATGACTTGTTTAATGTTTGTATTACTGTACGGATGGAACGATCATCGTTCTAGCCTGCACTTTCCTCGTGAAAAATACGTAAAACTGCAGATTTTGTCCGGGTGAGTTAAAATCAAACGGTGTTTTCACAAATCAATGCCACATAGGCGCGAGTTTTACACGAAAAAAAACAAAGCCGAAATATATTGCAGTATTCGTTTTCATTCTTTTGGTCACCTATTGTGAAACTATTTCCTTTTGGTCGGTAACTATCTATAGAAACACAATTATATCATTATATTGAGTTGAATCGATAGAATGCGGTGTCGGATAAATTGTTCATACACTTCACGGTACGTGTGAAATATGATTTTACACCACTA
This sequence comes from Hormaphis cornu, assembly GCA_017140985.1. Classification (NCBI taxonomy): domain Eukaryota; kingdom Metazoa; phylum Arthropoda; class Insecta; order Hemiptera; family Hormaphididae; genus Hormaphis; species Hormaphis cornu. The sequence goes on from CM029363.1 coordinate 1,808,635, forward strand.
CGGTGTTAATAAAATATGTTTCATCGTCGGTGCTCACGCTACGTAATAAATTCGAAACAATCAACAAAACTCGCGCAACGCGCGCGAGCGTTTGGTCGTTCAAACGCGTATAAATAATAACCTACAATACGCGTATAAAATATAATAATATCGTATATAACTAATATCAATTTGTTTCGTAAGTCGCGTTTGTATGGATATCGTACACCTAATAATAATGCTCCTTTTGTTCGGAAAACTTTCCAGTCGGAAAACGATGTAATAAATTTGCCTTTTGTGGATGTTTCGGTTACAATTGCCGAAACTATACCCGTACACGCGCGCACCACCTTCCTATACACAATAACGACGTGTATGGAAATAGTTTTGACGGCAATAATTTAATTATTTTACATAATTATTATATTGTTACACTCCGTATGAAATATCGCGAACGCCCGTTGTAGCATAAATAATTGCCGGCACCGGTTAAAAGCAATTACCAACTGGTACGGTTCCGGTAAACTCGCCGAGAAAAATAAGATTATAACCCGTTTTTTGTTAAGTTTTTGTATTTTTTTTTACAAAATAAACGCCGTTAGAAATGAAATTTTACAAAAAAAAAAGACATTTTGAATGTTATATAGTCAACCGTTAGATTGATGAGGAAAGAAAACAATATCGCGTTATGTATACAGTAGTGGTGAACAAAGGTACTGATTCAAAATGGTGTGCGTCACTCCATTTTTTACATCATATGTGTTTAGTGCAAAATATATAGATGCATTTTATGACGACGTCATTGGCCTTGTGTTCACACTAAAGTCTTTCGGATATCTGAACGCTGTATAATAACATTATGTCTATGTCGTAATACGCCTCTTGACAGTATCCTATAACGACCGTAGGTTGAAAATCGTAGTTGAAAACCACACAACACAGCTGTATGAACGGAAAAAAACACTGCAAATAAAATCGCTTTCTAGAGTTTTCCGAAACATCTAGACGGAATCTATAAAATTAAGTGCCGTCTTAAAACCAACAAGTGTAGTATAACGAAACGTAACGCTGAAACAACCGAATGTTTTTATTTTGCTTATAAAATTTTCGTGCGTTTTTATTTTATTCGTCTCAGAACGTTCTATTCATCCGATTCCAGGTGCTGTTCTATTTTAAAAAAATCAATCTTTAATGGCGAAACGGCGAAGGAGCCTTTGGTTCGAGGTTATTTTGTTATGAACCAACCTCAACTGTCGACGTGAGAACTTTTTTAATAATATTTAGATTTCAACGATGACGTTTCATAATTTTTACGTAAAAACTTCTCGGGAATATTGAAAACAGACATATTACATTATGCGCCAAGCGAAAAAATAAAATCGTGCGTTTTCCGTCTTGGGCACACCCTGTTCCGGTGCAAGGGAAAACGGATGCGCGTGTCTTTGACAGTTTGAATACATTACAGTATGCAGATAACGTCATCTTTGTTGACCAGACAGAAACTTTATGACAAAATCGTTTCCGGAATATCACAAACAAGACTGTTGATCACGTCCATGTAAATGTCTGAGAACTTTTCGGACGTTTGTATACACACATTTTGACGGTTGAATGAATAAAAAAATAAAAAATGTTTAAAAAGTATAACTTGACTGAAGCAAATAAAATATATTTTAGATTCTGAGCGCAGCGAGGGGAACGTACTGTTTTCACAATGATATTTTTTAATTTTGTTTTTCTGCAGACAATTTTTCGTATAGAAGGAAATATACTCCGATTTTCAAAGTCGGTACCTCTAACGAAAAGTCTATGAACTTTGGTGGTATTTCGGTTGAAGATTTTTTCGCTTACTTTTTAAATTTAATCCCAAAAAAAAAAAAAAAAAAAAATCGAGAATTTTACGGCGAAAAATTTGAAGTTTCCAAATTTGTTATTCGAGTGTAAGGAATTTTCCAATCGTTTAAAGTCGGGATTGTAGATTTTAGTTTTATTTTATTCCAAACATTCGTTGATATTTTAATTGTTTTCTGAGTTAGAAAATCAAAATACATTTTTGATTTTAATTGCGATAAATATTTTCCATGATTCGATGTTTTTTTTTTCAATTACAAATTTAATCATAGTTAGGTCGATGTTTTTACTAGAGATATTGAGAAAACGCTAATATTTGCTGTTTATCTTTTATATTGAAATATAATCATAAATAGTATTTGAAATAAACGAATTTTTTATGTTTGTATGAACATAATATTACGGTCCCGAGTTATCCAATTGTATTCCATATTTGTATAAAAAGTTTTACGTGCCACATTTTATACATTTCTAAACTCAGGATTTTGAACTATAATGGCGTGAAATGTGTATTCTATATTTTATAAATTCAAAATATGTTTTTGACACGGGTCTATCCTCGACAGCCCGACCGTTTCGGCTGAAATCGTTTTGGGCATACAATGATCGAAGCGTTTCCTGAACACACAAACCGACCACGTCGTATGTTTTGTGTGTACAAAATGAGATTTTAGAGTGCGTAAAAGGAAAACACAGTTTAACTGAATCCATCAACAAATTAGTTGTTGAATTCAAAGAGGTTATTTTGTTTTTAACATGATTGGATTTTTATCATTATAAATAATATTGAAAAATTCCATTAAAAAAATCATTATCGGTAATATATTTGACAAGTCGTCATCGTCATAACCGTACATTTATAGATATTGTCGCATTAAAATAATGTATTATCAACAAACAGATTTCAGAAAACGATTTTAATCGATAATTGTGTTTTAAAATTAAAAACATTTTGGTAAAAAGAACTATTCGTGTTACTACATCTACGAATAACATAACAAAATTCAATAACAATCGTCTTGGTTTTAATATATTTGTCGATTAAAACGTACGAACATTACGTGCACCATTCATATCTAGTAAGTATTTTTATTTTCCAACTAATATTTCACAACGCCTGCGAACCGAATGAAATAAAATAATATTCTATAATTTTTTTGTTGATGAAATAAACGGTAGGAATTCATCGTTCTTCGGTAAACCGTGGTGAAACAATCGCATCGCCATTTTGATATATTATATTATATTCACTCGTTCACGTATACGACACATAGTGAATAATTTGAAAACAAAGCTCAAATACCATATTTTTTTTTTTAAAATCCCTTTAATTTAAAAATTGTAGGTATTTTTTTTTTTATATAATTTTTTACCGTTAAAACTAATACATTTTTTATTTTCGCACTACTTTTATACGAGCGAATGTTAATAATTTTCTGCATCGCAAACATTCCATCCGTGCGGTTTTCGGTTATTTTACCCTAATTGTATTTCCGTTTACTCGCCGGTTCGATAATAATTAATACCGATAATGCAAATTCTTTGCCACGGTCTCCTCACCCCTTTTACCGGCGACTAATACGTGCCACCGTGTATTTGGAACGAGAATAAATCGTTAGGTGTCGCGGAAGGTGAAACGGTGAACGAAAGTATAAAATATAACAACACGATTGCCTAGAGTAATGAAATCGGGTTATGAATACCCGCTGAAAAATGATTATTAGCCGACGGTGGAAAAAAAAAAATAATCATTTTATCGCTGCGAAAGAAAGGAAAAAAAAAAAAATCTTAAATATAAATTGTACGATTTGTACGTACTATCGGGAGTTCGGCAGAGCGTAATATTGGCGCTTTTGTGTGTAAAAAAAAACTCCTCGATTATTATTTGACTTTTATTCAATTTTATTCTTCCGCAGTGCTTTCGACGAACGAACGCGGCAAATTTATTCTTCTAGTTAAAAAAAATTAATAACTCCTTCGTAAACGGTCCGCCGAGAGATTTACGAGACCATAATTGTGTTTTCCGACAACACCGTAATATTAATTTAAATCGTATTTCGTGTACATTACAATATTACTCGTTAGACGTAATAAAAATATTATTTTTACAGCGATTCGACTTACAATACAGGAACAGTCGTTTACCAGCTAGGCTTTTTTCCAGTATTGCCATGAAATGTTCAAAATAGTTGATTCCGAAGTGCTAAACATTTTCCAAAAAAAAACCGTCAGTTTGAATAATATCGGTTGTTATATAGGACGAATTCTCACAATATAAATCAATATTTATGTTTTGAAAACTACATTAAAAATTAAGATGATTCAATACGATCGAAATGAACAAAATAATAATGTCGTATTTTTCGATACACGCAAAGTATAAAGCTTTTCCTAGATAAAATGTGCATTCTGCAGTCTAGAGTACCTAGACGTGGTTAATGGTTTGTATTCCCCATCTGTTTTGAATTCGTTTCAAAATTTAGTTCGAGTAAATTTAAGTAAAGACATAAACCGCGGCCAGACCGAAATCGGTGAGATCTGCTCAGTCCTTTCCCGCGAACGAAATCGTATAAATATTAAAAATTACGAAAGCTCACGAACTCGTATCGTGTTCTGTGTGAATGAAAAAAAAAAATATTATACAATACCGATTTTTCATTGTCTCTTAACGGGATTTATTATGCGTTATGAAAACCTCTGACATTTCATTCCCGTCATTTTAAATCGTTGAATAAATTTATGTATGGTGTTTTTGTAATTTTTTCCTCGTCCCTTTGTATTCACCATATCAATAACACTTTGGATCGAGACGATTGTATAAAACTGGCGTTCGTTTTATTTCTAAAAGTATGATACAATAACGAGATAGTTTTTAATCCTGTTCGTGTGCAATAGCAGTAAAAATATCGTCACTATTCGAGAAATAAAATTATTTGGACGAATTAAAAATCCGAGACGAAAATATAAAGAGTAAACGCTGTTCACGCTTTAACGGCCTTTCACGCAAAACGTCAATGCTCGTCATGTTTTATAAACTGAAATTAAATTTTGGTTTCAAATTTAAATAAATTATTTAAAAATTATGTACCTACAGTCATGCGAGCATTACATTTGAGATATGTCGATATTTTTATTATTTCACGTCGAACAAATGTTTTATATGACGTCGCACCAATTATTTTATTCTGATAGAGTGAAAAAAAATAATATTATGTCAACTAACGAAGTCGGAACGGACAAAAGTAAAGTCAGATTAATCCCCTTCAAAATATAATGGGATGTCCGTACTCGTAATACTTATTACACGTGTTACAAATAACCGCCAAGAAATAGTGGAAAATTCGATTTTTGTCCAAACAAAAACGCATTTCCATCCCTATTTATTCATCCCTATTATTTTGCCGGCGCGATTCGTGCACATTTTCTTTGTTACAATATTTTGCGCTGATCAACACACAAACCACAAAGCACTCGTCAATAATTTAAAGCCGATCGTGATTGATCGATCGACAGTCGGCAATAGTTCATACTGTAACGAACCACGCGCTTTCTTCGAAAATCGGAACGAATAAAACGACGAAATAAAAAGATCGGTTGCCTTCGCAGATCGAAACATATCTTCGCTCATTTTATACATCAAGCGACTACATTTCGGGCGGGTCACTGTTTTGGAATGTTTTGTTCAAACGTATCGTTTGACGTCTGAAAGCTATGATAAACCGTCGCCTTCGAAAAAACGATTCCGAGCGAGCTCAAATGTCTACTTTACGTCCCGGTAAACTTTCCGAGAGTTTCAAAGTTCTGTACTTAGCACAAAAATTTCGCTCTTGACTTTTATAAAACCCGCGTCTCACGTTTTTAAAATATAACGTAAAAGATTCTTCCAGCTTGTTCCGATCGTTATTTTGGACGTTATGGACACAAAACTAAACGGACGTGTAAAAAAACACGATCAAATGTTTCTCCTTAGTTGTAACTTTTTCGATTTTGAACGTTCGAATTCGAGATCCCTCAAAGCGCACACCGTCATAGAACTCGCGTCAGAGGTCCTGACTTTTTAAAATCGGAGCATTTCTTATACGCTTGAAATTGTTTGCAGAAAAAAAAAAAAACGCGTCACCGTAAAAACAATCATCGCTCATAATCTAAAATTACGTTTCCTCGTTAGACGTTTCGCGACCGTTTCAGTTTTGGTTTTCGCGTGTTCGTGTGACACAGGTTTATTACACTGCGTATGCCGAAGATGGTCGTGCGCGGCTCGTCGGCGAGACGGCGATGTCAAGACGGAGGGACGGAGGGATTAGGGTGGAGAACGGGATTCGGGGTCGGTCGGAGGCAAGGGAAACGCGGAAAAGGTGAAAAGAGAGAAATTACGTCCAACACGGGAGACTTTTCTCGAGATGAAATATGAACAGAAACGAGGGCGAGAAAACCCTCGACTTTTGTATTGCACTCCGGGGGTCGTACGCCTCGTATGTACGTATGAGAGCGGAGAGAAAACAGGGAAAACAGTAGGCGAACCGCGTACGAAATATACGAGAAGAGGAGCGCGAGTGATGAATGTAAAAGCCGATTTAAACGATACGGCACACGGTTTTTCATTTTTAGAAAGTGCCGACAAAAAATATAACGTCGTCTGTCCGTTCGATCGATGTGGCGCGCGAAAGTTTGACAGAACATTATCGTTTGTTCTGCAGTGTGCGCGAAGCGTATACGCTTCGTCAATCGATCGACCCGATCGCGTTCAACAGAATATGTTCTAATTCATAACGGCCGATTTCCGCATCCGATGTTATAATATAGTTCTAAAGAAAAATTGCCGTTCGTAGGCGGTTATTTGTTTTTCGTTCCGTTTCCCGAAAATCGCGTGCACTGACGGAAAAGAAAATGTCAAATTCGTGCGGGTGCGAGCGCATCAATTATTGTGTGATACACAATGTGCACTCGCGTAGATATTTTCTACTGCTATTGTGTTTCAAAAATTGCAGCATCGCGAAAAATATCTCCACGGCGAACACGAATTCACTTCTAAAAAAAAAAAAAATATGTAGATTTTGCTACTTCGGAATTTTTGAAGTTTTCCCTGAAGTTTTCTAACGTAACAAACCGCGCGTCTGCCGCCACAGTGTCGGGGAATCGGTCGGCGGTGTCGCTCGTCAGAAAAATAACTTTTTCTTTTACCGACTTTTTCGGCCGGCTAAAATCGTAGTAATCGTACACGGTCGCGCCCGTCACCACCAACGAAACTCGTCGTTTTAGTAAACATTGTCAGTGATCACGGTGTTCAAACGGTTTCGTAACGGGATATTTTTTTTTCGAATTTACTCGGTTTTTTTCTAAGACATTAGTTTTTTTAATCAATTCGTACGGGACCTATGCTCGTTGTGTGGGACGCATCTGAAGTACGTTGCCCGTCGAACGAGGAAAAAAATGTATAAACACCGATAACTGGCGGAGTAACGAACACGGGGGAAAAACGCATGTAGTCGAGCACCTTTTCTTTTTGGAGGAATCGTGGAAGAAAATTCACAAACCGTAGAAACGTGATATGAAAGAAACGTCACTTATCTTAGACTCTCGCTGGAAAAGGTGTCTCTAAATATGCCAAGCAACACCCGATCGTCCCCCCCGCTGTAATTGCTCAACATGACGTGTATTGTATATTAATACTGACTCGAACGGATTTCCCTTCCGAAGGAAACGACGGTAATTGTTAATAGCGTAATGTAACTTTGATTAAAACTCGTATTAATCGTCGCCTTAATCAGTTTTTCGTGTGTCGGCCGAAACGCGTTAATTGAAAACCGTCTGCGCGGGCTTTAATTTTACGCGCGACGTAACCGTGAAATTCAACGTGGTTAGCGGGCATTCGACCGGTCGCCGCAGAAAGTCTCTGACGCGGTGGACGAAAAACAAACGGGAAACGAATGTCTTTTAACTGAAAAGAATAAAAAAAAAAACGAGAGAACAAATAATGAACAACGCGGAACAAGTGTAGTAGGTGTATTATGTGTATAACGAAAAAAATTCATTAATAACCTTTTGGAGCGCACGCGAAATAATACGCGTTACACGATTTACCTGCTTTTTAAACGAATAAGCGCGGTTTTGACGAATACCGCCGAGAACATAAAGATGGTCGTATACAAAAGGAATTTCATAAAAAACGTGTTCGCGAAATATAATTAACGTTTGTTTTACCATTTGATTGATATTCGCGTTACGATGTGCGCAACGTTTTTCGACGCTGTTCGTAATATTCGTTTTCGTAGGATTTGCCGCAAACGTACTCAACGATTCGAAAAAAAAAATTCATAATTATTGACGTTCGTTTTTGTACCACGAACAAAATATGTAAACATCGATTTATTACTTGCGAATAGTACGTTTTTTGACACGCCGAAAAAAAAAAAAAAACGTACGATATGTGGAAAATGTTAATCCTTTTAAAACGCACCCGATTTCGAGTGAAGTTTTAAAAATAAATGCTCGTGTTGTGTCGAAATTCGTACCGACGTCCGTTGACGTACGATTAACAAACTTTTTAAACCGATCTAGTTCGATCTTGTTTTATTCACAACCTACGAAATGATGTAGCGACGCTTTGAATAATTCATAATTTTCATTTGTGACGAACTCAAAATTTGAATTTATTAAATACGGTGAACGAGCATTTTATATAATTTTTTTTTTCACTTTTTACACGCTTCATGTACGTTTTTGCTTTTGGTTAGTGTGTTGAATAACGTTTTCGCTGTTTGCTATCGAGCCATTCATCGACTTCTTTCATTGTATCTTCCGCTTTGCTAGCCACGCAATAAAACGATTCGGCAGCTTTTTCGAAAGACGAAAACTCGCTGGTGCATCTAAAACCATAAATGATTTGAATGTAAGGAACGAAAAGTCGGGCAGTAAAACCGATTGCGAGTTACTTGTGTTCGACATCTGACAACGGTTCGAAAGCTGAAAAAAATATTATTAAAATGATCACTAAAATACTAAAACACAATAATAAAGGAGAATGTTGTTTTTTTTAATTTACTCGGTTCTGGCATTACGGAATTCCACTCGTCTGCACGTATTTCGAGCGACTTGGTTTCGTATTTATCAGACTGGTCGAAATCCTTCACCGAAATTTCCGACGACCAAATGTCCTTGTATTTTTCCGCCGTGTCTTCCATCGAGAATATTCTTTTTGACCTCAACAAACGCGCTAGTTCCTGATCGTTTCCCGCGTATTGTCTGATCGGCGATTTCCAGGTGTTGGCCTCTGTTTCGGTTTGTCGACACTCGACAGCCGCTGTAAGTTCTTATTTTGTGTACCATTATAGTCTCTCCGCTTAAAACAACGCGAAAAACTTACTATTTTTCTCGATACCCTGCATTCTATCGACGATTCCTTCCAACAGTTCCGGACTGGCCGACAACCGAAAATTATCCGGGTACAGTTTGTCAAACAATCTGATCATGTCCTCGTCGATTTCGAGTTGAGTTTTTTCGTGTTCGTGGATCATCCTGTAAGCCAACGAAATATCGAAGATATTATACACGTTGAACGTTCGGTGATTGAAACAAATTTAAAACGGACGGTTCCCCGTTCAAACAATCCACTTGGTTGTGTGTTAACTTGTAATGGTTTTTCATCGAAAGCTACTTGTTCTTAAACAAGATATTTTCCATCCGATAATATAGTAATTGACGACGTTTTACAAAATAATAAAGCAGGGTGTCAACGGAACTGTTCAAAACTGGGAATCAATACGATCGTTCATATTAATGATTATATGTATATTTTTTAATAGTTATATAGACAAAGGAAAATTTGGGTTTTCAAACGGATTTATTCAGCGAGTTCTATTGTATTCGTAAGGTATAAACAAAGATCGGTTTTCTCACGGTAACTAAAACTTTTTTTTTTCAAATACGGCTAGTGCCTGAATAAATGATAAATTTATGATAGTGATTATTAAAACGGTAATGGTTTTTTTTCGACACTAAAACAATTGGATTACAATTCGAAAAAGAGTAACGGCCAAAAATTGAATAAGAACAACATTTTCATAGAAAATTACCAATCTACGCAGAATTCAGAACCGGGTATCGTGTCTCCGTTCAACAAACTCTTGTCGTTCCACATGAACATACCATTGTTTCTGTTTAGGTTTTCCTGGTCAGTTTCGAGTATGATACAAGGATCAGATGCGTCATCTAATTTACTGTAACGGATAGATTTTTAATATATTTTACCGTGCAAAAATTTGTTGCTTTTTATAAAATCATTTTTACACTTACGTTATTTCGACGCTTGACAAGTTTCGGTAGATCTTCCTGTAAAAAAGCAATAAATGATGAAAAAAAAAAAAAACTTTATATCACCATCGTCAGTTCATATTGGGTAGTTTTAAAACATTAATTTTGTAAGAAATACAGTGCAAAACGTACCCACGCTCAGCAACGATAGAAAACATATTATGAAAACCATCTACAAATACGAATAGAATTTCGTATATATTTCAAAAACAATGTTTACTACGCGCTCTTTATAGAATACAAACAATCGTCATGTATTTACTGTCATTTACCTACCGAAAAACCCGTTTTGGTTTAATTTTTATAAAATCCATTTCACATTCTTGAGTGATAACTTATTTATTTACTTTGATTTTTAACGGACAATTACATGACCAATTTAAAGATGTCAAAAATAGTAAAACCGGTGACATTTATAACAGAAACACAACGTGAAACAATAGAGTTAACGAATAATGTAATGTTTTATACGTCAAACACAAAACGATGAATATTGAGATCCGAATATTGGCGTTTTTACTGGCGTTTGTTGTACATGGATAAGTGTAAAACGGAACAAAGTCGCGTGATGGGCAAGGAGAGACTTTTTTCGATGGAGAATCTATACGTTCGGCTGAAATTTTCAATCAAAAATTTATCTTGGCTGTCGATCGAAGAGTCGGCCAAATAGTCAGTTAAGAACTTAGTACAGTTACTTGCAGTATGGGGGTCACTGAATCGTATTTAAGACTTAGCCAAACGCTTGCGAATGGAGCATCTGACCGAAATTAAGCAGCGGCTCGTTTTATAAATCCTGAAGTCCTAAGGGCTTTAAAACAGGCACTCTGAATATGGACGTTAGGACTTGATGCGGGACCGTATAACCAGATAGTCAATTACGGAAGACTTTTCAGAAGGTTTAATTGCAGCTGTTCCGACCGCGTTACGATCGAAACTGATGTGATCTTGTGACATTATCCGATCTTATACGAACGTTTAGGAACGTCGGAGAATAATCCTAGATTTTCAGCCCGACAGACACGATAGAGCAAAATCGTCCGACGTATCGCGGTCGCGAAGTAAATAATGTATAATATAAGCGTAATAAAGTTTTAAACATCAACGTTCGTGAAATCGAATCAAAACATTTGGTTTTCATTTGAATGCAACCAGCTGTTCAATGTGAACTTTTTCGAACCGTGTGAGGGAGAGATGAAAAATCGCGAATCGTCTTTCTTAAAAACTAAACATATATATATATATGAATCGTATTTGTAGAGGGTGTACTACTACCTACTTGTGATTGGGGTCCTTTCGTATGCCGGCCAGGGACCGTTCCCAGTCCAGGGCCTTTGCCTGCGACGCGCCGTCCGGCTGCTTGGACGGCGATCCCTGTTTGAAAGACCACTCGTGAAGCGGGTCGTCCGAACGAGCGTAAAAAACTTGCAGACCCACGTCCGGTATGGTCTGGTACGCGGCAAACTGGCGTCGGTCGTCGGACACGGCCGTGACGACCGGCGGATTGAGCGCGATCGGTCGCTGGCAAGCGGGGTCGGTGTTCTGTGCGCGAGAACAATATCGGTTTAAACGAATTGAAGTTCAACTGCTACGAGCATTTATTCAGAGTTTAGAATGATGAACGTCAAATGATGTGTACATAAAAAATATGTCCAATATACTCCGGAAAACTTATAGGGACTAAGTGCATATTTTTTCGTGGAAACAATGTCTTGTACACCCGATTCTCGGAAGATAAATTAAGTAGCGCGTATCCGACGAAAGAATAAAAAATAATGCCCTGGTCGGCCTTGTCGTTAAAAAGATATAAATGCGTTACAAAATATGAACAATCGTTACACGAAATGTTTTTCGTCTTGATGGCGATTTTATGAAAGTACGAGAACGATTCGAGAATCGTGTAGGATATCGTAGAGGCCTTAACTCGGGCGGTATTTTAGGCGTTACCACCGAATTAAGAAGCGTACGGTGAACGAGCTCGTGTTTACGTGTCGGTACAATCGTGACGATTATCCGCCACCGTTTTGGCATTGGAAAAAACGGTAGTACAACTAAGAATCCTCGAATCTTCGATCACGGCCGTTTAGAAGATAGGTACTTTCGGTCTCGACCAAACTTCATAAATCGAAAAACGAACCGAAGAGAGACGTCTCCCTTAAGAAGACGTAAAAAGAGTTTTTTTTTTGTTTTTCCTCTCCACTATCTGCCCTTTACGACTCGACTATTGAGATGAAAAATACCTGTTGAGCGTTGAAGAACAAGTTTCGCGCGGCCGCCGTCCAGTCGTCGGTGTCCAGTGGATCGATCGCGACCGGCGGGTAATCGTTGAATGGACACATTGACGTCGGTTCCGAATGGTCGAGTCCCATCAACAGCAGTTTCACGTAGTCGTACCGAACCTTCGCGTCCGGGTGTTTCCGCACCGCGTCGAGCCACGTCGAGTACTTTGATATAACTGCGCGAAAAAAAAGAAAAAAAATGGTTTCTAAGAGTTGTAACGATTTAAGACAATGTCTCGTTCCTATAGATTTGTATGAGCATTTAAAAAAAAGCCCTGGATAACGCTGTATAAAATGTCGCGCGGGCAGTTTGACGGAGTGGCGACTACGCTTTGGGCGGGTCTGAAAGCGATGATGGCCATCGAAAAACGATTCTGAACCTACTCGGCTGTCTTGTACATGGTAATTTTTTTGAGAATTTCAAAGTCATATGCTTAGAGCTGCTCGAAACGTTCGAAATCACTTGAAACGCTGTATTTTACCTGTTTGAGTTGTAATTATGTAAAAACAACCTAACCGACACGTCTGACGACGCCGGATTCGGGTGATTTCGGCACGCACCTAACTCGGGAAACTAGGAGAATATCAAAAAAATAATAGCCGAAATCCCAACTTTCGTGTGCCGTTCAACGTAACGTGTTTGAGCACTCCATCTACCCGAAAACGTCGTAACGAACCTGAAAATTTCACATTTTTCGCGTATAGTTCTCGATTTCCCTTGGTTTTCGGGACGGAACTCAAAAAAAAGTAAGCGGAATTTCAAAAAAAAAGTTGAGCCCATAGACCTTTCATTAGAGGTACTTTTTGAAATTCAAAAGAACAACACGCGTTAAAATATGTTTACCACTTGGACTCGCGTAATATCAGAGAAACAATCGGATGTCATAATAAAAAAGCCAAGAAAATTTCCATCGACGGGTTTTAAGCGAGTTGAACCATAACCATTTTAATTTGAAATCAAAAATGTTGTTTTTTTTCTTATTTTTAGAAATGGTCGACGTATATTAGATGATATTACGCGCATTTGAGCGTTTCCTGCGTTTTTGAAATGTTCATAAAACGTTCAAATCAAAAAAACCTGTTTTACCCGAACACGTTCATTAAGATCGTTCAATATTGCATTCAACTCCGCTTACCGTCCGTGTTGTCTTTTCTAAGTATGTTTAACTTTACGATTCGTGCGTAAAATTCAAACTTATCGTTTAAATCGTTAGGCGTAGTAGTAATATTCGATCGTTTTAAACTCGCGGGAGATTTTCGTTTTGACATTCTTGACATTTTAGCAGATTGATTCGCGTTTGACGTCTGTATTTAAATGCCGGTGTACGTTTTGGCTGTGAAAGATAGCGTAAAATGTTTTAGCGAAATATATTGAATTTTAGTAAACAACAAAAAAAAAATTTGGTTTATAACATATAGAAAGTTTACATAATGGTACACATAGTTATTACACACACACACAATGTACGGGTTTCCAAGGAGTTTTTTTTTCTTTCTTAATTTTACAAACAACGTCGAAAATGATTAAATAACAAACATATCGTACATCATCAATCAACTGCCGCACCACTAATAATAATAATTATTGATATTTGCGTAAATGAAGTAGAAAAATTTGAGAGTGCTGAACAAATTGGTATAAAATTTGTAGGAGATCAAAATCTATTTTAAAAGTCTAAAAATCTTTTATTCGAACAAACAAAAACGGTTCCTTTATTCTCGGCTAACCCGAGTGCTCAAATATAATTTACCGTCAAATTATCAACTGAAAAACGCGTTTAAAAAAATTACGTAAAATGCGCGACGTGGCGCGTTTTGTTTTACGTAACACCCTCTTGTGACGCACGACAAAAAAATAATATGAATACACGCGTGGCACGTGTAAGACGTAAGCTTAGGCTTAAAACAAAGGCCGAAATAAAAAGACGAAAAAATAACGATGAAAAGCGTTTCACACAACGCGTCACCGGAAATATTGCATTTGGTTGCGGCCTTTTCTTTATTTCTACTCCTGGGCCAAGGGCGTAGTGTTTATTTTTGTTTTTGTATTTACAGTGTAATGACGTATTGGTATTCACATGATTAATGTTTTTAACTTTTTTGTTTATTTTACCACAATCACTATGACTTCTTCAACAACGCTCCGATTTTAAAAGTCACGACCCCTAGCGCGATAGGTATACGGACACAGATGGTACTTTGAGGGATCATAGATTCACGTGTGAAAAAATTAAAAAGATACAACAAAAAAACACTGTGCAAAATTGAGAAAAAATTAATATTTAGATTTTTGGCCATGACTTCCACAATAATGATCGGCCGAGAATTTACGTAATTTTGAAATTGGTAAGATACCATGTCTGATACGAATTTCAGGGAATTTCGAAAATGTTTGAGCTTTTTATTTTGTAAATTTTAACATATTGCGAACGCGTACAAAAAAAATATTGAAAAACGGTGTTATTTTGATTAAAATTATACACTGTTGTGCTCGTATATTGATACTAAAAACGTAATAACTTAAAATAATGGTCCAAATGGTTTTTCACACGTTATTTAAATTAATAAACCAAACTAAACTTTGTGACTTATTTCCTCTATTTCTCCGTTTTCTCCGCTTTGAAGTAAAGGTCGCAGCTTTTGACGTTTACGTGAAGTGCGTAACAGCAACGGGATCGTAGGTACTGAGATTCTGAGCGAGCTCGTGCTCGACAAAAATTTTTTACTCATTCGTGTATAGTTCGCGCGTAAATAAAAAATTAAGTTTGAATATTTCAAAAAATTTTAAAATAACGTTTAATCGGATAATCATTCAAAAAAAAAAAATGTAAATAAAATACCTAAGATTTTTGTGCCTATCTTATTTGTGTGTTAAACCACTTCCGTCCCGAAAATGACACACGTAAAAAAACCAACGTCACACGAAAAACACTATCAAACGCTCCGAAAGTACAACGAATCCGAAGTGTACATATTTTTTTCGACCTCCGGAAACAATAATTACAAATATTTGTTTACGACTGTTGTCGTGTAATCGAGTCTTACTGAGATTGGTTTTTTTTATTCGTAAAATAGTTTTATTGAACGCACATTTTTCGAAACGACTGCTACGGATATTTCGTGCCGTTCGTTATTTCGCCTAGGAATATTATCGTTCTCGTAAAACGGTATGTTTGATTTTGCGTCGTTTTATTCGGAGCGTTTAACGAGAAACGCTTGTTGAAGTTTGAACATCCGAGAACTACGTTCTTTTTATTCGTAAATTCGCTCGACCGCCGCGGGTCCGCGATGAAGTCTTGGAATAACGTTGTCGTGGACAGCTGTTCGCGTCATGAACGCCGCGTGGGCCGAACGCAAGCGGACAGCGGAGCCGCGTGTTTCGGGGCGAAACAGTTATTTAGACGAATCATCGCGTTCGACTAATGTTATATTATTCGATCTCGACGCGACTTTAGGGTTCGCCTTTTCAGCCTTTTCACACGCGGCCAATTAAAAAAACGAAAATATCGCCTCTTTCGTAGATTAAACGTAACCCACTGTGAAATCGACATTTTCGGTAAAAAAATTTCCTAACTCGGGGCGCGTTTGTAGCGAGGAAAAAAACAAACGACGTCTGCTGCGGCGCGGTCGTCCCGAAAACCGAACGGCTCTGACGGGCGTTCGTTGGGGGGTGGTCCCTCCTTAAGTGCGCAGCCACTAACGTCGGCAGAGAGAGGGTGGAAAAAAGAGAACGAAAGGGACACGTGTGGGAACGGCACTAAGCCCTCGGGGTCGAAAGTAATGAAGTCCCCGGCCGCGACGGGTATCTCGCGTCTTGCCTAGCGCGATACTGGAAGAACTATCTCATAACCGTCTCTCTCTCACTGTATTTTCCCGCTGTCCGCTCTTCTCCCTCGCGCTGTCCACCCCCCCGGTCCGTTTCCGTTCTCTTCATTCGGACCGTCCCATCCCCCGACGACCCTATTGTGGCCACCTATATACACACGCCGCCGTTTGTTTTTGATGTTAACGACGGGAAGAAGGATAAAATGTCACTCGGTTTCCGAGTTTCTCGTATTTTATATACGTATAATGACAACGGAAACGTGACGGAGCCCCAGCCGTCGTCGTGACGAAACCGAAAGCGGCTTACGTTCGTTCCGCATACACGCCGCGTCGTCCGCGCGTGTTTTTCTTCGGACTAAACATTTTCCCGTCACCTAATACGATCGCGTTCCGCATGGAGTTTAGATTCTCAGAAAACATTTTATGCCGGTTACAAACGAGCCGAGAAAAAAAAAAAATTCAGAAATCCGAATATCGAACGATACACGTTCGTTAAAACGTTTTGAAAATACGTGTCGACGGATCGTGTAGAAATCGCAGCGAGAACGGATTTCCAAATGTGGTATAAAGTGTTATGTATATAATACGACGGCGCGTAAATGAGTTTCGAAACAATTTTACTGAAAGTCTACGAAAAATTTGAAATTTCGTCACGTGCGGAAACAAATTTAAAATTTTCTAAAAAGTTGTTGGCTCGCAGAGAACCCGCGTCACGGTATAAACGCAATATTAGTAAACACTTTTTTTTCGTTTTCGATGGGAACGTTGCAATTATCGTAGTATGAAAACTCGACTGCCTATACGTGGGGTTAGGCGGTAAAAACTTTATCGGTGCACTACGTAGTTCAGCCCGGTCACCATGGCCAGTTTGATTTATACAGAGAATATACCGGTTATTGTGGTTAATTGCCAACCCTTGGTTACGACCACGTTATTCGAATACGGAATTCATATTCTGTACAATAAGGGCTCGATCGAATCAATGTTAATTTGAACTTTTTCTCGACAATACATTCAGGGCGGCAAGTTAACGCGACAGCGCTTTAAACAGGAATCGCGCCATAAGGTCAAAATTTAGTACGAAATCACACGAATCACGATGTCGTAGATGTTGTTACGCCACGTGTAAAAGTTATCAAATCTCGGAATAAAAAAATCACACCGGTTCGGTTCATTCCGATTTCGTTCGACCGGGTTCACCGACTAGAGTCGACCGAACTGTAAATCTACTGATTTGTAAAACATTTGTCGTTGTTTTCAATAACACGCTATTGTCATGTTTATTTTGCCCGAAACCAGACTAAACTATTCGACTCTCAAACGATTCGTTTTCGAAACGAAATTAGGGTCTGAGAAAAAGTGACCTGTAAAATGGAAACTTCCGGTCGGCGTATTAATTTTTATTGTGATCGTGTAAGTTATTTTGTCATATCGCTGTGTACGATTGTACAGCTCGTACACACTACTAATTGCGTAAACGTTGCGAGTTTTAAACCACAATTCGCTCCAAAAACTCGTTAAATCTATTTTTCCGCCCGACGTTTACTGACCAAAATCACGTCGTGTTTCCAATCTATGTGCTTAATCCCACCTTAACTAACCGCGGTACACTAGACGCTCGTACGCTGCTAAGTTCGTCCATATCTGTGGGGATTATTACACTCCACATTATACTTGTTTCTCTGTGCAATTATACGTAAAATTGTTTTTCTTCGTGTTCTTCCGAATTCCCCAACGAGATTAGTGAGCCAATACGGATTTTGAAAACTAACCGAGACATCCAAAATGAAGTGGAGCCATACGCGTTCATCTAGGTCGTAAAAAACGTGTTTTATTTTCCAACACGATTTATTTGTGATAATACGTTCGACGGTTCGAATAAGAAACTTGAGTGCCGAGTTATTCGTTTACGTCGAAATTCACTTTGGATATAATCACAACGAAATTGCAATCACGTGTTTCGATCTTTGTAATGGCTTAAAACGTAACGATAATGGAAGAAAATGGTATATTATATTGTATTACTTATACAAATATTGTAATTATTAGTCAGTACCATCCATAGAAAAAGTTTCCATTTTCTCAATTAATAGGTTTTAATGTACACGTTTGTACAGTGATACTTGACTTTAAGTATAGTTGAAACGGTCGGATTTTTTCCACGCACTTTGTTTCGTTTTATTTTACGACAATAACTTGCAATAAAAATCATTTAACTGATTACGTTTGAACTTAACGGTGATGCCAAAAATACTTTCTTTAGACAACACCTTTATAGTTGATGGTTTACAACATTTATCGTAATCTCTACACGATAAATAACGACTTACTACCTTTTTTTTAGATGCGAAAATCAAACACGATTGACTTCTAGACGTTATCACGGTTGTATCAAAACAATTTTGGTATGCGTTCTTTTTCAAAATAAATCATAGTGTTATTATTTTTAAAAACCAATAACGCAAATATTAAAGTTAATATTTAAATTTCGTGTTCAAGCAATTCTACAATGATTTGTATACACTTAAGACAGCCACCAAACATGCACGGATGAAATCTCGTAGACTCTACACGGGTTTCGAGGAGCTCTAAAACGTATTATTATAAATTTTTATAATAATTTACCAAAGTGTAAACAATATTTTTTCACTCTTGATTTGTTCGAGTAAGTTTACTAAAATATTTAAAATAAAATTAGAGAATAAAAAGCGTCAATTATTTTGAAATATTTCTCGACTTTGTCAGATCATAAACGAGATTATATTGTAACGTACAGTAAATTTATATAAACGACATTAATAATTCGAAGTTTAAGCTATAAGTTGTAACGTTCTATAGATTCAATCGTGTGATAATGAACACTTAAAAAGAAAAAGATCCGAGCACAATCCAGTTGCTTTCCTCTAGAAAAGGAATGTACCTAATGTGAATGTGTACCTAATCAATTTATAATTGGTTAATTGTTTTACTTGATACTTCGAATGCTTTATGGACATCATATTTTTATTCCACTCAAAAAATTCGTTCACGATTCGAAGAAACTACTTAAAAAAGAGTAAAATTCATAAAATTGAACGAAATTCGTATTAGTCACACAACTATTAACTTATAAAAAAAAAAAATGTATTATGTTATTTTAAAAATGGGAACATTCTACGACTCTATGATACACAATCGTCTGAATATTTATGTGTAACAAACGTAACTCGACCCATTAGAAAGGAGTATACATTTTTCTAAAGAACTAAATAATAATGTGCGGTAGTAAATTAGATCGTGTGCACTGTACTCGTAAATATCTGGCGAAAAAATCAATACTTGAAAATAAATAAAATTACGTTCAGCGATAAAAATGACGGACGCAGCATTATATAAAAACACTAATAACATTTTTCAATAAAAATGTATGAATGCGGCGTGACCGTAATGTGAAAAAGATGCCGAAAAATAAAAAAGGAAAATGTTCTAAAACACATAAAGGTTTCGATTGACTAATGATATCGAATTCTGTTAATAAAAAATAATAAAAAAAAAAAAACCAAGATCAGTCTAGAATACGTGGGTAGTTTGACGGAGTAGCGACTACGCTTTGGGTGGGTCACTGGTTTGAAAATTGAGGTCCAAACGTGCTATAATGATATCTCAAAGCAATGATAAATTATTGCATTTGAAAAAACGATTCTGAGTGAGCTCAGATGTCTAGTATACGTCCTGATAAAAACTAAATTTAACAATAAAAATGTTCTGAAAGTCCTAACCACGTCTAAAAAAAAAAAAAAAAATTAATTTAAATAACGTGTACAATTTTTAATACGTAATGGCCTACCGATTATAAAAAAAACATTAGTGTAAAAACAATACATTCCTTGCTGTGCTCAGAATCTAAAAGTAGGTTAAAATAATGATAACGTTGCACGTGATTAAAGTGCAGAGCATAAAAAGCTGATAGACAGATTATATAATTGGCTTTTGATTTGGAGGAAAAAAAACTTTATTATTGTGTGTGTGTGTGGGAAACGTAAAATGATTGAACGTTTTAAACGATAATTTCCATAATCACATTGTGCGATGCACTGTCAAAAATGTAAATATAAATATTTTAATTAACGAAAAATGAAATTTCCGGTCGACTATTTTATGTGTAGCGCAACAATATTTATTATTGATGATTTCTTTTATGTACATATTATATTGGCATAGTCTGTGTTTGTACAGTAAAAATTGGAGTGTTTTATACGAGTAAAACGACGCGTATGAATAGCGCAAAATAAAAACTAGAGATGAAAAATTTACTCACGACGCGCTTGCGGCGGTAGTCGTCGTTTAAAACATTAGAAAAACATTCGATTTATAAAATTGGTGAATCAATTTAATTTAAAAATTTTATTAAAAGTAATATCAATTTAATCGTTGAAATTAGAAGAGCGAAACACACGAACCGCGATTGTTCAATACGTAGATACCTGTTTCAATGTTAGCAATCGGAGTAGAAACTCAAAAACAAATTAGTTATCCATACTATATAGGCGTTTACGCGAAACGAATATTTACCATAGAAAATATCGATATTTTTAAAATAACAAAAAGTAGATAATACTAGGAGGTGATTATGTGGAAAAATAGTGTATGAAACAACAATTCCAACGATGTATAACACTTAAGAAATAAACATTGTTTTGAATATGAAAAAAATATGGGAACCTTACTTTCCGAATTACTCTCGTACATTCAAAAGTGTATATTAATGCTGTTTTGAAATTTTTTTTTCTGATTAAAATTCCGAAATTTGTACACGGAACCGAATCTACGAAAAATTAACGAATTCTGATAAACTTCAAAGTTCCATAAAATGTGTATTTCTTTCCGAACAAGGTTTCTCTATTCTGTATTAAAACTGCGAGTGATTCGGATACAGGCATTATTAAGAGGAAACGACGACGTAATGATATAAAACAAAACAAAAATGCGATTCTGAGTGAGCTCAGTTGTCCACTATACGTCCATTTTTCAAGAATTTGTACACTAACTCAAAAATAGTTGAAATCTTTTGAAACTCTAAACGAACATGTAATAGTATCGATTTGTTCCGATCATCACGTCAAAAACGCGTTCGCCATAATTAATATTTCCCCTTAGTTTCACTCGTGACTGTAACTTTATCAAATTTAAAACCTCTTAGAGTACCGTCAGTCAGAGTTCATAGATCTTTTCATTAGAGGTACTGACCCGAAAATGTATCGAAGCATTTCTTATGCCCCTGAAAGTCGTTCGCACGGAAAATCAAAAAGAAAACGTGTCCCGGTAAATTTTTCGAGAATTTCAAAGCTTAGCTCAAGAGTTTTCGAAATTACTTTTGGATTTTGCGGCCAAAAAAACTAAAAAAACGCGTAAACACCGTGGATATCCACGGTTGATTTCCACGGGACTGTAACATAATTATTATTTACCGACTCGTTACCGTTTTCTGTTTTGCCGAATTCGCGAAAAAAAAACGTTTAAAAATCGCATAACATCGTTATACAATTATTATCGCTCATAGAACCTTTGTAACGACGGCAATAATATAATAATCCCGCAGGTACCTATACTTATAACTTTCGCTACAATTGACCGTGCAATCAAAAGGTTTTGATTTCATCGCGTCATTAGCGAAAACAATCGAAACCGCGGTTATTATTATTACCCGGGTGTGTGTGTATAATACAATAATCCGATCGTTTGACCCCGTCGATTGTAACACCGTTGTAACACCGTTGTGCTCTGTACACGGGACCGTTGGAATCGTTCGACGGCCGAGAGGAGCTGCTAATTATTGCAGGTGACACACGTGGACGCAATTACGATAACAACATAGTTGTTACACGTTACATTCACCACCCTCCTCGTCACGGTATTGTTGTATTCGAATAAGAGTGCCTTTTATTTCTTTTAAAATGCCCGAAAGTATTCCGATTTGTTTTTATTATTCATCGCGAAGCAGCCGGTACCTACTTTTGGTCCGATCAGAAAGATCAGTTTTAAGTATGTGACGAAAAAACAACGTTATCTTAACGACGAAAAGTTTTCGAGTGAAAATCGGTGAGTCGATTTAAAAACTGATCGTTTCGAAATTGACGAAGAAATAATTATTACGATGTGTAAAATGTATTACTTTTCCCACTATTCACTTTGTTCGGAATACAAAATAAAAGTGTTCTTTCCCGCGCGTAGATAACCGCAATGGACAGCAGTAGGGTGGTTTGCAGAGTAATATTAAATGCGACGGAAATCGTAAGGACTCTATAGTTCGCCCGCTTTGAGGGCTGTTTAGAAAAAATGAAAATCTAAAGAAATACGAGTCGATAACCGTGTGGACAGACTAAAAAAACAATCAAACAGAAAACGCATTCGATATAGTTCAATCGGACGGGTATTTTTTGTGATATTTACGATCGACAGTTTTTAGAGCGGATTTTCAAAATTAGTAAACGCCGGTTTATGCGACTACTTGCCGGGTATCGTCGGTACAAAAGTCAAACGTTTGAAATAGATTCGAATAAAAGACACGTCACAATATAAGAGTTAAAATAAATTTGAGACTCGCAGTTGATAACGGTACAGGAACGAAGAATTTCTAAATTCGTACATCATATAACAATAACAAACGGTTATAAAATCGAAATTTATTGTTATTTTTCTTTTCCACCGGTGATCAAAATGTGTTTAATAAATTTTTCGTACGTAAAAAACCACCGAAATCTGCGTAGAGGTTGAAAACGGAGTGTTTCTAACGTGTTTCACGGATAGTAGTAACTCGTTCGTAGTGTTCGTTGTCGTGATCGAAAATAATCGTGGGTATGTATAACACACTGTGTTATAAACGAAATCAACTAACGTTTCGACTGTACTCGGCGGTCATATCTATAATCTCCTACGCGTTTTCCACCAAAAACGGAATTCGGTTCTCTTCTCGACCGGTTCGATTCTCGACGGACGAAAAAACCGTGCTGGCGGATATTATTTCCGACCGTTCTGACCGAAGCGACTGCCGGAAAGCGCAGGCAGTAAAATA
This sequence comes from Hormaphis cornu, assembly GCA_017140985.1. Lineage (NCBI taxonomy): Eukaryota > Metazoa > Arthropoda > Insecta > Hemiptera > Hormaphididae > Hormaphis > Hormaphis cornu. Next base: position 1,831,927 of record CM029363.1, read on the forward strand.
TTCGAAAAAATAAAAACCTTTTCCGAAACCGGAGGAAATCTCGGGCGGTTTTTCTATGCGAACGCAAACGGCAGACGGCCCCGAGACGACGTCGACGCGTCCGCGGACGCTTTAATTATTCAAAACGTGGCGTCTCTCAGGTGCACGCCCGGGGATCACACGCCGCGTCGTCCCGTTCGCCCGATCGTTATTAAATTATAACGTGCGCGTAGTGGACCCGTCGAGGATTCGACGACACGAGTCTGCAGCTATTATTATATTATAATACTGGCCCTCGACACTGCTGCGCGAGATTATAAACCGAAATCGTGTCTAGACGACAGCGGTGCTACTAGACAGGGAAAATATCATAGAAAGGAGATCGGGGAACCAGTCGGCAGGGGGGTTCCGTGCCGGGGGAAACGTCACGACCGCGACAATTGTTGCGTTTGAAAACTGATAGAAACGCACCTGCAAGGGGGAAAAAAAACCCCAAAAAAGCTACGATTGTTTCTAGAAATGACGTGTGCGGGGACGTTTTGAAGGAAAAAAGTACCGAAACGATGGATAAAACCACGAAAGAGATTCGAGATGGTGTTTGCTGATGGTGTACGGTTTCGATCGGAGAGAATCAGAGTGCTGCTGGATGTAGTTAACAATAGGCTGAACGAGCGCTCGACGGAAACCGGGATCGAAGACGAGTAGAACTGAAACATCGTACACGCGGAGTACAATCTTGGAGAAATTAATTTTAAAAAAAAAATAATTTTTTATCAATTTTTTCTTTTTTTTGGGAATCGGTGCCGTTCATAAAGTCGGTAACGTCGGCACCGATTCGAAAAAATGTGTACAAAAATATACACTTTTTATTGTTAATTTAGATTTTTGAAATTTTTTTTTTGATTATTTCTGTACGACTCCAAAAGAGATCATCAATTCTTACTTACTTTTTTTCCTTTTCGAAGTGGATTTGTTTCATTTATTTTTTTGTTAAATTGTATAAGAACAAAATCGAACTAACTTTTGTTTATAGTTTTATGTTCAGGTAGACGAAATTTGTTTATTGAATATAAACGAATACATTTACCATGATTGCTATGTGTTTTCACTATTATTGCTGTAATGTGTATGGTAAAAGTAAAAAATGACTTGTTTTTTTTTTTAAACAATAAGTCCCATTTAAAATTATAAGCGTCTCATTATTTCACTTAAATTGATAGGTAACTAACAAAAAAAAAAAATAGTTTTCGAGTAAATAATTATACGCGTGCATGAATACAAGTGAATATCTACGGAGATTCCGAATTAAAAAATAGTTTGATTAATTTATCGGTCGGTTAAAATTTAACGAACCAAATCAGCCAACGATTTTATCGTTTACGGGATCAGTAAATAATTTTCGAATCATTAAACGATTATAAGAATTAAGCGGAAAAAAAAAAAAGTAATAATAATGGTGTTGGTCAAACACACCTTCTCGCAACTATTTCGACTCATATAATTAGTGATAAAAACCGACAATTCGAATAACCGTTATGACATTGTAAAATGTTAACTATTTTAAATAATAACAGTGTTATTGGCGCTTTCGGTCATAAGTTTAGTACCTATGTATTCGTGCAAAATTATTTTTTTTTAAAGTAAGATACGGAAAACGAAATTAGTTTGCGGTGTACCGGAAAGTCATTTTAATAATTTTGACGCGTATTCTCGTGTAAATAACAAGCAAATCAAACATAATTATAATATAACACTTATTATGTACGCACCGGACAATCAAAGGTTAATTTTGTTTCGTCAAAAAAAAAAAAACACTCGTTTCAAACAAATCTACTAAAACTTGAAATAACAAATTTCGCTTGTAATAATAATTATGAACCAGTTACGATACTGAAAATAAACTCTTAACGAATATCGAATAAAAATAAAAAATATAAAAAACTCTTAAAAAATTTCGCTTAGATTTTTTGTAAAAGATTTTCCTCGGCGTAGAATGCTCGGGTCGCCAACGTGTATATATATAAAACGAAACGATTATAATCCGATACCAATAAAAATTATTTGCATTTTGCGATCTTCTATAGTGCGTTGCATCGGACGAAACTCGCGCAGCGTGAACGGTGATTTATTATGTGTTTTGACCGAAGCCAGGTTCAGCTTTCCGGTTTAAAAATAATATAATTATCGTAAAACGTCCGATACGACGCAGCAATAAGGGCAGCGAGCGTTCGATGTTTTCCGGAAACCGAGACGTCGTCCGATCACGGACAATAGTTGTTGGTATCACGGAAGGAGAGAAAAATTTATAAAAAAAATTAAGATCAAAAATCCACAGAGATTCAAACGATAAAAATTCGTTATTTCTGCCGCTACAAATAAATAATACGACGTCAACGTCGAGTGAAAAATCGTTCGATTCGTACATTATAATCGTTCGTCACCACAACTCGGGGCGATCACGAACTAGTAGTAGATTTTCACACATTATTACGATAATCGAATCATTGCGGTTCGCTGTTATCGACACGCTGACCGTATTTTTGCTACCGGTATCGCGGGTAATCCACGCGAAGGTCATAATAATATATAGGATATATTTCTAAATAAAGGTCATAACACAGGTTTATTAGCCAGCGGTCACGACGAAACCGCGGGATATATTTCTTTTTGCACATTGTTCAAGGATCGCACTTTTTGTACATTCAATAATTAGTAGATTCACAAGGATGTTTCGTTTTCTTGTATTCAACGACTTTTCGGGTAGAAGTAACGCTCGGATTTTTAAACTCAGCACTTCTTACGATAGGCGGACACGGACTCCGGCGGTAGTTTGGTCGAAGCGGTTTTTTTTTTTTAATTTCCCTACTTTTTGAGTTAAATTGCGAAAAACACGGAAAAAAAATTTAGGAACTTTGGAGAATTTTTAAAGATTTGTGATGAAGTTTTCGTTAAAGGAGGAACGCTCCAATTTTCAAAGTCAGTGCCTCAAACGAAAAAATGTCTCCGGTGGTATTTTTCGTTGAAGTTTTTGTATTGCATTTCGCTTACTGTTTGAGTTTCACCCCAAAAATCCCCCGAAAAAAAAATCGTGAATTTTACGGTGAAACGTTTGAAATTTTCAGATTTTAAATGACGTTTAAGGGTAAACGAGGAGCGCTTCAATCGTTACGCGTTGAATACCGCATAAAAATTGGGGTTTCGGCTCTAAATTTTATTTTGTTTGGAGTATTTTTCTGAGTTTTGTGCCAAAAACGACGAAAATGGCGAAATCGCCGAACCCGGCGTCAAAACGGTGTTACGGTGTCTATTAAAAAATCGTCACGATGAATAATTGTTCCATGTTGTTTTCTTCAAAGTTTTATGTACTGAATTAATACGTTATAAAAGATCGAAAAAGCTTTGGCTAGGTATTTTTCAATTTTTAATAATTTTCTACGTTTTTTTCCCCTCTCTCTTAATTATGGTTTTTACCAGGACGTATACAAGATAACTGGGCTCGCTCAGAATCGTTTTTTCGAAGGCAATGATTAATCAGATATTAAATAATGCGCCACAACTTTCAAACCCACCCAAAGCGTTGTCGCTTTTCCGTCTATTTTTAATCTGAGAAAAACACGGTACCGATAACCGCAGTAACCGGGTTAATAATGGTTACGATGCATTGCGTGCACCGCGGTGTCGAAAACCAGTAATAACTGCTGGTACCGAATAACACCGAGTTTCAATTTATAAAACCGTTCACTGGCTGTCTTTACAATAACAAAAATGTAAAATAATCCATGGTCACTTTTTTCTACAGTTTTTTTTTTTTTTTTTACCGTCGGAAACTTAAGCTTTAACTCAACTGTCATGACACTGTATTTGGAGTCTTGGAGTCTTAAAAATTTTTATTTGAAAATTAGAGAATCGATTTATTAGATGCGGGGAAAAAAACTGATTGAACGAGATCCCATAATCGGGATCTCAAATATATGGCTTGTACGGGGAACTGTGAGACCACACACCATTTGGGCATAGTTTTTGAAGTATTGTTGAGACTCATGGAAGTTTTTGGCGAAAAAATGAGTGGCAGTCTAGTTGTTAATGGTTAGGTAAATGTGTACACAATGTATACGACTGTCGTGATCTGCACAGAAGACATTATAATTTACGGTTCATTTTAGGTAAAACAAAGTTTATTTTATGCGACTGTATCAATTCCAAAACTCATTTTGTTAAACTACTTACTTTATTGATTGATTTAAGTTGTGTTTGTGTAATTCATTTCAAACAACTTTTTCCACATTGTGACACCAAACTACGAATTCGGGCAACACGTTTGTTGGATACTGGTGGCAAGCGTACGTTTACACGAATCTATTCAGTATGTATCGATTAATTCACTCATATTATAAACATTTATGTTTCTTTCACTAACCCGTAGGAGACAGGTAAATTATTTGGAAACATAGTTTGGGTACTAAAATTACAATTTTCTCAGTTAAACTGTACACGTATATTTTATTATCAACTATATATACCGACATAAAAATTTACAAATTAAACGTATGATAAAAAATATAAAAATAAACATATCAAAAAAAAAAAACATAATTTACTATTCAAGTACAATAATTTGTCTTAATTCTACAATAAAATATTAATAATCATTATTCTATAATAAATGTTTGACGCTAATTGAAATGTTCGTATTATTATTTCTTATACCTTTAGGTTGGCACCGTCGTTAGACATTTTTTTTTTTATTATTTTCCTCGGAAACGTTATTTTCTACACCAGAGAAAAGCAATTAATCACGACTCGCATCCAGATTTGCTATTTAACCTTGACAAAAAAAAAAAAAGAAAAAGAACCAACCAGAAATCCGGATAGGATTTTCCCCGAGCAGAGCGGAAAAGATACACCACGAACAGTTGGCCGACTTTCAAAGTTTAATTCCTGTCAGGTGATAAATGAATAAACGGGTGTTCATTGGCGTGAAATGGTTGTAATATTGTGTACGGGCAGAAACAATAAATTATACGACGTGGTAAATTTAGAATTTTACTGCAATCGTTGTATATGTTTGTCGTCGGTTTCGTTTTAACGCTGATAACTACACGCCTTTAGAAACGTTGAAATCGAAATAATTTTGATTTTTAGCCGAACCAACCTAATTATTTTTCCACGCATTTTTTACCGAATCACTACAGATTTTTATACAATGTGTAATAACATTCTTTTTTTTTTTATCTTCTAGTAGTTTAACTAAGAACTTCTCCTTTTACTAATACCGAAAACCATTGCTTTTCATTTCGTAATAAAATGTAAAACAAATTACTTATAGAATACAATATTATAGTAAAAAATGATAATGATATTTACATTTTTGCTCCCGCCGAACGATATTTGAGCAAGTTTTATGTACAAGATAATGAAAAAAACGATAAAAATGTCATGGCTCCGGACTTCCGGTCACTACCGCACGCCTATACGTTTATGAGCTTTTTTTAGTACGAAACGGTTCGAAACCGATGGAATACGAAAGTTGTAGTAACGTGTTCTCAAAATCCGTAACACGTCAAATGTTTTTTTCCCGGTAAAAAATTATTTCTCAAAAGAATATTTTATTTTGTCGCGTTTCTTCGGACACGATAGAAGTACGGCACACAGTAACCTGTACTGGGTTCGAACTCGTGAAATTCTCGTACGTTCCGTTATTAGATTTTTAACATTCGCCCGTAACAGCGTTACCGTCGAAAACGCAAAAATCGTAATTTCTTTTAAGTGCTCTCGTCCTAGCTGTTGTAATGCAGTAGTCTTTAAACGATTTAAAAATGTTTATTATTGAAACGACCGGAGCGCGTTCGAACTTGAATTTCGAACGTTATCCGATAAGATTAAGTGTGAACCGTTTCGTACCAGTAAGCCCGTCGCGGATTTCGGTCAACAATGGTCAGCGGAAGCGACCGGAAGTGTCACATGGTAAACGATTTTTTATCCCCTAACAACGCGTGGTCTGTCCGTCTTCCGGTTTAATAACGGCTGCGTTCCACCGGCGGAACGGAGTATTTTTAACTGTTTGGCGGCCGGTCGTACTTGTGTGTGTGTGTGTTGCGGGTTTTGGCGGGTTCGACACCCACTCACGGTCGGTCAACCTAAGAACGGGTAGCCGCCGTACGGTATGAAATTAGGAAACGGGGCGACCGTCGGTTGAACAGCCACGGACTGGGTCACGTACGACGTCACCTGGGTGGGAACCACCGAGCTGGAGTAGATGGTCGTGTACGCGGTCTTCGCGCCGAACGTCAGCTTCAGCACCCTGCTGTCCGTCAGCGTGACCATGGACTGCGCGACGACGGGCGTGGACGTGACGGCGTACGACGGCTGCGGCGCAGGGAACAGCTGCGGGGTTTGCAGCAGTTGAGGGGGTTGCTGTTGCAGTTGGGGTTGCTGTTGCTGGAACGGCGAGAACGGCGGCGATTGAACGAGTTGGGGCTGCGGCACGGCCAGAGTGGTGGCGACCAGCTCGTAGTCCGTGCGGGTTACGGTGCCAACGGGCCGCGACAGGGTCGTGTAGTACGTGCTGCCGGCGTTGACGACCGGGAGAGCGTGCGTTTCGAACAAGGTTTCCAGCCGCAACACCGGCCTCGACGCGGTTACGACCGGTGCCGGCAGCGGGACGTTCGGGTTCAACAGCCTGTAAATGGCCAACTGCTGCTGCAGCTGTTCCGGGCTCATCACGGTCGGCGGTTGCTGTTGCACGGACGAGTGGTTCGCCGCGGTCATTCGGTGCGCTTTCTTCGACCGCGGCTGTCCGCCGCCGCTGATTTTGTCCATCTGCGACACGTCAAAGTCGGTTCCGACGTTAGCCAGGTCCAGGCTGTTCAGGAAAGCCTTGGCCGCGTTCGGGTGCGACTCGTCGCCGCCGTCGCCGCCGCCGTTGTTGTCGCCGCCGTACTCCAGCTCCAAGTGTAACTCGGACCCGGCCTCGTCCAGCCTGGTGTTGAACTCGTTCAGCGTTTTGCTGGGCACGAACTGGTACGCGTCCATCGGCGGTAGCGTCTTGACCGCGGTTACCAGCCTGGTCACCCGGTACGACTGGATCAGCGTCACGCCGCTGGTCTCGCTTCCCCGGACCACCGGCAGCACGTGCGTCTTCAGCATGAGTTCGGTGGTGCTGAAGCTCTCCGTCATCGTCTCCAGGGGCGGCGTCGCTTGATCGGGCGACAGCGATATCGGCGGTAACGTGGCCATAGTGCTCGAGTCGATCGAATGTTCCCGGCCGTAAAGGTTGGACGGCGCGTGGCTGGCCAGGATGTTTTCGGACAGCGGTTCCACTTTCGCCGGCACCGGCGATTCCGTTTGGTCGACCAGGCTCTTTTGAATGGTGGACGTGACCGTTATAAATCTGGTGTTCTTCACCGAGCCCACCTGAAACGAGAAATTCATCAAAGGGTACAGATTACCGTAGTGCATCAGCTTAAAGTGGTGTTCAGTTCGAACGAAACTTAATTTAAACAAACTTTTTGTTCTCCGAAAGGCCTATATACTCTACTGGTAAACTTCAAAAACGTTTTATTCAATTTGATTAAATAAAAATGGTTTACTTGAAAGGAGTACGGCGATTTTATCGTGGCGATCTCGTAGTAGACGTCCTTGAATTCGGCTGGAGTAGATATTTCCACTCTGATGGTCTCGGCGCTCGCGGTCGGGGTCACGTCCTGGACGAGAACGTCGTTGTCGCCGTCGTCGTGTTGCAGAGCCGGCGACAATCCGGATCCGGCCAGAGCCTGGTCCCCGGAATCCACTTGAACGTCCGGGAAATGCGGTGTCAAAGGAGTGGTAGCGTTTTCCTGGCCGTGTCTGTTGTCGTCGATGCGACGGATCGTAACTCGCGGTTTGGGAGACGTCTTGTACTCCCAACGGCCAGTGGGTCGAATGAGTTTGGATTTGAACGCTAGAGGAGCCGTCGGTACGGGCTGTGGTGAACTAGACTGGCCGGCGGGTGTCTGTTCTTGTTGCTGATAATGTTTTTTGAACGTTCTCCGGTTGGCCGGCGTCACTACGGCCGCGTTATAGTTGTTGTTATTACCGCCGTTGTTGTCGTAACGCTTGGAACTGGGTTGGAATCTTCTGTGCGTCGGTTCGGTTTCTGACTCGGGGTCAGACGTGGTCGGCCTGTTGAATCGGTTTTGTTTGTAACCGGGAACTCTTTGTGTCGTAGTCGGACCTTTCGACGAGAACTTCGATCCCTTCCTGTAACTCGGGGTAGTGGGTTCACTCTGGGTGGAAGCGAATTCGTATTGTTCTTCGTCCGTTGTCGAATAGTCGTCCGTTTCTTTCGATTTACTCTTCGGCGTGGCCGCGTGCTTGTTCTTGCCAAAATTACTGCCGCCGCCGACGGCGGGTCTTCTGGATTGTCTGACGAGAACGGTGCCAGGCTGAGAACCCACTAACGATTCTAACGACTCGTCTTCCAGTCCGGGGTTGGCCGGTGTAGGTTCGACGCTCGGTGTTCTAGCCGCGGGTTTCGGGGCGGCCGTTTTCAATATTCGAACACCAGCCGCGGAGGGCGAAACCTTGACGGCGACTTTCTTTAGACTCTTGTTCGTCGCGGGTTCTTCGTCCGCGTGGAAACTCGCTACCGAGTTGAACGCGCGAAGCTTTCCGTCGGGGCCGCGACTTTTTTGGCCAATAATAACGTGTCTCGACGCGCTGGGTTTTAAATCTATGACTTTGAACGTTTCGTCCACTACTTCGGACGGTTGTCGCGAGAGATAATCGTATTCCGGGGTCGGCTGTAAGTGGTTTACGGCTACTTCTTCCACCGGTTCGCCCGAAATAACCTCTACTTTACTGTATATCGCCGGCGTTTCTACCACTCTGGACGGTTCCGGGCCTTCGACGACTTCTACTTTGGTCACGATATTTTCCACTACTTTCGAACCCGCTAAAACTACAACTTTTGAACTCGTGACGGATTCTTTCGGATTTTCGTCAACCGCGATTTTCGGTTTCGACGGTGTCGGCGTGGTTGTTTTCACAGCGGTTTTTTTCGCAGTCATCGGAGAACCCGTAGACGATTTTTTCTCTTGTTCCGTTTTCTTTTCCGAATTCTTCGTCGTTGGCGCTTCTTTCGTAGTAGTGGTCTCGGGTTCGGCGGTCGTTATTTCTTTCGTGGTCGTTTCCGGTTCGTTCGAAGTTTCAACTACGGCTTCTTCGTTTTGTAAATCACTCGGCTGATTGACCGGTTTACTAGGACTTATACCGAACAGTTCGGTTTCCGATAGCTGTTCTCTTGTCACTGGTTTTTCTTCGATAGCGGTGGTCGCGCCTTCTGTAGTAGTCGGTTCTTCCGTAGTACCTGTAACAAGTTTTCGAATCATTTTTCATCGTAATATCGGCATTTCTTTTAAAGCGTCGGATTTATTTACCCGGTGAAACCGAAGCACTCTGCGGCATAAAAACCATGACGGTGTTTCCGATCGTCGTCGTGAAATCCAAAAACCCGTAGACGGTTTGCGTGATTTGCGAGTCGGGCGAGGCCACTTTTGATGCGATGGGTTCTGGTTTTTCGTACGTCGAATCCGGACTGACGTACACTGGCCCGGGGGGCGAATCCCCTTTGGCGAATCCCGAAACGGTTACTGAAACAAAGAGAAGAGGATTGATGTTATTCTTAAAAGCGGTCGAATATTTTTATAAAAATAACATGTGAATAACTCGTTTTTTTTTTTTTTAACAGTTCACCACGTTGCGGTTAACAGTGGAAAAAACCCTTGTGTTCGGGAATCAAACACATACGTATAAAAAGAAGCCTCGGAATCGAACGTATGTTTCGTCCGACGGTGTGCCGTGTTCGGACTAGCCTGCACAGCCGTCGAACTGGCATGAGCTGGTCAGCAAATAAACAAATTATCTTCCTTCCGGCTTCGCTTTTCCGTTTCGAACACAACACGAGGGCACAATGGACGGTCATTAACAGCTTCGGACCCGACGCGTGTGCTCGCGAATTACAAACGTACGTTCGTTTTGAATGCGGCCCCGCAAATTTATCAATGTTTTCGTGCTCCGACACGTCGGTGGTCGTAACGACGATAACGGCGCAGATCCGCAATAGTACACAACAACCCTGTCGGTCCCGAACTGCAGTTTCGCGGAAAACCGTTCAAACCGTTCGGGACGTTTAGAATTTTTGGGACGTTGTTTTATCGTTTCGTCCGCAGTTCTAGCGCGTTTTTCCCGAAAAAATGTTCTCTCATTCGGTGTATGTTTTTTACACGACGCGTTTGTTGTACTCGCGTGTTGATGTGTAAAAAAAAAAAAACAATATTATAACGCCACAAATGGATATCGCGTTATTTCGCCTGTCGTTAATTTTTCTGGGACGGGCACGAGAACGCGTAAAAATCACGATTTCGACCGGTGAGATACCTAACCGTTCCGAAATACAAACTGTGTCAATGTCCAATTTTTAACCGCAAAAATCGAATCCGGTAAAATGTAAATACGACCCAGTTTTATTTTATAAGGCTTTACCGACTTTCAAAGAAAAACCGTGTAAACGTTTTTGTGTAATAATTTAAATTCATCCTCTATACGCTCGTCAGAAACCACAACATTTTAAAACTACGCGCCGATCGTAATCACAAAGTACAAGGTGTGTTATTTGAATAAAACGTTCTTAAGAGTTCGGAAATATTTATTTTCCGGTTGCCACATTCATTATCTACTTGGATTTTCTTGGTGATGTGGTGTTTGATTCGAACTAACTGTTCAAAACGATTAACAGCAACGACTTCTCATAATGTATGTCAAATTTTAGAGTACAACTCTTTAACACCGTGTCCTAGTTTTGAGAATTCGTTAATACCCGAATACGTACATTTTATACGACTCGATTCATCGAGTTTATATTATTCGTATGTTACAAATAATATTTAAATGCTGAAATCAATTACGTTTTTCACTTTTTGGTCGTGTTACGGTTATTAAACCGTTGAAATCCTCAACTTGTCGATGATACGTTTTATCACAATTTCAGTTGTTTGCATTTTATTGTAGTCAATTTAAATTATAGGTACATACAGTTATTTAATTTTTCACGAATGTATTATAACTTATTCTTATACCTTGTAATTTTTTTTTTGTTCTGATTTTATTAAGTTTTTTTTCTCCTTTTGGATTTTTTAAAAGAGATCAAAAAAAAAAAATGTTAAAAAGAAATTGGCTGTATAATATCTATGCAAAGAAAATAAAACCATCAAATTTTTTTGACGTCAGAAAGTGTATTTTTTTGTCCGGGCGACCGGTGTACATTATAGAAAACTGTTGTAAAATATAATCAAAAACATAAAAATTATGAAATGGTATAATGTTTGTGTAAATCGAGTGTAAGTAAATTTCAGTTTACGAGTTCATATAAATAAGTTCTACACGATAACATAAAAACTCTTTTTACTTTCCTTTTAGGCAAAAAAGAATAAAAGTGTATTTTTTTTTTTTTTGTGCAGAAAAGTTCTTAATCATCCCAGTTAAATACAGTACTTTGAAATGTTCGTGATAAAAATAAACGACAAAGTTTGAATAAACGAAAATATCGAATTTTTGATTTCCGCGTGCACAAACTTAATTCAGCATCAGGTGGTCGCGTTGATATCGTTACTAAAAAAACTATTAAAAAAAAAGCATTCAAAATTTCGACGATCTCGATCGTGGTTCAAATCAAAGGTTAATTTAATTTTTCGTAACTGTATTTTTCAGTTTCAAGTACTGGAAAATAAAATGGGGCTGAAAAAACCACACTACGAAAAAAACTTTTAACCGTTAGAAAAAATAACGTTTTAACTCGATTTCTATAGTTCAATACTATTTAATTGTCGTTCACGACACATCGTAATTTTTAAATATTACCGGACACAAACTGTTTTTATAGTGCTTAAAAATTAGCTTTTAAATACACGATATGCATAATTTTTTTTAAATCGAACGTAAACAGAGTATATTATTATACTCATAACCGGACACGTTCAATAAATCAATTCGTTAGAAAAATTTAGCGTATAAAATATGAACACGTGTTTTAATACGTTAGGAATGAAAACATAAATAATCGTAAAAATGAAAATGCGTTTGCTCGAAGGGAAAAAAACATTAACATAAAAGAACGCTTTATCACGATTATCCGATTCTGGTTGTTTCCGAAAACAACAGTTCCCTCCGAGGTCGTGCGTATAAAACCGAAAAATCGTCAAAAAATACAGGAGGGACACACGGTGGCCAAGACCCGTGATACGCGGATTAACATTTTAGCGCGTTCGAGTCCGGACTGGTGTAAATTCGCCAAAAATAAATATATAAAGAAAACTACGAAATTCAAAGTAAAATAACGATATTGTTGACCGTGAACCCGGTAGTCGCGGCGGTGGCGTTTTCCCTGACCCGAACGGTTCGTTCGAACGATATTATTATATACCTACGTTGAAAGTCAGTAATTTCAGACGAAATCCATTCAGGTTATTTAAGCAAGTAAATATCTCTCGTGGCAGTAACGTACAAATAGTGTAGTCGCAGTGACCGCAAATAACTGTGTTCCACCACCGAGTTCTCATAATAATGTTATTATGAGTATCGAAATAATCCGCAGATCGAGTCCGTAAAAACAAACTAAAAATTTGATAGAATCGGCGTTTGGACCCGTAACGTTAAAAACTATTAAAAAAAAAACTTCGTTTCGATAAAAATCGTAAGCCGAAACGTTTGAAACAGAATTCGGTTCGATAAAATATGAGAACTGACAGGAAGTTTTGCAATACAGGAACGAAACTGAGAGATTTCTCTTGAGCAAACAACGAGCGTTCGAAAAGTTTCTTTTCCGACATCGCGTAACGAATAGAAAAAAAAAAATGTTTACCACTCGTTGATAATCAGCTTATTTCAAAGATCAACTACCGATGTTTATTAATGTTCATTACGTCATAATATGACAAATTCGTTTGAGATAACTATTGTTGCGCAATAATCGAGAATATCTCGACTGTCGCAATTTCAAAAACATAATTATTATAGTTATCGAAGTTCATAATACAAAGTATTATGCATATGAATGCGTTTATCTACGATTATGTTGTATAACCTTACGGAATGAAAAAATATGTATTACGAGTAACAATCGTGTTTGTTTACAAACGTCAAAAATTACTAAAATAAGCTAATAAAACAGGTTAAACGATTCGAGAACACTTGCGTCAGAGTTCTGTCGTGTATACATTTTTTTTAAATGAAAATAAACATGGCAAACCCAAAAAAAAAGGCGCACTTTTGCTCGACGTAAGCTACAGTGTATTTTAAAAGATAAACAACTATACGGTTTGTACGAATAAATACTGGGACAAATTTTAGTGCGAAAATAAAAATCATAATATTGCTTTATGTTTATATCGTTGTATACGTCAATTATTATTACTTTACCGCGTTAAAACTCATCGAGTCGACCGACGACAATAATACGGCTTTTCTCCGTGTCGTTCCGACCCGTGTTGGATACAAAATTTCGAAATCGTTCAGTTCGAAATCAAACCAAGTTTACAGTATTTTTTTTTTGTCGTTCCGGTATTTCTTTTCCAGACCTACATTGTCATACATGAATACAATATTCATTGTATTTGTATAGTTTTAAAGATTACGACAGATTTATTTCCGTCGAGCCTTAACGATCATCGCTACACGTTAATCACTAAAGTCCGAAAATGTCGCAGTCAAAAAGGATCTTGGTCACACCCGTCTGGTAAAAAACAAAAGAATAGCGTAAAAAAAAAAGCTGTTTGTATCGCAATCGCGGCATTCAAAAACACAGAATCCTCTTATTCTAATAATCACGTTTACGAACACTCGTATATGTACTCGTATAAACCGCGCGGGCAAAATCGGACAAATTCGCTCAAAATATGAATTTTTAACGATGATTTTTTTCGATAATCGTGAAACGCGCGAGCGAAACACGACGACAAAAGAAGGTTACACGAACCCGACCTCCGACCCGATTCCGGCTGTGACAAAGCACACGCGGGTGGTGGTGTCTAATTATCGGTGCCGAAGACTGCGGTTATCGTGCGCGCGAAAACGATCTCACGCCACGAGAGTTTTAGTCGTGCTGGCCCGTTAGTCACACGCGCACACACACACCACGTGCCCACGATTAATGATCTGGACAGTATAAAAAAACCGTCATATTCGTGTATCACAACGTCGCGGCGGGTTGTGTTAACAAAGTCAAAAGATTGATACGAGACCACATCATTTGTTTCTAATCGAGACCAACCGCAAAACGAGATCGTACACGTAAGGGAAAGGTTGTTGCGTTCAAAATGCACACTAATATTTTTACAAACACACACACGACATAATATTTTCACCATTCTCGTGTTCGACGTTGTTTGTGGTGCTTTTCGATTAAAAAGAAAAAAACGAAATTTCAACCAAAATTAGAACGGTCAATGTTTTCAGTCGCCGGAGAACGTAAATAGGAACGCAGGGGGAAAACGTTCAGGAACATTTTTTTTTCTACAAATTTTCGTTTTTAATCTTCTGTTACGACCAGTTTTTACTGCGACTGTGTATAGAGCGATTCGCTCTCGATATTGTATAATCAATACGATTAAAATGAAAAACGAAATAACGTTGAATCGAGTGGAAACCTTGGACGTCCTTCGAAGTGATCATTTCGTATTAGAATTTTTTTCTATTTTAAATAAATCGCATTGTTTTAGACGCTCATCGCGTGGTAACTATACAAACAATAATATACGAGTTATATTTTTATGGCACATTATTCTAACTTGATAGGGTTTCGTTTAAAAATTGTTGATGATTTCTGTACATCGTTTCAAACAGAAAATGTCACTCGATAAGAAGTTAAAAACTTTCTTTTTTTTTTTCGTAGAAAATCGGGTTTAATTATCTGTAAGTATAATTTCTCTGCAAAATAATCCATCAAAAAGTGCGTTTCCAGAACGTATGACGACTTCTTGTATTGTTCACGATAATTAACGAGTAATATACTTACGTTGAAACAAAAAACCTTCATTAACGGGTCTCCGAAAACCGGAATACAAACTACAAAAATATATCATCGTGTTCCGTTTAAACTGCAATAACATAAAGGATTTTTTTTTTTTTGACATTTAAAAATATTCTTATTCGAGAGAACATACAAAAGTAGAAATCAAAAAATTAATAAATAAATATAATATTACGCGACGTTGTAACCAAAAACATGTGATACGAAATTCAAATTTCACTTCGACTCGTAAAAACTGATTTTAATTTCCAGTTTTCGTTGTAGAATTATTTTTGAAAAATACTCTATGACGTTTTGAGCAGCGAGTTTTCGCATTAGTTTCATTTCAATCGAAACGAACAGTCACAGACATTATATTGATATCAAATATTTAAAGTTAAACGTATCTCGTCGTGCGTCAACATTCATATACGAGTCAATTAAGTATTTGTCAATAGCTATGGATCGGTTTTTGACGAATTATTACGGTGCTGATGTCCCAAACAATAGTTAAATAAAGTCTAAATGATTTTTTAAAGAGAAAATGTTAAGTAATTTTTAAACGAATACCAATTATTTTAGACTTTAGTTGATATTATGCAACGAGAAGTAGTTATTAATTTCTGTGAATACAGCGTCAAATGAGAATAATTATAAATTAATATTCATAATGGTCTCTGCAATTTTAGAACATAATTTTGTTAATTACGAACGTGTAAATGAACATTTATTGATGTAAAATAATTATGTATTTATTAGCTGTATTGTAAATACTTCTAATTTAAGTATCTCGTTTGGGTGTATAATATTTTAAAAGCGGAGTTATTAAGTACTCTCATCATTTTTGTTTTCTGAAAATCGCCTGTTATTTTTCTCTTTAATAAATTATTTTTAAAATAAATTACCTTTACGGGGGATAAACAAAAAAACATCAACATTCAATTATTCACTTGTTAATACTTTCTTAAACGAAGAAATAAACGGGTTCTAAGAAATAAGAATAATTATTGTCAATTGAATTGTCATTTAATAAAAAAGATAAAAATCTTTATAAGTATTAAACTTTGGGGTGGTTACATTTTTTTATGAAAATATGTTTATTCGTGTCAATATATATTTTTTTTTTTTTTTGTCTCGTTCCATAAGAGAGTTAATAAATTTGTATGGAAACGTAATTGGTATTTCATCGGCCAATTATACGAAATTCCACTTGTAATCAGTGTTGTGACTTATCTGGATAAGCCATCTGATGATTTGATCGTGAAATGATTTGTTTTATATTTTATTTCATCCAGATAAACATTGTAATATCCATCCGATGAGTATATCTACGAAACCCCGTAATGTTCTAAGAAATCAATAAAAATACCTGGAACAATTTTTTCGTGCCGAGATTTATAAATTTATTTTTTAGATTTTAATCATTGGTAAACATACGTATATAGCAATATAACGTTTACTCAAATCTTATCATGTCATAGATGTTATCGAACTTTGAAAATTTTCGGAAATCCATCATTCGTCTAAGTACATTTTTTGTTCATCTAGTATCAACACCGCTTGTAATATTATGTACTGAATTGAAAACTTATAATTGACGAGAATTCGTATGGTTAGGTGAGGTAACGCTTCTTTTTTATTATTATTTCATTAGCTTAAAGAATCAAAAAATTAACCGACGAACCGCTTAATCAACCCCTACGAATCGATTGTGGTGAGTTGCAGACTGACGGTCGAGAGCGCACGAGAATTCTATTTTGTCATAAAAATTAAATATTTAGCTTATGGATTCTCACTTTTCACCAAAAGCAGCGAAAACAACGAAAACGTTTTCATCTTGCCGGATCTCATTTTGTCAAAAATTTTCCTGTCCGCGATCGTACAGCGGGCGAGTCGGCGACTTTTGTCAGAGCAAGTCTCGAGTATGATCCGCGAGGATGCGCGAACGGTTTGTCGATATTTAATCTTTTCAATGCAGTTGTAGTCTCCGTCTGGAACTCATCTCAACAAGTCTACGAGTGTGTTCTGAAACGAAAAACAAAGAAAAAAACCGTTAATATTATCTGTATTAAATATACAAGATGATAAAACCGTAAAATATGCATTGATCGTATTATATTATGTTTGACGCGTGTTTACTATACTGTTATACATTTTTATAATATTACAGTCGGCGGCACAACGCAAGACAATATTATTACAATGACGTGGTTGACATTTTCATATAAATGAGTTTTTTGAGTGAAAACCTAATGGCATTCCTGCAGTGCGAGCAGAAAAAAACCAATTTCATACTTTTAAAACGGAACAACACCACGGCTAGCCATCCAGTTTTTGGTTTGTAAAATTTGACGTAGGTACGGTAACTGCACGAGGTCATATTGTTTAAAACAACTTTATACGAAAAATTAACAAAAAAAAAAAGGTACGTCAAAAATTACATTTTAACAAATTTACAACCTTCAATACAATACTATTATAGTTTGTCGGTACGTAGTATGAAAAATAAGAATTTTACCCGTAGTAGAAACCAGTATAATATAATTTATATTTCATAACTACGCTTTCACCGGGATTAAAATAAATGTTTCCAAACGAGATTTCGCGAAGACTTTAAAATGAACCGAATTACGCTGTGGGGTTCTTATCGGTTTCGCGAAACTTTTAAACTTGCATTTATTTATCCTTAACCGAAATGGTAGTTGTACTTAGAACCGATGGATATTTGGTTACGATTTGGTTACTTAACACGAAAAAAAAAAAATCTGTGCCCGAAAAAAAGAATAAGAACTCGGAAATTTAACTTGTATAAAGTTATACAACTGCAGTCGGGTTTTAATTTTTATTTCAATCTCCTTGTTCATGGTTGACCCGAATTTTCGGAAAACAAAACTTGGGACCGGACGAATTACGGAATCGCTCAACTAGACTCGCGTAGAAATCAATTTTGAAATGTACTCAATGTACGAAAAATGCAAAAATATGTTTTTAATAATAAATTCTGCTTGTTCGAGCGAAAAGTTTCACTCCCTCGTAATTTCGATGGGATCACATGGTGATGATACGACGTATATATTATACCTGTAGAAAACAATATCCATTTCTTTTGCGAATAATTTCCACGAAATTTTAAACATAGAACTAATTTTATCAAACACATGAACGAATACTTTTTTAACTTTACATTTTCAAAAAAAAGTTTTTTATTATTAGCTTGTTTCGCTTGTTTTTAACACTCTTCGTATATTAGTTATTCGATATGATAAGACTACTTTTATAAGCAGTTGTGAAATGTACAGTATTTCTTTTTTGTCAATGCCATAACACAAACACTAATTATTTTTTATTCGTAAGTGACTTTCGAAATTTCAATTGGTTTTTCTGCAGCTATTTGTGTATGATTATAATCATACAGATAAGCCGTATGAATTCAAATTACAAGTTCGTTGAAAATCTAATCAAAAACGTTGTAACGTATATCCTTATATCTGTCAATTTGTAATTATTTTTGATACCTAGTTAAAAAGTACGATATTTTCTAAGTAGGTAACCGCGCTAAAATATTTAGAAAGGGAATTTCATCTGAAGTGCATTAGCTACATTAAGAAGATAATCATTTTTATTTACTCCACACGTTCAATTCGGTATGTTTATAATTTATAATTATGGTAGTAATCAGGTCGTCACTAAACTATTCATTAATTCAAATTGTGAGTATGCAATTAAAAAAAATAATGGTACTCTTCGAGCGCATCCACTGCAATCATTATGTTCAGTATTTCACAATGTATGGTTATGGTAACTCAATATAACAAACAAAAAGTATAGGTTTCGTAAAACATGATTAATAGTGTAATGGTTTTGAAATTGATTGTGAAATTTTTGCAATTAACGTAAAAGCATAAAATATCTATGAAATTAATCGTATTGTTGTTTTTTAGATCATTCTCAGTTAGAGTGAAAAAATCGGAAAAACTCTAGGTCTTGTGGATAGTTTTACAGAGTGGCGACTACGCTTTGGATGGGTTTGGCGTAGTGGTTTAATCGTATTACTCAATATCTGAAAGTGATGATGAATCATTGCCTTCGAAAAAACGATTCTCAGCGAGCTCAGTCGGTCCTAGTAAAAACGATATGCAACGAAAAAATATACTTTTAAAATTATTAAAAATTAAAAAATATCCAGCAAAATGTTTTTCAATTTTTACAACGTATTGAATTAGTACAAAAATGTTTAAAACGAATTAATTTTTTATAACGATAGTTAAACAGGTATCTGACGCCACGTTTTCGGGCACGTAACTCAGAATCGAAATATCAAAAAACGCGTCAAATAAAATAAAATTTAAAGCGAAAACACCAAATTTTATGCGTTGTTCAACGTAACGCGATCGGAGCACTACCCAAAAACGTCATTACAAACCTAAAAATTTCAAGTTGTTCGCCGTAAGTTTTGTTTTGTTTTCCGGGTAAAACTCAACCAAAGTAGGTAAGCAAATCTCGAAAAAAAAAAACCAACAACCAAAGTACCGCCGGAGACCTTTCGCTAGAGGTACTGACTTTATGTATCATTTTCGCTGTACTCGTTGACAGAAAAAAAAAAAAATCATCGTTGTAAAAACAATACGTTCCTCGCTAACGACGCTCAGAATATAAACAAAAACCATGGACACGTCGAACTAAGGAGGTCTCAAACCGCACAAACGCTACACCACGCACGTTACGACAAGATAAAGTATTTTTTGTTTTGTGCGTTCAGAACCGATCAAGTTTGACCGGACTCGGGAGACTAAAACGTCACAAAGCTGAACTGCTTAATTTTTCAACTGACGATCATCAAACGATATACGACAAGCAAACACACCACATATCGTCGACACTCGCCGTGAGCCGATGCGAACTTTCGGCTGCTCGTCAGACTCAATCGTATGATTTCCTCAAAACTATCGCTTCATCTCGTTGACGCGACCGGCCGTCGCGCGTAGTGCGTTCACTAACAATATGGATTTTAAAACATATATCATATAGCGCGTAATTTTATGCGAAAAACACTTAATTAAGGCGATTTTTTTTCTTTAATTTCCGGCTATTGTATAACGTCGTTCGTGTTTTCGATCGTATTTTTATGGTACCACGCCGAAAAAATCCACGAGCGTCGTACGTACGCGCCTAGTCGATGGTGGTATTTTTTTTCTTCTCCGCTCTCGCCCTTTTTATCCCTATCCCGCGATAGGTACCTTTATACGTATACTACACACTGAGCCCTTTCAATTTGCAGTAAATCCGATGTACATATATACATAACATGTAGTTTATGGAAACGTTATTTACAAGAGCGTGTGTTTAACGGCAATGCGATAATAACGTATACGTGAGCGGTTCTTTTGCCGGGACGGACGCTAATCTCAAAAATGGGAAAATGGCCGTTTTTTTTTCTCGCGCGCGATATAGGGTGTGTTGCCGTATTCGGAACGGCGTGATCCCTGTGTCCGACCCGTTCGATATTAAGATACGGTTGGATGGCGACAAATATTGCGACGTGATATTGTAATCATTAGTTTGAAGAGAAAAAAAATGTAACCAACCTTCGAGAGAAATATAGAACTTTAATTTGTTTTGCCCGTTCTCGCAGTTATCGTCGTTTCGTGAAACCGCGACGTGTACGAGTTCTCACTTTCGTTGAACACGGCGTAGCAAAATTATTTCGAAAATTGGTTAAACGATTTTCGTTTAAACATCGTCATCGTTTCGTTATCATTACAACGTTATGACTTATTATTATTATTTTTTTTTTTTGCAATATTTCCCACAAAAAATTTGATTGCGACTTTTACGTTCGACAGTTATCATTAGGAGTAAAAACGTCACACGTAGTTGTGCTCGTGTTTAATGAAAACGTCAACAGTTTTTTAATTAAACGTATAATTTTAGTTTATTACGTGATGTTTAAATTACTTTTTCATAAATAGTGAGCCACCCCCCAAACGGTGATTCACGATACGACTTCATTTTAGATTCTTAGCGAAGAACGTATTGTTTTTACAATGATGTTTTTTTTTCTACGATCGAAAATTCTAATAGAAAAACTGCTCCAATTCTAACGCGCGATACTTTGAAGGATAGATAATCGATTCGAGACGGTACTTTATTTGAAGCGTTTTTTTTAAAATTTCGATTATTTTTTAAGTTCTGAAGAAAAAAAGAAAACGGTCAAATTTTCGAAAGCACTCCGTTCGACTCAAGATTCATGTACATATGTCATTAAAAAGAATTAAACGAGTTTCTGTAGAAATTTCAATCGATTTCGATAGTGTTTAAGGGGGAGTTATGAAACTTTGATAGTTATATTTTGATATAAATATTTTTGAATTTGTTAATTTACGGCAGTTATTATCCTATGAAACCTCTAGTTTTTATGTTTATGTCTCGAAACTTCAGTACAGTCTAAACAAATCAGTTTTACGCGTGCGGTTAAAAAATTTAGAAAATTGGTTCACACAATTTTGGTTTATAACCGATTTCGCGTTGTTATTTTGTCGCAATTCTCGTCATTCCGGCCGTGTATTTCTTACGGGGGAACAAATAATTACGGGAAACGTGTTTTTTACACATCGATTTACATGTTTTTTTATCATAACATCCAAAACAAAGAACGGACCAAAACTTTTACATAATACTAAAGTAGGAAAGATATACGGATTCGATAAAAGTTTTTAATGTTAAAGTTGTTTTTACCGGGACGTAAACTAGACAAATGAGCTCGCTCAGAATCGTATTTTCGAAGGCAATGATTTATCGTTGTTTTCAGATACGAAATAATGCGTTTAAACCACAACTTCTAAGCTAGTGACCCACCCAAAGCGTAATCATCTCCCCGTCAAACTATCCACGCGACCTAGACTGATCGTTTGTGTCATACCAACGCTGTAAAACTTGGTCTCTCGAATGGATGGAGAGTAAGACGAGCTAAAACAAGAAAAATAAAATAAATCTAGTCGTTATATAAAAGACTATTCGAATGATTTTCATTCCGATCGATCTAGAACGATATAATTAAATCCATTCGATTTGTCGGATTTTGAATTTTACATTCTGAGCGAAACGATACACGTATTTATTTTTTTTCGTTCAAGACAAAGACTGAAGTATATATTCAAAGTTAGTTCGAGCGATTCGCATATTTAACAAGCGCAATTTATTCGACCGTATAGTGTTTTAGTATCTGTATCCGCATCGTCTCTCGTTGTGACATAGGTGAACACGAACCGAAACTTTGATATTTTTTGTTACCTATTCATTCGTACTCGTTTTATTGTCGTCCGGATATTGTAAGTTTATTTTTTTTTTTTTTTACGAATGTATATAATATGACGTGTATAAAAGTATGTTTTTTCGACAAAACCCGTTAGAAGTTGCCACTCGTGTTTGTTCATCCGCAATTTACGAGTAACAGAAGTCCTATATTGGAATGCGTATATATTGTACGACCGTTAGACAAAGGTAGAACAAAAACCAATCGATCTCTACGTTTCAACTTTCAATAAATTCGAATTCCATTGTTTGAGAACGCTTTTATTAAAATGTACTGCGATGAAAAATGTGTCCAATTGATGTATCCGGGGACAGAACAACAAAACTAGACATAATATACAGCGTGTCGGTATGAAGCAGATACTATACATCTTTTGTTCCATTGTAAAAAGTCCACTACTAATCGCCGAGTGATCTCGCGCAGTCGGAAATTTGTGCTAAAAAATAAACGTATATTATACATAAACTCATTTTACTTGTTGATTACGTTCGTCAAGACAATCGCAATAAAAACTAAATCTTTTTGCAGATTAACGAAAACTATTCCTATCGATACATCCAAAAGTCCAATAATTGTCCAATATATACATCCGACTGTTCATTCTGAACACGGTTCATAACATCGGGTAAGTCACTGTAAATCGGGACGCTCGCCGTTTTTGAAAGTCTAAACTCCTATGCCATACATTTAACTTGTTATCAATAAAAAAATCGTTGCCCTCAAATGTAACGATTTTCTGAGCAATTTCGGTTCTATCGACAGAATTTGTGTACCACCCGTGTTCTAATAACGTGACATTCATCGTTAATTCCACTGACTTGGAAACATTTCGATAAATTCTAAAAAATTTAAAAACTTGTTTGTAAAAACATCTATTTACTAAAATATTGTGCTAAATACTGTTCTCAATCAATTTTGACCAGATGTTGGTAAACACATAACGTAATGCGTTATCGAGATGGTCGATATGCGAAAAAATTGTACTGGTTTCTTTTAGTCACCAATACTTTCCAAGGATTTTGGGATTAAAGAGATTCGGTTCGCCAGCGTTGGTCCACCCTACGCTAGAACCGCCACCGAGTGAATTCAAAACGATTATAAACTTATATATTTTCTGATTTTCGGTTGTATCGTTTGGATTCATTATGACGCATGCGGCAGGAGATATCTTACGTCTCGCAATCATGTTTTACAAAACGTAACGTCGTTTTTATTACCGTCTGAAAACCGAACAAATTTTATCGTTTAGCGTGTTATTTTACAGAGGTAAAACGATTTAGTTTAGCGCGTCTTTCGTATTTTGTACAATCGTAATCACCCGAACGAGTTGTAATCACCAGATTTATACGTTTTGTTCAGAATAATCGTGTTGAGAATTTCATTGCGGAACGGAACAAGCAGCCGTTTCTCATTATACCCGGATCAATACGTATTGATCAGCGAGGAATATTCTGCACCGATGTTTAATAACGTTGTGCACTTGTTACGGTGTTTACGAACGCGCTTTATTAAAATATCTATAAACGGCTTAGGACGATATTTTACGTTAATCGGACGTATTACTCGCGCCGATCGCAAGTGTTGATAAAAGGAAAAATGTCGCGTAATTATTAGGTAGTATTTTTTTATTTTTCGACATTATATGGCCGCGGAATATTACGTAATTTTAATGTTGTTATTATCAAAATAACAGCGTTATATTCGACAACACCGTGGATCCTAACGGATCGGTCAACGGGTTAAATGTTTTTTTTCGTCGGCTTGAGAAACCGCTGCACGGGTAACGTATTTCAATAGTAGTAATAATCTTGTTCGATCGTAAAAAACGTCTGAAACGTATAAAAAACATTTTTAAGACTGTCAAACGGTCGGCGACGAAAATTATCGACTTACGGTCGTAAATTATTACGTTCGCGTAACAGGTGGTCCATACGGGACGAGGTGAAGTAATCGGTGTATTATTATTATTTCGACGAAATTCTTCGCCGATTTTAATAGTTCTTTAAAACATTATACATTATACGCACACGTACCGCACACGACACGAACCGTGTGTGTTTTTCTACCGTTTTTCTTGTCATTAATTTATTGATTGTTGTCGGTTTTTTTTTTTTTTAACAACTTTCACCAACATGCAATCAAACATCGTGTAAAACTATTCGAATATCGCGTAAGACTGTATTATACATAATGTATAATCGATTATCGTTGGATAAACAAATAAAATACGAGCAAAATTTATGGATTTTTTAATATCGTTTTTTTTTCCTGTTATTTGGCTCGACACGGGTGCCGAAACTGCGTTTGGGATGTCGACGCCATTTTTTTTTCTCCCCCCGAAAACAATAATTGTCCGTAAATCTCCTAAAACCGAAACATTTCTGATCAGCGATTTCCCTATCACGTTTGAAACATTATGCAAGTTTCAACGCGTCATCAACTATGTGTTTTTTGTGTTCCAAAGTGTTTGCACCAAAAAAAAAGCCAACAACACGGTCTTATCGGCCGCATGACATTTGACGGTTAAAAAAGTTATGTCCTGTTTCTTGTTTTCGCTGCGAGTCAAGCGCACGATAGAAGAAAAACTTAAATTGTCATAATCGACGGTTCAACACAAGCTTATTGACGATAGTTACTGAATTTCAATATACCTGTATGTTTTACAGACGAAATTCAAACGACGCTTAATGACGGGTCAAAGACGCTATTGATTTCAGAGGAATCTTTTGTAAAAGGTGCCAAACCAGAGCCTGCCAAAAGTGAGCGACAGGTCACAGTGAACTGTGATAATTTGTAAAACCAATCGGACGGCCAGGAACAATTATGTACTATTGTACATGAAATCTGGCAAAACTACAAAAAGGTCGGGACGACCTATCTAAATAAATTATTCGACAAAGACCGTTAGTCTTACGGTTCTGGAAACGTGGATCGTTTTGTGTCCGACGATCCTCTATTTGTAATCCCCTGTAACACAATATGCCATTCGAAAACATACTGTAGGTACCCACAACAACAATACACGATATAGTGATTGTTTTGAGATCACAACTAAAGTGCAAAATGATTGTGGACGATCGTATTTAAACACAAAACGAAAAATTGCGATTCGCGATTATAAACAACTGTTCCACTCAAGACGAATAAATAAACGTTCTTCTATACGCAGTTTGTTTTATTCATTTATTGCCAAATGAATCTTTAAGAATTGATTCGACACAACGGTTTATAGTTTTAATCAAATCTATACGACTAATATCGATATTCGACGAGTAATTAAAATGTCTTGTTTTCAATGATATATGTATTATAATTTTGAAATACGAGGCCTATACTGAAAGAGTTCAAACGAGTTTTTGCACTTTGTTTCGTTTTATTTTCGGAAAAAACTAACGGGGAAAATTCGTAGACGAATTTTTATTGTCTAAAAAACTGTGTAGTTTTGTTTTTTAGAGGGCTTTTTCCGAAAACAGACCCGGTACGCGGAATAATCTCGGCCCGAACGTGCCGACTGTGGATTTCACGATCCGGCGCAGGGGAGAAACGCTTGGAAAAACTCTCCTCCTCAAAACCGCTCTCTATCCGCGTCCGGTCGTACGTAGCAATTTTTTCCCGGCGGTGTCCCTCTGGAACGCAAAATTAATAATATTATTAGTGTACGAAGTCACGTCAGTTTGTATCGTAATCCCTCGGAATGTGGTCACCGGCAGAGCTCGGCTAATTGCGTCGCTCATTTAGACCGGCGGTCCTATTGTAATTAATTCGGATTACGTACGCGTGACTATGCGTTGTTTCCGTCTACATCGCAGGTTAGATACACTTAACTGCAGGTTCGAATCGTCCGCGAATCGATAAATCACCAGCGCGTTTGTCGTAAATAAGAAAAATCATCATTCGTTTGGACACGATTTTGGAACAAAAGCGCAGAAAAAAAAACCAAATAGCATTCCTGCGCGTCGATATATGTATATATTTTTGTCGACACGCGGATAATATCGCGCGTGCTCATGCGTCCATCGTCGGCGATTTCCGTCGACTCCGCGGCTCGAATGGCCGAACCCATAATATATTGTGACGTAGCCCCGCTGCGGCACCGTGCCAGTTATATACGGACGCGATTGAATAATACGTCGGCAGACAGGTGTGTACAACGTTTTTTTTTTGTCTTTTACGATCATTTTTTTTTCCTGTCCAAGCGTACGCTTTTTGAATCGCCGATATTGCGCGTGCATCGTCGTGACATTCGCGAGACGGACACTGACCTCCCGTTTGGTCCCACGCGACACGTATTGTTATCGGCTGGTGACGACGACGTGACGTTATTCCGTCGTCAACGACCTGTGTAAAATTCGACGCGTTTTTCCGCGACGATTGAGCAGGTCACAATAATAATTGTGTTTATCGTTTTACGCTTTACCGGGACGGCAGTGGAAACTATGGTATGGTACGCGTTAAATCAACTGCATTCCGAAAAACAAACGTGCCCGAGTCATTTTTTTTTTTAAAAAAAAGGGGTACCTTCGATTCGGTTTCGCGGTAGAATAGTTAATGTTTTCTCCGAGCGCGTTTTACCGTGTAAAACGAAATCGCGATCACGGTACGCCACAGAACTTGACTTCAGAAACAACCCGAATCGTTCGAACCCATTCCGAAAGTAAATTTTCTAAAATATTCTACAGCGTAACCACTGTAAAAGTTTGGCGGAAAAATTAAATTCTGATCGATTGGCGTATAAAAAATGCTTATAGGTGCGCGATGTTAGTTTTTTTAAATTTTTATACAACACTATTATGTTTCGTGCACGAGAACTACCACAAATCACGCGCGCAAAATACGTACATCATTTATGAATTTCACTTTACGGTTGTTAGGTTTGTGTTTATTATTTTATAAGCCCGTTTATTTCTGTCTCCTTTGTTTGTTTAACGTCAATTTTTCTAGTTACTATCGATGTTACCAGCAATACTTCGTACCTACTTAGTTTTCATAACCGTTCTCATTTACTCCGCTTCGGTTTCCTCTCTCCTCGTCACCCGCCCGAACCCGTCATATCCAGTGCCTATTCTCTCTCATCTCACCCACAATTGGTGCTGAACCAATACTACTCCTTTACACATGCGCGTTTCTTATTCTGTGTCTTTTCTCGTTTTCCGAAAAAAAAATTTCTAAGCGTTCTCATTTCCGCCACACTCCGATACACCGATCTGTTCTATCATCCTGCGGCCGACCGCCAAACACTCCCGGACCACATGACAAAATGATTGCTCTCAGTTGCACACTCCTGTAAAACTTACCTTTTTGTCTCATCAGACTTGACGCATAAAACACCGGGCCTGGCTCTCCGTTTCGCAATATCATAAAGCACCCGCCCCTCATTTGTACAAAGGATCCTTCTGGATTGTAATTGTTGACGAACGAACACAGTTTCGTCGTACGCGATGAATTCGGAAAAATCCTGTAGTTAATCGGTGTAAAAAAGTGTTGGTCGGAAACGGTTTTTTTTCTCTCTCTTCTAACAGGCCAATACCGAATTTAGGGTTTTAACCGTCCATCAGTAAACTATATTCACGCACAGAACACCGCGAGTTTGGATACACCGTACAAACATAATTCCGAATTAAACGTCTATCCATTGTGGGAGTTGAATACGTATAAATTAAATTACGAATAACCCCGTTACGATATTCCGTTGGTACTATAATATGACAGTGTAATAATAACACACTTGTGCGATGCAGAGCAAAAACATTCCGTCGGGGTATCGTAAAATATTTTAATTACAATCAACTGAAACGCGTAATATAAAACCGGAGTTATAACTATTGAAACATCAAGTATTGTGTATATATATGGTTACATTCATTACTTGCTCGAATACGAGATGTACGTATTAGAGCGGTACAATAATAATGAATGTCGTTTCGAGAGCATTTTATAATGATTTTTAAGAGTGTATTACATATTTTGCTGAGACTTCAAACGGACATCCGCGAGCACGCGTTTCCGCAAACTCGGATAATCGTAATGATTTTTGTAAAAATATATTTTGAACACTATCTAATTCAAAAACAGTGAAAATAATCAAATACAACAACATAGCAGTAACCATATTGTACCCGACGAGACGGTTTTCGCACCGTTAAAATTATTTTCAAAACAACAATATTTTTTTGGTGTGTAGATACTTTCACAAATATTTCAGCCGTGTATTGTATTTTAGCGGTTATTACACGTAAAAGCCGTAAAAACGAAAAAACGTTATTATTAATAACGGTTTGTGCTCGCTAAATTCTTTCAAAAAATAATCAATTTTCATCCGGAAACGTGTTATTTGTGTACGGATAAGACCGGTGAGGTTGATCCCGAAAAGTTGATCGCAGCTCAAGGCAAACGTACTTATATAAAAATCCGGGTTTAATCAACTTTTTTATATTATTTTTTTGATCTTTTACGGCGGATGAAATACATTTTTCAATGTTTAGTAATATGACGTAATGACAAAGTTGTCATTAACGTTGCTCGCCTTTTTTTTCGTTTTCAGGGATTTTCCGTTGTAAATAGCGTTATTTTTTCTAATAATAAAATATGTCGCGCGGGACTTCAGTGAAATAAGTTCAGGTTTTGAGTCTTACGTTGCATTGTAAATGTGTATGGATTTGCATTTAAATTACAAAACATCGTGTAATGGAAGCGAACAAAAGAAGCTGACTTTTGTAATCAAAACGGACGAGAGAAAAAAAAAACTACGAACCGTAACGATAAATGACGAGATTTTGGTGCTTTTATCATGAACGTAAAGCATTCGAAAACGAACAGTCAAAAAAATCGAAAAACGTCCGAATGGTTTGCAAAGTTAACTGCCATAAAACAACGGGCGTGAATCTTGTTTTAATTAAAAAAATAGTACTTTTTTTTTATACGCTTAAATAGCGCATCGTAAGCGTAATAACATCAACAATTTGCCTATTACCACCTATTTTCATCCACTTAAAAATTGTATTATCATCGTCTTAATTTTTACCCGTTTGATCGGTTTCAGAACTGGTGTTTGACAAATGTGTAAAGAAAACAGACTTATCGCACTCGATTTTTTGAACACGCTTTTGTTTTGAAGTATATATGTCTTATGATATGTCTTACAAAAATTAAAATGTTAATTCGTCCACAGATCGTTTCTCTCCGTTTCGTAAGATATTTTCCGTTGATCGTTAGACATTCCGTCGTAAAATCTCACTCAAAAGATGTTTTAACATTGTAAAAACGAAAAACAAAATCCTCCGCTCACTATTATAACTTTTATTATAACGGCCGGCAGCGCGCTGCCGCAACGATCGTGACTGCCGCGTAGTTACAAAATAAAACTAGCGAAACGTAGAGAAAAAGTTACGCAATGGCATTATATTTTACGATTTTGAGAAGTGAAGACACAATAAAACGCTACGCAACAACGTATAATAATACAATAACGATAAATTTGCATATAAACATGATTAAACGTTTCAAACGCGCGTAGGTACCGTATTTTCTTGTAATCCGTCGGAACTCTCGTTACAACGTTATTTTTAAAAACGAAAACTAACAGGGGAACGGACCGTTTTAACACGGCTCGTCATGGAAAACAGGTACTCGACAGGCCACGAGTCATAATATGCAACGCGGCTGCCACCCCGGGAAAAAAACTCGGAATTTCGATAGTATTTTTTTTGTGGAAATGCTATTTCGACGCGTTATTATAACCGACTCGTTGTGTGTTTCGCTGCCGTATTCGAATGCGTACGATTTTTACTGTTGGTCCGTTCTTCTTCTTTTTACATAATTTTTTCTGTCCTGCCAAGAACGCGCGTAAACGGCACGTAAAACTGTGACGCGAACCCCGCGATTACCGCCGTCTCGTGCGAAAACGCGGCCCAATAACATGTAATATAAACCGAGTTACTGTCGTTGTACGTGTGTTGACGGGTACATTCATTTTTTCATTAAAAACGTGCAAAAGTCCAACACAACTACCGGCTAGGTAGAAGACTAGACAGCTAGGTATAGAATGACATTGTCGCCGTGAAATCCGTTTTAGTACGACCGTCGCAGCGATTCACAACCGAATTGAAAACGTTTTGCACGCTGCGGTCGTATAGCCGACGGAAAAAACGAAAAAACCAAAATCATCACACCTCGAAACGACGTCCCGAAAACGGACAGACGATATCGTTTCCGCCTCCGAAAAGTGTCATCCGACGGGTGACGACGGCGTCAACTTAAGAACGGGTTTTTGGATGTCCGAGCGACCGTTTACACCGGACAACAAACACAACAAAATCGTTCTGGACCATCGTATAATTAATAGATAGCAGTTTTTCATTTGTACCTGAATCGGCGGTAACTCTTCGTCGTTATCTCACACGAGTACAAAACGTGTATTGTTTGAACGTTGTTTTATTCATTTGGCTTACAACCGTTTTTTGTTTCGATCGTGTCGCGTGGACTAAAAACACTGCGTGTCACCGTGCGAGAACGAAACGGATCTGCGTAATAGTTTTCGGGAAAACTGTCGACAGTGAAAAGAATAAAAGATAAACGAAACGACGTTGCCGCTGACTTCATGGCCAACGTCGAGATCAGTTCCCATCGGTTCCGTACAGAAGTGAATTCGCCGAGACGGGACACTTTCCAAGGCACTCGAGTTCGTATGAGCGAACGGAAAATTCGGACAAAAATCCATACGCGATGAGACGATCGGCGGATGCGCGCAGATTATGGGCTTCGAAAAAAGACAATATCGTGATAATTTCGTTGAAACGTTTTTACTATAGCCGTGTTATAGAACGTCTTTTCCGAGCATATTTTCGTAATGTTCTCAACCGATCGTGTCGTTACGACGAAGATTATCGTGTGACGGTCTACGGACGTAACGAAACCATTTTTCGAAAATTCGTCAACCGCTTTTCGGGCAACGACCGTATGATATTTTATTCGTCTCGTATTCTTTCAGCGCACCGTGTCTAGACGAGCGCAAAAGAAAAAGCTCGTTCGATTTCTACATAGTTGCGCGTGTTCGTTCCGACCGTTATTTTAACGGTGCCGCGTAAATCACACGGTTTTTTTTGTTTTTTTCCCCGAATAATTAATCGCGATTTTTTTTTTTATATACGCGTGTTCGACAGGGTTTTTCGTTCGTTAACGCTATATCGTTGCTGTTGTTGTTGTTTTTTCGCCGATAACGGAAAGTTTTAACCGAACACACCTCCTCGCCCCGGAGCAGATCGAGGCGCGACCGGCCACGTACCGCCGACTACTCCGGGGGCAGTGTTTAACACAGCGCGGATCGGTTCGGTGTAATTAACGGAGCGAACGGTTCGACGCCGCGCGCTCTAATGAATTTACGCGAGTCCTGGCCGCGGCGGTTCGAACAAAATTTATGGGCGAAAACGTTTTTTTTTTATTTTTTTCCACGACGTCGGATAATAACGGTTATTATCGTTTCTGGGTTGTTTCGTTTCGTTTCGTGTTTTAAGCTCTGAATTATTGATGACGGCCATTAGAACGGCTGCGAGAAACGGTATAGTTTTGTTTACCTGTTTTAGCGCGCGGGGGGAAAAAAAACCGATCGGAAGAAAAGACGAGTGGCGTACTGCAGCGACAAAGTTTCTGGGGACTAGAAAAAATGTGTTCCGACCAAATGTTATACGACGATAAGACGAAATTCGGTCGATTCCGTAAAAATTCGTCGTGTTGTTAGCGCGGTAATAACTAGTCGACAAACCGTATGCGGATAGTTTTTTTCTCACTCGGGAAAACTGTCCGCTCTAGCGTACGATTAATAATACGAAACGTCGGATCCGCGAACTATATTAGTTTCGGCCAAGACGGAACGACGATTCGATTTCGTGCGCGATGAAAAACAATAATACGAGATCAGAAAATATGCAAAACGGCGTTTACATTATTTCTGCATCTTTTATAGCCGAACACACGGATGTACAGTACATTACGGACGTTCTTATATTACAACGAGCATAATAATACATTAATTTCACCTGCGCCGACCCCGCGGAGAGAGAGAGCCGCTGCTGCGAATTCGAATTTACGTTTAATGCGCCTTTTAAGTGCGACATTATGGCGGTAAGAGAAGATTTAATAACCGTTTGAATTACTCGAAAGTAAAGGGAAAAATACGAGGGGAAAAATAAGTGAATACTTACATTAATCCGCGCTCGCGTTTTTTTCACCCTCAATGAAAAATTACCGCTGTAACAGCGTGACGCTGTTTTGGAAAACTCGACGATTTCTTTTTCTCTTTACTTTGCGCGAACGATATAAGTTTTGAAATTCAGATAGTGTACGATAAAAGCATTTCAATTCGTGATGTTTGTTAAAAATTTATTTCACGTCCACAATAAAAGTGTCCGAACGTTATGCGAGATGATATAAAATCCGATTAAAAAAAAAACGCACTAGGTGTTTGTGATACCTATGGAATTTCGTTCAGTATCTTATTCGTCCAAAACGAATTACTTCTTGTGTATAACAGTACCGGACAGAAGATATCGCCGATCTATAACGATTATGTGCACACGCGATTTGGTAGTGCTGTATTTTTTCGATAGGTAAAATTTAGCTTGAACAGTTTACGGACGACGGCGAATAAAAGGTGGAAAAACGTCTCCGATTTCGTTTAGTGTAAAATACTTTTTTTTTACAAACCTGTCCGTAATATTGTTGCGTTTCGATATTTCTACGATTGCGGTGATCTGTGTGAACGACGACAATAACGATATGACGTACAGGTATTGTGTCCAAGTGAATTCAATCACCGTAAAAGGGCAGCACGTCTATTGTTTCGAATGTCTGAAAGAAAAATTGTTGTATAAGTTTATCGTTCTCTTCGGCGCGCGGATCACAAACGCGCGTCTGCTTTACGTCCGGAAATCGGAGAATCGGAAGAGAAACCTTCTCTTAAGTAAATACAAACCGTTTGCCTTTTGCGACAAATACGGCTTCGAATGCACACAATATTGATGACATCGGTTCAAACGCTGTCCGGACCGGTTCTACATTTTCCAACAATTATCGTTCTAGAATATTGTTGACGATCGAAAGGATAATCTATACAACGATATTATCGACAGTTGTGTAATAATCGGAGAAATTTTATAAACGCATAAATATTTATAGGTTTGTGTTTAGTGAGCTTACGTCGCCGATCTGCAGACGAGTCGACGGATTTTGATAAAAAAAAGAATACACTCGCGTTGTTATTTCAGGTGATGACCACAAAAGTTTTCGACTTTTTTCGATCGGGGATTTATGTTTTCGACGAGAAACTAAATAAGAACGTTCGTATCATACGTATTGTACGGATCATCTCGGCCGTGATACGTCGCCGGCGTCATTCAATACGTCGTAATCCGAACACGACATTGCTCACGGTTATTCGAAATTTTTCGCCAAAGAAAGAAAGAAAGAAAGAAAGAACATTTTACAGCATTCGGATAATAGTTATAAATATGTGTATTATGTGTGCTCACACTTGTTCCGTTTCTCACGCGACGACTGTGGCGAGAGCCGACTGAAATCGTGTTTTTCGATTTGCCGTCTATGTCGCGTACTGCACTAACTGATTATAACGAACAGTAATGAAAAAGTATGAAGTTAAGGGGAAAAAAACGTGCGAACGATTTTTAAATTTTCGCCCGTGTAAATACCGCAAACAGACTTGTGCGTAATTTTTTTTAAGTTGATTAATATTACAATGGGATTTTTATCAAAAGAAATCTATGACGAGGTTTATAATTTTTTTCGATAATTATTACGTTTTCGGCTTTGAAATCTTCAAAAATTATTTACGCTACACAGTAATTATACATCGTGCCGCATGCTAGGTATACACTCTTAAAACGATAAATATTTTAAATAATTGAAAATCGTTTGAATTCCTGCAGTAAATTTAAAGGTTTTCATTTTCGTAGACGCGTATAAGCAATTTTCATTCGGTTCAATCGGTCGAATATGTTAGAAACGAATTTATTTGCCCGCCGTACAATAGTTCCCATTGAGTTTGGCTCGAAATACCAGTTTCCAAAATAACTTTCGGATTTTATATTCGTACAAGATTATTCGGTACATTTTGTGGTCCTTGGTGGCTCAGTGCTAATTCGTCGAGTGTTTTTATGATATTATTATGGCATTTCGGTTACTGGTACGTGGATTCTCGGTGTTAAATATCGTCTAAATTTTGATTCCTATTGGATAACTCTAACGCATTACATAACGTCGCTATAAAAATACGTTCTAGCAATCGTATTATTACCCGATTGATGAACCCGTTCTTGCTGAATGTACCGGGTCAAAGTGGGCGAGAACATACGACGGAGTGATAAAATACGTAATTTTTTTTCATTTTTGTTCGTACTTCGAAGATAAAGTTATAATAACAAACGACGAGGTGGTAATAAACAAACGAACGACATTAACAGAAAGAAATATGAAAAAATTATTTTGTAATTAAAATGTAATATTTTCGCGACATGACGTCCGTCATGACCTGAAAATATAAAATCGCAAACCCATATAATATAGTTTTAACGATGTATTGAAATCGCACGTTTTTTCACTGTACCTAATAATAACGCAGTGACACAACAACGAAAATGTTGTGCCGGTCAAATATAAAATTAGTTCTAGCAAACTAAAATGTAAATAAAACTCGTCCGTGACTTATACTCAGTTTTTCGGCCATAGATACGGCGATAGTACCGACGCAATGGTTCACTCATTACTTTTGGACGTTAATGGTGTTACTTTTTTATAGGTTTAAAGAAAACATACAAATCGCCCAAATATTTAGCAATCGTGTGGATTATGAATAAAATTTGGGAAGGTCGAAGTATTATTACGGGTTTAATTTTTTTATACGAACCGTGTCAACACCGTTCGAAAGATAATGTCACG
>CM029363.1:1881149-1955630 GCA_017140985.1 Hormaphis cornu
TAATAGTAATGTTAAGACCAACATAATGAATTGTAATTGCACGACAGCATTATATTTTCGTTAATTTACGTTAAACAAGAATAAATTAAATTGTTTGCGCAAAATGCGATTATAAGTTTAGATCTCCGGCAAGTTGTCAACTATTGTGACAGCGTTGTGAAAACACGACGTTCAAGTTGTTGTCATAAAAAACGGAATTTAAGAATTTAAAAAACTATCACATAACATTATTATATGATGTATTTTAATACTTTATTATTATTCGAATTTTTAATGAAGTTTAAATATACGGTTATTTATAGCATATAAGGTTTTAGAATAGGTATTTTCTTAAAAATAAACGCTCACAAAAGCTATTTTAACTCTCAACGTTGGATTTTAAACATATTGTTTTAAATGTTTTGTATTCATGGAAAATTTGGTGCAGTTTATGCATAGAATAAAGCATTATTTTACGTTCATGATTATTAGGTTAAATCGATAATAGATTACAGGAGTTGTTTTAAGAAGATATTATCGCTATTACCGAAAACCTAATTATTATTGTTCACACTAAAAATTTTACTATCTATTTAAATTTATATTTTTATTTGAAAAAAAAAAAAACATATACAGAAAAACCACGATAACGTTACGGTGATAGATAGGGTGACGAACAACTATTATATATGAACTGTGTGAACACAGAAAGTAATCGCGTATTCCACTGAATATTTTGATATAAAAAAAAATTTTAAAACTTACTTCAGAAAACAAACGAAAAGCGCGTCTTGGAAGGAAAATAATGATTATTATTAAATTCTATCGCTTTTTTCGAGCGGGTGCCGTCCAAAATAATTTAGAAACCCCAACAAGTAGGTATATCGTTGTTCTAAAGTCATAATACGCCAGTTTCTCGTACGTTTTCGCGCAGTATAGTTTAATTGAATACGTTGAACACGAAAAAATAATATTACACATTATTTTTTTCGGTTTTTCAACAGATCGTTTTACACTTTTTAGTGTTTTTTTCGTTTTTTCAAGTCGGTTTTTATCCGTAAAAACGCAACGGCACGAAAAAAAGTCGAGACGCCATATCGAAATCTAAAATTTTTAAGCAGACACTTTATGATTATTCGTCAGTGATCATCGTCTAGCTGGAGAGTTTCGCCGTCGTCTAACACTGTTGACATCCAATAACGAGCACTTGCGTTTCAACAAAACCGTTCGCGGGAGCCGCGCGGGGACACACGTTATGATTGATGCGATGACGGCGAGACTTAATGAAGGACGAGGCTCACACACCGTCAGTCGCAAGCACACGATTACAGCCGTTGACCGACGATTTTCAGTAGTCGCACAATCGCACGAGACTCACTCCGAATCGTTTAAAAATCCGACGATCATTTTGTATAATACATCGTGACCCCGCATATTATAGCGAATTCCGAATGAGCTTGCAAAAAAATTAAAAAAACAAATTTCCTAGCGGGTCACGTTTCGTTGTTGAACGGGTCACTGTTTTCTTCCCTATGGTGCGTCGAAAAACCAAAAAAAATAACCATCGCGAATGAGCGGAAAAAAAACGGATTTCGACGAATCGAAAAGTTCAATGTTAATCGATGTTCGACTGAAAAACAAATATTCGAATATCTCTCTGAAACCCTGAACGTGTATGACGATTTGAACGGTTATTTTTTAAGTGTAGTTGAAACAACAAATTACGCGAGTGACGAATGATGTGCGAGAAAACCATTTTTAAAAAGCGATTTTTAAAAATATGTTTTATCCCGCGTACATATGGAAAACATTTTACTTAGTAATAAGCTTTGATTAATGTTACAGATAAAAATTACAAAACACGCACCGTAAAATTCAAAAGTTTTACCTCAACAGTGTTAAATACTATTAAATCTTCAATTTCATTTCGGATTTTAACTTTTTTTTAACGACGTGTGAAAATTTCACGTTATTCGAGGCACTTGGACGAATTCTGTATTTCTCGATTTTAGATCACGCCTGGGTATTAGTACCCGAGACAAAACGTGTTTACGGATTGTACGTATTAAAAAAATAAAAAATACATTTTCGCCTCGGCGCAATATTCTTTTTATTTTATTAATTCGTTTTTTTTTCTATCACAAAAGTGTCTAAATGATAAATGTAACCTTTTTAATAAAAAAATTTTCCCGTAAACGATGGTTAGGAGAATTGTTATAACTTAATATAACATACTGCTCGAAATACCATTTCAGCGAACACGGTGACGACCTTTTTCTAACAAAAAAAAAAAAAGCGTTTCAAATAAATGGTTTTAAAACATTTATTATTACGGAGAGATTATTTCAAAAGAGTGAAATGGGAATAGCTTCGTGTGTCGGTGACGATCCGCAATTGTTGCGAATTTCAAAATAGTTATACGCACATACGAAAATACAACTGATAAAATGAAGAAAAAAACAGAGAGAGAAAGAAAAACAATCATGAAAAGTTTTTGAAAGTAAAGACCAAGACTTTGAAAAGTTTTTAGATTTGTTCTTTTTTTCCTCATTATTGTAAAATTTATTATTATTACTTCTCTTTTTTTTTTTTTTTTTTTCTGTCTAAATGGGGTCTACATTGCTTTTCTTGTTGTTTTTCGTCATATTTCATTAAATATTGTATAATATTGTAAATGTAACGTTTTAAACATATATTTTTTTGTGTTTTGAACATTTATCAAGAACATAAATTAAAAGCATCGCAACGATATGAAAAATAATATTCAAATCAATTTTTGTAGCAATATTTTACTCGTCGTAAAGTATATCCATACTATTAACTTCTGCAGTACTTATATATTAAAAAACACATTTTTTTCCACCATTATAAAACGCGATAAATAATGTTGACTCAAAACAAAAATTTGTAGTCAAACGTTTTAAATTCACGAAGAACGTTTTTAGTTCAACCAGACGTGAAAACAATTAATAATAACGAGTTTTTTATGAGTACAGCCGTGATTCTCGTTATCTACTATACGATAGGATCGATTTTATTAACGAAATTTAAAAATAGAAAAAAACTAAACATATTTATTGAAAAAAAGTTTTGACAACGAAAATCAAACCCGGATTTTGTTTTTACACTTAATGGCTCATAAACAACTTAAACGAACACCTATCTAATCAAAACTTGAGGTCGCGCGTTGTTGCGAAATTTCACTAGTTCGTGAACGTTTTGCGCGCGTGTTTGTACTAAAAATTTTATTTTTTTATTAATTTTCCTACGTATATATGAATATAGTTTATTCTCGCAAAATGTGTATCGTAAATTTGCGTTGAACGTTCTGATCGTGTGATTTTTCTGACGAGATCTTGCAGATCTTGCGGAACACGTTAAAACGTTTTCAAACCGAAAAGCAAAAAAATAATTCGATCGTGCGCGATTATCATTGTAGTTCGATCGCCAGTTTTCGCAACGCGCTGCACATCGGTTGTACAACTAGAGACACTCGAAATTAATATTTTTTAAAAAAAATTCTCCGGTGTTCTTTTTTTTTGTATTTTTGCAAAACGCGCATTTTACGCGACGGAGTGTGTGTTCGGTTACTAGGGCAACAGTTATTTTTTTTGGGAAAATTATTTTTATCATAATACACGCATACCAATGCGTGCGTTTTACGTGATAACACGCAGGGTTAGCGCCGATAAGGTTTGCCCATAATGTTAATTACGAAAAAGTTTATCTGATTCGCTACCTACGTGGACAGAAATCGTTAAAAAATGCTCGTTTTTTTCTACTTTTTTTTATCCCCGCGTAGTTAAGTAATAAAATATTTTAATAACTTCGAGTGTCACGTGTTCGCGTGACCGACTGGTCAACTCTCCCATGACGTTGTTAATGGAACACACTGTTTATAAAAGAATAATAGTACTGTTTATTTAATAAAACGTACACACCAGCCTCGATGTCATGATTCGTGTCAAAACGAAAAGTAGCGTAAACAATTTTTTTTTATACACCAACCAACCTAACATTTAAAAATTTTCAACGATAAATCAACCGTGACGTGCAGAATTCAATTAATTGTTGCGCGACTCGGGTAAGTCGACTAAACAGGTGAAAACAAGAGGATAAAATATGAAAGGATTATTGCGTTCAAAACATTTTTTTTTTTTATGTTCGAGTATAAAACGTATATTTTCCCGTGGCTTAATAGTGCATAATAGCAATAATGCGTGTTTAATCAACGTCCGAGGGAATAACGTACTGTAAAATAAAAATATCTAACATGTAGAAGTATCAACGAAAATCGAAGAGACGGGGATATATCGATACGGAAAATTATATTATTTTTTTTTGAAATTTTACGACGATGGATTGATAATTAAACCGTTACGCAATTTGTGAGGTGGTAATCGAGTGGGTAAATTTTAAAATTGAAAAAAAAATTACGTATCCGTTTGAACGCACGTTATTCTAAATAATCCACTCGCGTTCCAATATCGATGATATACGCTCCTCGAAATACGGAGAAGTACACACGCTGGTCGGTACTGGACTACAATTTTAATTCACAACGCAGCACCGTAAAAATATTATTATTATTTAAAAGTGGCTATCGTATTAGGTATTTCGAGAAAAAAAAGTTACGACGTAAAATCAAATTTTCCAGTCACGTAATTATCATTCGACGTGGCTTTTTTTTTTTTAAATTATTTTCCGAGTGACCGACACGATTGTATTGTACAGCGTTTAAAATACATAATAATGATCGAAAAAAAGTTCGCAGAGTGGAAGATATTATAAGTCGTTGCTTTCGTTTTTCCTAGTAAAATGAGCGCCTCACAAGAATCCAGTATCATATGATATTACGTTATACGAACGCGCGAAAGACGGTGCGACGTCCTTTTCCCGTGGGACCGTTGAGACGATTGAGCGTAAGTTTACTGTTTACGAAACTTAAGTTTTACGCTTATACTGACACGCGCACACGACGGACGCGTATTATTTTTACGACGTATATATAACATGTACACGTCTCGCTCCTCTCTTCTTTCGAATGACGGTGTCTTTTAAGCTTTCGCGAGATAATTTTCGTTAATTTTTAAAGGAATCGATATACCTATAGTTGTCGTGCGACGATCGATATTGATGAACAAAACCGTAACGTCTCGTTTGCGAGATATCGTTTCGCGAAAACGTTGTTTTTCGCCATTGAATTTAACCCGAACCTGGTTAAAAAGAAAGAATTTACCTATTTTTGAAGTACAAAACGAAGCGTTTTTAGAAAAACTATAAATTAACGGGCGTGATCCAAACGACACGTTGTCAAAATAACATTTTAGAACGGCGTGTAATAGATATCTCGTTTTTTGACGAGTTATCACGAGTTCGCGGAACCATATTCAGGAGGAAAATAAGAAAAAACAAAAAAAATACATCGATATTTGCATCGGAAAATTCGGAGCGACCTTAACGCGAACATGACTACGATAATATGCGCCCTACGGCGTCGCGGCACCAAAAACTTTCCGAATCCGTCTCGAGGATAAAGAGTCATAAACATGTCTGTACCGTATTCGAAAACTTAAAAATAACAATTATTATTACAACAAACTTACCACCGTCGTCGTCGTTTTACGATTGATCGTTGTTTAATACGTCGATGTTACATAACATTTTTCGGTAATTTTGATGAATAATGTTAAACATCATTATTAGTTTGGACAGCGACGGAGAAGTTCTGTAAAATCATTTTTCTAGAGAATTTTTTTCATCAAGTGACACGTGTCTGCGATTTAAAAGTTTTATTCTGTTTTTCCCAACTTCCCGCTCTTAAGTACAGCTAGAAATACACAAATTTTTGGAAATATTGTCCCTTCCGCAGCACATTTTATGATTTGATTCCGAGGAAAATAATATGGAAAACAAATTTTACTCGAATACCGCAGTATGTACGAGCACGCGTTTTGAAGTAGCCGTAAATATAGATTGTTTTTTTTTTTGTTAGTTTAGGCACTTAAACACAGAAAAAATAATGACAAAATAAATGTTTTAAGGATTTCAAGAAAAATACTACTAAATATACACCTAGAAAAATTACTTTTTTTTAAATAACAATCGTTTTTAATAGTACGCATTCGCCTAAATAAACGAACGATTTGTGTTTGAATATTTTAATGTCATAATATAGAATAAAAATAAAATTTACCTATATCGGGGCGCTGTAATCGTAATTGACAATATTTATTTCATGGGTGGATAGAAGTCAAATAAATATTTTATAATATTATATACATTACATCAATGTCATAATTCATCAATGTCACTATATTGTACGTTTTAGAGGTCTAGTATGTCCTAAACTTTTCCCCGGTCCAACTAATTAGTTGTTTCCTTCGTTTTTTTTTTTTTAAGTTTTCACATTAAATGCAGTTACGGCACATAAAGTCCGTATAATTGTCTCTATCACCAATCGTGTTATACGTCATACACAATTTATACTTAATAACAGCAGTTGAAAACACTAATGTTTTTGAGGAATAAGAATATGATAACTAAACCAAACATATAATATTTCTGTGCTCATAATAATATATAATACAATTAAAATAAAACAAAAAATGATGCTTTCACAAACGTATTTTAACAAAACGGTTCTAAATAAAATTGGTGATCGTAAAGTTTTGAGTCTGAATGAAACGAAGAATGTATTGGTTTTCACATGATGTGTGTTTTTTTTTTTCAAAACAAAATTTCCTATCCGAATAAAAACATTTCGAAAAAATCCGCCGATTCTGAAAGCGGGTAAAAAAAAAAAAGTATTGAAAGACGCAGTGTTAATTTAATATTATAACAACGAAATATTACGCACCGTCGTGCAATCGGTACTGAAAAACTCAACTGCTCATCAAATATTGGTCCAAACGGTTTGAAACGGTTTCACACGTCGTTTAAATTAATAAGCTTAACCAAACTTTGCGACTAGCGTCTCAGTTTCTCCATTCGAGTCGCTGCAGATCATACTCGAAAAATCAAGTGACTTTTAATCGCTTACAGATATTTAACGCACAACTTCTGTGTTAAAAAATCTTCCGAAACAGTGACCGACAGCGTCAAACCCCACCCGCCGCCAGAGTGATTCCGGACACTTTTTGGACACTTCGCCCCCCGGGATAAATGTCCGATTTCGATAAATGTCCGATTTCGGTCCAACTGCACTGCAAAAGAGCAGAGGAGAAGGACATAATTGTTATTATGTTGTTTTGTCGTCGCTGGCGAAAACCTCGACCGCGGGCAGATGTAATAGTTATGAAAACAACAAGTAAGTTTTATGCGCCGCCAACGCGACGATATTACAATAATTATTATTCGCGTGTATAATTAAAACTACGAGCACGTTTTCGATGAGTGTATTTTGTCACGACGCAATATACACCGCCTCGTCTCTTTACGATAACAGTATATATATATACATATATCTATAGATTCAGGTGCGTGTTATAATGGTGTACGTGAAATTAAGTCCGACGGTGAAATTTCGCGAAAAGTTACAAGACGTCGTGTGCCGCGGGGTACCCATTTTTGTTGTTGTTATTACTGTAATTGTTGTTGTGTTAATGGCAAACCTGAAAACGACGAAAACCGCTTCGGCGAAGAACGCGCCAGAAGGTGGGTCGCGGCGGTGCATTTTAAAACGAGCGCGTTTCCCGCCGACGTTTTTTGTTATTTTTCGTGCCGAAATTCCCGGTACAAAAATGTACCGACAAACGGTATTTTAAAAGATAAGTTGTAAAAACACGAGCATTGATTTTGTCCGTTTACAAAATTTCGACTTTCGGGAGCACGGCTTTCGTATTCGTCCGAAGATAACTTTTATTTTTTCTAAACACCACACTCGTGTTTACTTTAAGGCCCGCAGCGAACCTGTACTCGCGAACGTCAAGAACGTTTTTCGGAAATGTCGTGACGAACACGCAATAAAGTTACCGAACGCTTCGACGCTTTCGTTTGGCGAAAATGAAAAAAAAACCGTCCGATTGTCAAACGAGGCCTTGAACTTCACGAACGGTCGGTACGAGTCTTTGGCAACCGGCCACGACGGGTGTATTATGCCGAGAGACCGGTCGTGGTGTACGACACGATAATTTATGAAGCGTTTTTTTTTTTTTAAATCGTTTTTTTTTTTTCTCTCTCTCGTGTCGTCGCGGAGGAAACGAAACATGGGAAAAATAGCGAAATAAATGACGTGCGCGTAGGTTTGAATTTTTATAAACACCGCAGTGATAATAAATAAACCGCCGACGACGACACAATGAAAAGTTTCACTCCTCGATTGTAACGTCTGCTTCTTTATTTTTTCTGTTCTGATCTCCCGTCGCTCGCACACGAGACGTCGCCGTTTTTATCGGGTACGAGCGTTCGTGTAACACACGTGTTCGCCACGGACAACCGACCGACCGGAGACGATGGCACACTCGTCGTCCACCATTGTGCGACGATATTTACAATGGAAGTTTCTTTTAACCCGTACGTCTCGTTCCGTGCGATTGTAAACAATGTAAAAACGAACGATAAATACACACAGCTGATGGGTGGTATCTATAACAATGCGAGATATTCAACGAGTCGCGAGGACTGCGAGAGAAACATCTATCACGAACCTCTGTCGTTTTCGCGTGTTTTACAAGCGTGC
This sequence comes from Hormaphis cornu, assembly GCA_017140985.1. Classification (NCBI taxonomy): domain Eukaryota; kingdom Metazoa; phylum Arthropoda; class Insecta; order Hemiptera; family Hormaphididae; genus Hormaphis; species Hormaphis cornu. The sequence continues at coordinate 1,889,809 of CM029363.1, forward strand.
GAAAACGAACACGTCCGGAACTCCGAAAGTCGGAGTTCCGAACTGGAAATCACAAAAGAAAATCCACGTACGTCGCGAATAAAGCTGCTTAGCTGTGTTATTTCTAAATTTTTCGTCCGGCGAGGAACGAACGAAAGTACTGAGCAGGTTTAATACTTTTTATAAACTGTCCGCGCGTCGGTCGAAACTGTTTTGAAAACGTCGCACGGTATATTTGTTCGAAAAATCGTAAAAATCAAACTTTCCTAACCGTTATAGATCGCGATACTACGAAGGCGAACACTTAATTCGTGGCGAACCAATAAATTTCTCATCGTACCCCTAACAATCAGATAGAGTCACCCACACGGTCTATCTTTATACGTGCCGAGTAACACTGTACGCCAACCTAATGCGTTACGTATTCGCGACGAAATATTGCGTCGTGTCGGCCGTGATGATACGATTTCGCGTTTGAAAATGGAAAAAAAAATACGAAAAATCAACTCGGATAGAAAAATACGAAAACCGTGTACAACATTAATACGACAAATCGATCACTCCGTGTAATAAAAAAGTACGGGGGCACGAAAAACCATTAATATCTCATCATCGTCGTCGTCGTCGAGTCGACCGGAAATTACGACGATGTCAAATCCTCGATTACTCTATACGCTGAAAGTATAAGGGAGGTACGCCCGCGCGGACATATTTTTTTTTTTTACTCCGTAATTTTATTTTAAATCCATTACCAATCCGTCGGAGGGTTGGAGAGACGGGGTTTTTTTTTTTATGTAATTCCGAGTGTAACGTACTGGTTACTTTCACGTGATGTTTGTTATTTTTATTTTTTACCACTATTTAATCACGATAACACTCCTTCAACAGCGCTCAGATTTTTAAAGGCGGTGGGTATGTGGGGACACGGATGACACTTCAAAGGAGTTTCACAGATTCTAGGGTGAAAATTCTAGTTAAAAAAAAAAACTAAGCGAAAATTACGTTAGAAATCACGTCAAACGTGTTTTTGACACAATCGATTTTCGGCCATACCTAACTTCCGCAATAACGATCGGAACAAGCATGATTAGTAAGATACGAGTTTCGAGGAATTTCGAAAATTTCCGAGCCAAGCACAGAATTTTTTTGAAAATTTAACACCTACGAGGTTTCCAACGCCACTGGTAAAATTTCGAAATTTCGTAGCGAATTAAGTTGTTTAAAGTGGGAACATTTTCGAAAACTGGTCGTACTTTTTGGGAAAAAATTCGCACAAATTTAATATACCTAAGGCTTGAAAATGAATCGCGCAAAACGACATTTGCCATCTAAAAAAAAAAATTCGCCCGATAGATTCCCCCCGAACGCTTACGAAAAAAGTATTGAAAAACGGTGTTATTTTTGACGACGAAATAACGTAGGTACTGTTCGACACTAAAATCGTAATGATCTGAAATAACTGTGCGAATGGTTCGAAACTTTCACGCGTTATTTGATCAACTAAACTTTAACTGACTGATTTCTTTATTTACTGTATTCTCTCTACTACTCTGTTTGATTCACTGAGCTCAATCAGAATTTTTAGTAATTTTTAATCGCTGACGCGTTTATAAACGTCCTTATAAATAAATATCTTCCGAAACATCACAGCGTCGAACGACCCACGCGACCTCCCAAAGTGATATTCCGGTTTTTTTACCTGTTAATAATTTTTTCCCCTGTCGTCTGGCAACGTCAGGTCTGCAGTTATAACGCAATATTTTTCGATATACGTATATTTTGTTTTCGGGGGTTCACGTTTAAAATTTCAAAATACATCTTTCCCGCTTGTTTCTGCGCACTGCGCATTTTCCGCCGATATAATCACTCCTCCCGCACACGGGTACAATCACAACAACGTGAAGTATACACGATCTCTGTTGGCGGAAATTATAAACATTGTTTCGATCGCAGGGGGGCAAAACTGGTTTTTTTTTGGGGGGTCACCGCGTTTCCACAAAACCAGAAACTCAATACTACGCACACTCGAAGCTGATCAGTCTTTTTCTTTTTTCCACTTTTTGCCGTGTGGGCAACGGACGTATTTATATGGATACGCACGAATGGCAAAGAACGTCTGCTCCGGTGTACAAGCCTTCCTTAGGCGCACGCTGCCAAGTCCATTCTTCCTCCTGCGAGTCACAAGGCACACACGATTTTATTCGTATAAATCAATTTTACGGTAAAGCGAAAGTGGGTGTCGCATTTGAAAAACGCGAAAAAAATACACATAGAAACGAATGATTTTTTTTTTTCTTTTCACCCGCTGACTTGCGCTGATCTTGCGCGTTCCGCTGTTAAACGGCTGCTTTTTAAATGAAAAACATAAAAAAATCGTCGATTACAAAAACGCTATTATACGCGTACACACATTACACACCACCGTTTGACGACGAAACCCGGATGTCGCGCTAGTTTCGTACGCAGCGGAGGATTAAGGTAAGCAAGTTTTCGAAAGTTTCAATTTCAGCCGGCGGCGGTTTCATGCCGATTCTCGACTGCGACCTTTGAGCAGTTTTGACGGAAATTAATACGCTCAGACGCAGGGCACGCGGAGACGGCGACGGGATTCAAAAAAAAAAACAATTTCAAACTTTCACGAGAACGTTTCGTCTTTGATTCGTCGCCGCGCGAAAGTTTTCAAAGTGGCTTTCTCGGGATATTACGTGCGACGACGGGATCGCCGAAAGAACGGCGGCGTTTGCGTGCTCCGATCGTTTGTTGAATTTCAGGTGTCAGACGAGAGAATCATATTGAAAACAAAATTTCCACGATTTTCTTTCGGAATTCAATCGTGTTTCAACAACACGTTCGTGGAAAAATTACCATCGTAGTAAGTGCGCGGTTCGTTTAGCGGTACGGATAAAATTAGATTTCCGTTCCTTTTAAACGGTACACGGTCAAAACCTGGTACACATTTTATTCATTCCAACGATAGTATGTGAAAGTATTTTAATAAGTCTGAACAATTTTTACGAAAATGCGTAGCCGAAAACGCGTTTTTTTTTTACGCGATCGAGTATTGCCGATTTATAAAAACGTTTCATTGTACGAGTATGGTGATAAAAACTAGAAAGATAATTTAGTAAGCGCCGCTAGAGCGATTCGTTTGGGTTGTAAATTTAAGACGTATTTAGTTTGATTTAACTATTCTCGGTATTAACATTCTATAAATAATTTAACTGCCCGTACGTTTCGTAAGTAAGTATTGTACAAAACAGATAACAGGTAACTAAACCAATAACTGTAATCGGATATCGTTTATACATACTTACGTTTATAAAAAAAGTACTTTTGAAGATTTATTTACTATTTTTTAAACTGAGAAATTGAGAAGAATTCAAATGTTTTTAAACAAAATTCAACGCGAGTGGTAGAAAAAAGTATAATTTAAATTTGAAAAAAAAATATTTTTATATTTACAAACTGTTATCTCATGTATGTGACCACTTTTCAGGTGTTAAAATTAGTGGGCACTTTGCATTTAGATACAAAATCGATAGAACCAAAGCTTAAAAAGTATTTTAAAGAACACAGATTAACGACTACTGATCGGATTGGTACATTGTCGGAATTGTGACTACGACTTTGGTGTAGTGTGACATTATATTTGAAATTTGTAAGCAACGACAAATCTATACTGACATTTACGGGTCGTAAAGAAAGAAATTGTTTTTTAACCTTACCAGTTTTGATTGCACATCTCTTCTGTGCAAAACATCAGTATTTGTTTTAGATTCTACGTAATTTTTTATTTTATTGATTGTACGTATTTTAAAAGTGTTCGCGCGATTTCGAGGGTCAAATAATTGTACACCGTACACCAAGTTTGAAATAATATAGCAACATATTGTGAAATAAATATACTGCTTTTTTACAGACCTGCTATATCCCTTTTTTTTTTTTATACGTATAAAAAAAAAACGTTTTATATTTTTTTTTTTGGCAGTGTGTAATTCAGTGTCAGAATTATTATTAATATGCGAGAGGGTGTCCTTTTTGAATATTTTTTTATACGATTCGTACAAAATTTCAACTGTATATTCACCACTTTACACAGTTATAAAATAGTTGTATTTACACAGTTTTCGCGTCGGCATTATTCGAAACCGTTTTAGCCGTTTTTCCTTGAAATCGTATTCTCGAAATAAACGAATATACGTTTATTACAATATTATTGCAGAAACTTTTAAAATGTAACTGCTATAGATTTCTTCTGTGTGAAAACAAACAGGTACTGCTCGAATATTTTTTACTTAAAAGTTATAACCCGTAACCAAAGGCACACAATATTTGACAAATTTGGAAAACAAAATATACGATTACAAACGACAACCACCGAGCAACGGATTTTTTAGCGAGCGATTATTTAGGATCGTTATATATGATTTTTAAAAATTCTGTGGCGAACGCGGGCGCTTTTATCGTTTTTTACTATTACTATTCTGACGACCACTAGATAATTAACCTACATTATTGTTTTGTGTACATAATGTCCCGGGTATTTTGATAAATTATTCGAAGTACTATTTACATGTTTACATTTATAATACCACGTTGTAATGTTTTTTTAATGACGTACAAATCGGTATACACGGCTTACGAAAAAAACTTACAAAACGAAACCGCCTATAACAACAGCCAAATGCGTGCGCCATTAAAACGTTGGAGACGTTTGCCAAACTTACGATTCTTTAAAAAAAAAAAAACGCTAAAATATAATGAGCTCATTTTGAAAAAGAAGAAAAACGTTGCTCTTTGATAAACGAACTACTGTAGGTAGGTGTACGCCGATACAGATTGGAATCGTTTTCAGAACCGCGGTAGTGGTACCGTTCATATCGTATGATAAATTTTAATTATTATTCGATTCGTTTACACATAATTCTAAAAATAGTACGGTATAAACAGAATAATTGTTGTGTTATGAGACATTTCTACAAAATTCTATCAATTATCCTCAAAAATAATGTGGCCGGTAAAATAATCTTCTGTAGAATTCGCGTACCGGATAAAATATTTACCAAGCCTCGCTCAAAACCTAGTGATTTATCTATAGCGGCGTTCCGTATAAATGATTTCTGTTTTACCGGCAAAATATATAACTTTTTGCAGAGGAAAAATAATACGACAAAATCAGAGATTTAATAAGAACTTGGAAATTGTTCTAAAAAAAAAAAAAAGTTTTCGGTAAACTCCAAAAAACAATATACATATATATATACTCACGACTAAAGCATGTTTTGGAAACCGCGCGTCGTATTAAGAAGACGATAACAGCGATGAAACGCACCTGCAACAAAAATTTGAAAAAAAAATCGTATAACAACGTACTGCGACGGTATAGTTCTTAACGCTTATTTCAATAATTTAAAAACCAAGGTGAAAAATCACGAGAGTATCTACACGTTTTCAAGATAGTACCAATTTTTTTTTATTTCTTTTAAACGTGATTGCTCGCAATCGTGCAACAGCGTGTTCGTCGTGAGACTATAATAAACTCACTCGCGTCCTGACTAAATACACACACACACACTCACTCGTTAATTAAAAATTGATTTTTCCTTCAAAGTATTTTCATCCTCGATGAGCCTGTGTGTGTGTTTTTTTTTAAAAAGAATCAAGTCGCGTCAAATACACAGCGCTCTTTCTCAATGACGGACTATATAATTAAAATAGTTTTTTTTCTTGCTGTCATAAGTTTTTTTTTTTTTTTTTAACTATAGACAACTGTATTATACGGAACGTCATAGCGTCTCGTCTCGGGATGAAATTGAACGCGTCGATTCGAGAAGAAAAAAATACATTATATGTTTTTTAAATTAAAAACGTATTTCGCGCGGAAAATAGTACGATACTTTGAATTCCACTCCTCAAAAACGAGTATATTTATTTATTTCTATCTTTTAATTATACCTACGTATTTGATTGCACCCGACCATTATCAGTATCAAAGGCGATTCGTTTCGTTTTTATGGTACCGTTCGTGAAACACCGTATGCGGAAACTCGCGATTTCCCGAATTCCCTGCGGCGCTATAACCGGTGCGCGCGTAATTCGCCCCGAACCGATTCGGTGTCGATGACAGAAACACGTCGAAACAGAAGTATAAATCCACGTGGAAAACACACGCCACGCTCTGGTCGGAAACGAATAATAGTTTATCACTGTCGGCTCGATAAATTATTTTAAATCGCTTCAAATGCAAACCGCGAGGTTTCCAGTCGCGTGTTTTTCAAAGGCGATATAAGGAAAAATGTCTGAAAACTGATTTACTGAAAAACGAGGACGAAAATCGTACGAGATTAAACTGTGTTTGAGATAAATCGCGGTAAACGACGGGATGTGAAGTAAATAATATAATGTCGTAATGTCGAACGAAACTCGCGAATTCTTTTCGACGAATCAATAAACGGTCGAGTTAATCCCGGTCGTAACGGAGTATTTTTGAAATTTCGAAAAAATGTTTTTTTTTTTTTACCAATTTTTAAGAACTATCTCGCCAATAATGCCAATTGTTGATCGCGTGGACGATGATATCGATGATGATTACAATTCCGATGGTTTATCATCGACAAAAACATGTTCGTCAAACGTTATAGGAATCTAGTCGATTTTTTCCACACTGATCGTTTCATATCCGAGTGTTCATCACGGTCGGTAAAACACGCGCGATGCATTAATTCAACGATTAATTATTATTATCTTACGATCAATATAGTATTACTAGTCGAGGGTTTTTTTTTTTTCGCGCATTTACATAATTTCGTTTTATTTGTTACAAGGATGTGGTTTAAATAATAAATCGGTGAAACGACCGCGAGCAAATGACCGTCTCGTAATGGCGAATAAATGAACGATGTTTTCATAAACTAAAAATATACGACCCAAGGTTCGTGCGTAGTACACATAAGTGCGGTACAATAAATACATACATTACGTCATGGAAAAAGAATGTTTTTAGTGAAAAAAATTACTATCGAATACTGCTCAGAGACGTACTGAAGACAATCGTTTCTAAATTCTAAACTGTAACGGTATGATGATTAAGGTTCGACGATTGTGGTGTTCGATTCGTTGAAAGACGATTTGGCATTTTAACTACTCATTATACTTTGATGGTTTGTGTTTTCGGCACGGTTCCTATTGTAAACTGTAGTGCCACGGATCGACTTTTTCATCGTGGCCGCAAAATATTTTAAACTTTTTTTTTTTTTTTTAAAGGAATCGGTGCAAAAAAGGAAGTCGGGAATATATTTATGCGCAGTCTTTTAAAAACAACGTTGAGACCTCAAAAATTTACGAAAATCTTGTAGGTTACAACTGAAATAAAATTAGCCGCCTAAAATTTTATCCTGTCAATTCCGAAGAGCTCATAAATTTACACGTTTCGTTGAAAATTATTAAATTCATAATATTACGAGTATATATATATATATATAGACACCAAACAACACAAATATCATTGATTTTATAGAATTTTGGTAATTTGATGTTATTGTCACTATTAGAACCACATTGTAAACGACATGTTTTTAGATTCTGAGCGCAGCGAGAAATATGTATTGTTTTTACAATGTTTTTTTTTTTTTTTAGAAGAAACGCTCCGATCCTCAAAGTACCTCCAATGAAAGGTCTATGAACTCCGGTTTATAATAAGTAATAAGTAAAACTGATTCGCCTATTGTTTGAATAATATCCCAAAAAACCGTAAACATAATTGGGAACTTTCGGAGAATTTTATGGCGAATAGTTTGAAATTTTAACGTTTGTGATGAAGTCTTCGTTTGGAAGAAATGCTCCGATTTTTAAAATCTGTTACGTTTCCGACAGTTTTATTCACTGCGGTCACAGAATTCAGTCCCGGAATTTTGAAAATTACTACTTTACCCCCATGAAAAAAAGAAAACACCGAAAACGAGTTCAGAATTTTACCGTGAAAGTTTGAAACGTTCAGGTTTGTGATGACGCCAGAACAAAGTGCTCTCTCCGGTCTCAACTTTGAATGCCGTAAAAAAAAAAAAGTCGAGGGTTCGGCGAATTTTCGAACTCGACGCGTAAAAACACGCGAATTCGTAGCGAGTAAAAAAAAAAACCACCCCGCTCTGGATGGAGACGAGTCCGATCGAATTGGAACCGACACAGAATCGGCATTTTGTTAAAACTGTACACCGTTTCAAACGTCTTTCGGAGTGTCGGTATTTATTGCGAAAATTTAGTGTTTATACGTGTCCCGCCATACGGCGAGATTTACGATGCGCACCATCGGTTCCCAAAACTTTTTTTAAATTTAATTTAGTAGACCACAGTAGAAAGTGCACAGTTTAACCGCTGTTCTACACACGCCGTTTCGTCTCGCTCGGGCGGCACTGCATGCCACACTCACACGTCCAGCCGTATTCTCAAAGGCCGTGACGCGAGTTCCGATGAGCAGCCGAACAGGCGGATTTTTCCGATTTCGGCGAACGTGCGGACGCTGCAGCGCGTGTTGGCGAGATATTTAAATTTTTTTCATTTTTTTTTCATTTAAATCGCCGTTATTGCCGTTATCGTCGGTGTAAAAAGTGCTGCTGGCTGCGTTCGGCATTCCGGCCGCGTGAGGGAAGAAAAAAGTTCATCGCGAAACAACGGATCGTGTTTTTTTTTCTTTTTTATAAACATAAAAAATACGACGCGCAGCTCGTGCTTACAACACGTAAGAGGGTGGCAAAAAAACAAAAAAACGTCCGACAAAATCCCGCGTTGTTCGAAAGAAAACGAAGCGAAAACGGTGATCGTATATATGAATTCGCCTCAACAATTGGCCGGCAGCCGATTCGTAATACGGTTGTCGGACGACCCCGCGTTAGCTGACCGCGGCCACCTAATCCGCGGGCTCCGAGAAGTGGCCACTCTACGAAAAAAGAAAAGATCGAGAAAAAAAAAAAACCAGGAACGCGTTCTTCTATTCTCTCTAGCACGGCAGTTTGACTATACGCGCTCCGGGCGAGTTCCTGCCGTGTTCGAGCGTGTTACGTCCGCAGCGATAAATCGTAGCCCTCGAAAAAAAACGATTCTGAGCGAGCTACGTCCTGGTAAAAACCGCACGTGCTTAACGAAAAACTATTGAAAACGGTTAAAAACGCGCCTGGCAAAAAGATTATTCAACGTTTGAATTATAATTTAGTACACAAAAGTTTGAAAACGACGCGGAATAATTTTCACACGCCGATCGATAGCCCCGCGTTCTGACCGCGGGTTTCTTCGTCGTTTTCGAAAACGTCGACGAAAAAAATACTTCGAACAAAACAGAATTTAGAGCCGAAACGACAATTTTTATGTGGTATTCGACGTAACGAGCGTTCTCTACGCCGCCAGAAACGTCATTACGAGCCAGGAAATTTCAAACTTTTCGCCGTAAAATTCTCGATTTTTTTTCTCGTTTTTGGTGTAAAACTCACAAAGCAGGCGAAAATCCAACAAAAGCTTCGGTACCCGAGTACCACCGGAGTCCATGTATCTCAGGTACTGGATTTATAAATCAAAGCAATTTATTCTACACGAAAATTTGTTGACCGAAAAAAAAAAAATAATCACTTTAAGAACAAATCGTTCCTCGCTGACGCTCAGAATCTAAACTTTTATTATATAAAATTGGAAACGTTACGTTGTTTCAATACGTTTTCAAAACAGAATAATAAGTTATTAATACGAGGTAACACGGTTTATAGGTTCTAATAACAAAAAAAAAAAAAGAAAGACGATTTTTTTTTACACGTATTTTGAAACATCGATCTTATAATCTCAGTATTGCTATAGAGCGTTATTAAACTATAAAGACCCTATAAAAATATTTTAAATTATTTACGTTCGTACAGTCCGTTTCAGAACTTCTCTCGAGATTCAACATCTCATTTTAAATCGTGCCGCTTTTCATCAAATTTATTACATTTGATATTATGACGCTATCGAAAGTTAATGGAAATATTAAAATAATTTCGTCACAAAACACTAACTTATGCGTTGTAATACGAGTATGATTACCGATACGCGTGTTCGTGGTGGGTCGTTCATTTTAGTTCAGTTTTCGGTCGTTATTTTGGTGACGATTTAACACGAGTATTTTTATTGTTTCGTCGATTATTATTAACTATCGGACGAATGAGTTGTGCCACATCAATTTCGTTTCGATATATCGTTCACTTAGGTAACATTATACTCTGTGTGTCAACCAACTTTTGTGGTGAATAAAATACGAATTATGTATAAAACAAAATTCTGATTTTTCGGACACGCTACAAGTAATCGTTTTTTTTTTTTTTTTGATACGGATGTGATCGTAACGAATTAGTAACGAATGACTGCGTTCCGTTCTAAATTAAACGTAACCATTCGAATTAATTTCAAACGCGATAGATTCGTTAACCGCGGAACAATTAAAACTTCGTAAATCGCCAAAGAAAAATGAAGAAAAAACGAAAACATTATTTCCACGGTTTATAAAAGTATAACTTTACTGCCTATGGAGTTTGTCAGCAAACACCCAATGTGAATATAATAATAAGTTCTGCGCTAATATTATTAACAAACGCCGTTAAATTTCACGACTCTTATTGCTTTCGGACAAAACGCCAACATTAATCAAAAATATCGTTTGCCTAGTTTTGTGTAACGTTCGTATCGTTAACGGCTGTCAACAGTAACCACTATAATATTATTATACGACGTACAGATATTATATCAATAAAATAAACTATTAAATGTTGCGGTGACGTTACACAACTACCGAAGTAGTGTTAGCACAGTGGTCAAAGTGGCTCAAAATAAGCCTTAAAAATCGGATTTTTTCGAAACATCAAAAGACGGTATTAAAAAATAAAAATATTTTTTTTTTTTTTAATTTACCAAGCCCAAAATAGCTGTCATCCTCGCAAACTATTCTAGTCCGTAGTCAAACCACCAATTTTTTATTAGCACCTGTATGGACCACAGCTGATAGAAAATGCCTTACCAAGTGCAGTCTCTTTGGAACTCTAGGTACTTCATAACAACACACCTTTTTTAAAAAAAGTTTAGACTTTTTATTATTTTATAATATTTATGTTCGTACCCGATAGTTATTTGTAGTTTATACACTAACTGAACACAATACTTAGGTACAGCTCATACATAGTATTGAAAAAATAATAATTACCTACTTTTAAATACAAAAAAATCATTTAAAACAGACAAAAATGTAACACATTTTAAAATTTTAACCCAGAAAAATTAACTGATCAAATATTTTTCCGCGCTTATGAGTTTGGTTCTTAATCAATCCTAACAGTAGAAATCGAAATAGAAAAAAAATGTTAATACAAAAGTTTTATAAAACTGTTTATTGGTCTTTCGTTCTGAATACAGCAAAAGTTCTCTACTTCTCAATCACTAAATAGTATGAAAAAAATTCAAAACACCCCAAGTAACTTTTTACAATGGATATTTTTAAAGAATAATAAAAATACGATCCAAGTACCTCTTTGAGTTTAATTGAAATATTTTTAAAAATATAACTGATTCACTATTATCGAACATAGTCTTGAAGTATGCGTTTTAAGAGGGATGCGTCGTCACGGATGAATCAAGTAGAGGAATAAAAAATTTAAATTTAAAAAAGTAAAGGAATGCCATCCCTTCGTATTTCTCCCGTTTCGACCGTTGAGTATGGCTGAGCTGTATTGCCATTATGAAGAAGAACTATTTTGATTGGCCAAAATTCGAACTTTCGTTTTAACTGTTCGGGATAAAAGCACTTATTTGAAAATCGTAAAAAACAATTTATTCTAACACAAAAATCGTCGAAAACGCGATGAAAAATTTGAAACCGAAAACATCGAGCAATATTGGTACATGGATCGAATGTTATATTCAATTAGTATAAATTTTAAATGAATTTGTCTACTTTTTTTGGGTAGGGGGCGATTTAACTTTTAACAATTCATTATGGTTTTTAATCAATCGCAATTTCATAAAACAAAATATCGTGTAGTTTCGTGTAGAATACACACGAAAGAAAAATGATTTTATATTCGACGCTGTAATGAAATAAAAATCGTATTCGAGATAAGGTGTTAAAATACTTGTTATTCACCTGTGCAAAACGTTCTTTTTACGGATAAATTAAAATCCGGTTACATGAGGCCTCACTATGTCCAGAATAGCAGAATACGTAGTGTTAATAGTATAAAAATAATACACAGTGATTTACAATGTACAGTGAGTGTCAAAAAGATTTACAATTTTAAAATAGTGGGTTGTCAAAACAAACTGGTTTTCACAAGCGTACCTACGTAGAAGGTGTTTTGAGCATTAAATTTTTTTAAATAATTTCCAAAAAATACATCATAATATAATAATTATATAAACCTTATAAAGTATTTTAATTTGTTTACACAATTTTCACGGTTATCTACTACTAGAACTACGGGTAGATAACCGTGATCAATTCGTTCCAACCAACAACGATTTATTGCTGAAGGTTCGTTCATATACAGGCTAAGTTTGTTGATCTCATATACTATACCACAACTCGCAATAACTGTGGTCGAACAACGATATTGGAAAATTGGCGTTTCTTCTTATTTTCAATGTTTATTTTATCGATGCCATGTCATTTGTTTTATGTTAATGTCAAACATATACTTACGAGAAATAAAATCGTTTAAAATTTTTGACGAGATATGAGTCGAATATTCTTGATCGAATTGTTTTATTAAAATTATTATTATTACTACGGTATTTAAGCTGTGATTGTTGTTTGTTTTTCAGTCCACCGAGTTAACCGAAACGAAGTCGAAAAACACGGTATTGTTGTTTGATTAAACTAATAACGGAAATCATTGAACCCGACCGTTTTTAAATGTATGCGCATTTTTTGTAATATCGATTTTTGCTATCCGCGAAACGCGCGTAAGTATGAAAAACTTATAAATTAGTATACAGGGCGGGCCAACGTCGCAGCGTTAAAACTATTATAAAAATTTAGTTTTAATCAACAAAATTAGTCTGCTTTTCAAACGCCTGCTTTGATTTTCTAAACCACCGGCACCGTACGTACTTGTTTTAAAATTTCCAAAAAACAATTTCAATCTACAACTCAAACTGTACTCACGCCGGAACAAACAACGCGAAACGCCCTGTAGGCGATGCATAAACATCGTACAGGTTCAACATTTTTATGTTTGATTAAACAAATGAGGAGTGTATAATATTATTCACCATAAGTACGACTGTAAACATTGCGAAATGCAAACAACGGGCAAAATAACGACGAAGCACGTTTTTCGTGAGACTCGAGATATTGAACTAATTTTCAAAAATGGAAACGTTTTCCTTATTATTTATCTCGAAAATTTACACGTTTCGTTTTCACCTCGTTTTAACTTAATACCTCTACAACATTTGTGTGCGGCGTGCATTTACCGTGTTCGTTCTTTTGCTTTGTAACAATCAAAGTAAGGAATGTGTAATAAAATAAACAAAATATAGGCATACATCATATAAAAAAAAAAAAAAAGGCATACGTTTTATTTTTGTTCCTTTTTTTTCGCGTTTAATTTTCGTAGTAAAAATAAACCGTACAATCATTTGAATTACAAACTGTTAACACAAAGCGTAGTTGGATCCTGCATTATGAACAAAAATGAAATATTCTGGTTTATTTCGTTTGGATTGCGATGATATAAATGAATAAAATGAATAAAGTATTCTTTTTTTTTTTTTTTCTAAATCATCAGTGTACATTTTTTGAAACGACGTTTTTTACAGTGTTTCAACGTAAAACCTTATTAATTGCCTCTTTTTTTTATCCCGACTCAGACGTTATATACGTTTAATCGACTGCAGTTTTTGTCGCTTTATAAATGTTTATTTCAATCCGTAAAATCCATACTGTCGTATTACGCGCACACCATGTCCTGGCGATTGATCTAGTTTTTTTTTTTGTACTGATTTTTTTTTTTCCTTTTTTTATGTAAATCGTTACAACACACTCGGACAATGTGTCGATATTATTATTATTATTATTATTATGGTTACACACAATACGTGTTATGTTGTAGATATTACGTACATTGTTATTGACCCATTCTAAACATTTTTTTTTTTTCCCCAGTTAATGTTACGCGCGTTTGTTATTTTACGCGCGGAACGTCCGTTTTGTATCATTCTACTACGCGATTCGTACATTTAAACGAATAATCGAGAGCGAATACCTACACGGGTGACAAGACCAAAATAACAACTACGTTATTCATCGCCTATTTCTCACATTTCTACACATCTTCAATACTTTGCTTTTACGGGTTAGAAAACTCACGCCCAAACGGTCAACGCACTCGTCGCGAACAGGAATACATTCTATACTGTCGTGTACCGATTCGTAAACGTTCGCGGAGAAAATCGAAGTCGTTATTTTTTCGCCGTGAAAAAAAATCGAACAGAATGACGAGTTTTACATTTCGACCGCACACGTGGATTATACGTGTTGCGCAACACATCGTACTTATAAGGACGTCACAAAAAGAACTCAACTGCGAAACAAAGTGTTTTTTAAAAAACAGTTTCATCAACGTTTTTATACTGAAACGGCCCGAAAAAAACCACTGTGAACACCACAAGTTATCGAGTATCGGGTATTAGTACATTTATTCGTTACGAGCACTCCGCTCGATATCGAATCCGACGTAAATTTAACATCAAACACAGCCAACATATGTTCGTTGACGTTAATTTCGAACCGTTGACGTTAATTTCGACAGTTTGTCAGAATTCTACGACCGCTGCGGTGGTGTTTTCTCGCGTCGATCTCGGCCGGATCGTATTAAATCATTACGCGATACATATAGTTCCTTTGTTCTTGTTTTTGTCGTCCGATACGCGCGCGGCGGAAAAGTTCGCGACGTACACGTATATATAACGTAATAATCGATCGGAGACGTCGCGGATAAAAACGTTTTACGGAAAAGTTTTCCCCAAAAACACTCCCGCGGTGTATATATTATTTTAGAATGGGGTTTATCAAAAAAAAAAAAAAATCCGAGGGAAACGTTCGGTCGATTTATCGCGTCCATTCTCCCCCGCCACCCCGGTCTCCTCTCCTTTTATTTCGGCTACGAAAAAAAATAAATCGAAAAAAAAACGACCAAAAGTTTTTAAGAAAACGAATGTGCCCGGAGGAGTTAATAATAATATCGCGGGCGCCAGATGTGCCGGACTTAAAACCCGGCCGCTGCACACGCACGAAACGTCGACGTCCGCAAAGGTCACACCGCCGGCTGCGTCGTCGTCGTCGTCGGCCGTTTGGTGTGGCGCCGACTTTATAAGCCCTCGTCGTCCCGATCGTTATTATTATTTTTTCGTAGATTTATGACCTAAGCTGTGGCTGCGGTGTTACTGCCTTGGTGCGTTAAAAGTTAAAAAAAAGTTAAGTCTGTCTCGATTAAATCGATCAAACTCATTCCCGAGCGCGGCGAACGATAGCGTTTCCTGTAAACACGTTGACGGCCGGTGGGTGCGTCCAGTCGACAAACAGCGCAAAAGATGTTCAGAAACTGAACGGAAGTACCTCGCTGGAAGGAAGGTTTTTTCGAAATTTTTTTCGGTTTTCGCGTTATGCCCGAAAAACGGACAATTTATTTTTTTTTTTTTTCGGAAAACGACTCGAAACCCCGAAGTTTTAATCACTTTACCGGTGTACAAAGGTGGCTTCAATGTTCACGTTGAACAACTACCGCAAAAAAAAAATCGTTTTTCGATATTTTCGAATTGTTTTTATTAGTTAGAAAACTGCGGACTGTGCGTGTATTGTAATGTCCAACGAAGATTTCGCTTAAACGAATGACGCGCAATCGGACCTCCGCGAAAGTATGTCGCACGATCGTGGTGAATTTCGACGAATCGTGACAATCGTGTACGGACAGAACCGTAGGCGGAGATCGGAGTGATTTCTTAGGGGGACTCGTGTCCCGAACGTATTCTGTCCCCGAAATACTGGATCACTACTCGAAATGAAAAAACAAATAAATAACCCTAGTATAAATAACCCTCACGAAAATGCGATCGAATCGCCCGTGGACGGAACACACGAGAAAAAAAAACAAATACACGTTGCATTAACACGCGTTGAAAGTACGATAACTCAACACACGACTCGTGTGGAAAATTCAAAAAGTTACACAACGATATTTAACAAAGAACAAAACGAAAAATCAACGCGCTCATTGTATATAATGATGGTGTAGTTCATGTCGTTCGGTTGAATTTTTTGAAAAACCCTCTATTACTTCGTGCGGATTTCGTAAACTGCGCGAAATCCGTACAAGGTCGCGGGCGCGACAACCATTACTGAAAGTTACGACGTGTTCGGAAAAGCGTTTCAGAAAGTATATTATTTTTGTCATCGAAAAACGCGAATCGAAACCGGAATACGTGACTAATACGGAAAATGATTACGAACCCCATCAAACTTTACAACAGTGTTACACATCCACAGTTTATTATTACAATTTTCACGGTGCACACCTCGGCGTTTACCGGTTAATCGGATAATATTTGCTCCTCAGGCAGATGTCTATTGCGACATCGACGGTCACTGCACGTCAAACGAATAATAGCGCACTGCCGTTACAATCGTCCGCAGAATATCGTTCGCGATACGACTTCGATGGGTCACATCAAAAGTCGTCGTCGGAGCACGTCACGCGCCGTCTGTCGCCATCAAACACTCTTGACCCGCCCAGGAGGGACAATGTCGCGCGGCGAACAACGATTTATCATCGTGGCGAATTTTCAAGGTCCGCCGGTGGTGAAGTTCCAATGCGTTTTTTTTAGAACAGCGAACCGGTAACACGTTATTGTATCCGTTGCGAGACAGACAGAGAAAAGAAAACTAGTTCGCGAAAACGATAAAGTCACCGTGATTGTGAAAACGGGGTCTAACCCGGTGGCGTTTTTTTGGCGTCGTCAAAAGGCCGATCTATTTTCGAGTGAAACGGCAAAATATTAATGTCCAGGCTTATAACGCTTTGTTACTGCGTTCAAAGAGTACACACACACGAAAACGTACACGGAACGTCGCGAGTAAAACACTCCAAGGTTACGCGCGCGCTCGAACGTAATTAAAAAACTTTTCTCGAAACCGTCGGATTTTCGCTATTGACGTGCGGTGTAACTTCGTCGCGGGTTTCGACGTACGTTTTTTAAAACGCGGCGACGTTGAATTCGAGTTGACTGAAGAGCGAATGCTCGGTGAACTCGGTAAGCCGTTTTTATTAGATTGATTAACAAGTCCGTTTTTTTATAAAAAATAATACTTTGGAAAGCGTCGTCGAAATAAAACGTTCCGTCCGAAACGCGTTATTTTCGTGTACCTATTCGTATCATCTTGAACGACGATTAAACGTCACTGTTGTCCTACGCGTTATCGAAATTCCGCATACATACGACTGTTTGTCTCAGTCGGCGATTTTTAAAAAGAAACGTAATCTCATTGTGTTCGACACCACTTGAGCGATCCGAACCGTTGGTCGTAACCTCGTATTTTTTCGTCCAATTTTGAAAAAATGTTATCATGTTAACACATACGACGGAACTGATCGTTCTTGATTCGTTTCAAAAAATTTATATCGTCATATTTCGTCAGAGTTATAATTTCGCGTTAATCGTCTTAACGACTGGACGTGCAGAACAATGAATCATAATTTATACAGTGGACGATAACATCACAGAACATTTCGCATACGAGATTAAAGTCGTAGGTGTATCTTTAATAAGATCGTATGAAATTCTGCGAAAACAGAATTAATTTATATTTTCCGCCATAAGGCTTTATTGCGCATTATACGTCGAGGTCGCGTCTATTTCGCGCAGAGGATTTCGTTTCTGTAACGAACGAAAGATAAATGTGAAACACACGCACACACGAGTAAGTCATTATAAATTAATTTAAAACGTTTTTAATTTGTAGAGGCTTAATAATTTTTAATTTTTCGTCAACGGCCCTGCGTTAAACTACTTTTGCCTCGGCCAAATCGTTTCTGTTTTATTAAAACAATAATAACGGTCACGGCAGTACGTCGTCACGATGACACATCACTGTTTCGTAACGAAACTTTTCTGATTATTCAAGGAGATTCAAAATTGTGATACTGTTATTATTATTATTAAGTCACCGTGCGTCGGTAGTCGTCGACTACGAATACCTAATAAATACGTGAAACGACTGTAAGATTCGTTTTACAACTCTAATATTTTGCATATTGG
The DNA here is from genome assembly GCA_017140985.1 of Hormaphis cornu. NCBI lineage: Eukaryota > Metazoa > Arthropoda > Insecta > Hemiptera > Hormaphididae > Hormaphis > Hormaphis cornu. Next base: position 1,908,106 of record CM029363.1, read on the forward strand.
AGCACATAATGACGTAAGTCATTCCATGAAATGAACGCGAACCCAACCCCGCAATCGTTTGTTTTATAAACCGACTATTGTTTTTATTATTACAATTATGCTATGGTGTGACGATTATTTGTCCTGTTGTAGTACTCGCGCAATTACCACCGTCGACGATTTTAACGTTAACCAGCGAGTGAAAAAATAAAAGTACTACGGTTTTAAATACGTAATTTTTTTTGAAATTGACGACCGTGTTGTAAAAACAAAACGACACATTTTTTTTCGTTAAATAAAAAAAAAAGACACGTTAACATGATATTATTATCGGCGACGGTTTATCGATCGATCGAGCCCTTATAGCGATCAGCTAAACACACTTTTTCATTCGTGTCTATACAAAATAATACGTGAATCTGTTACTCACGGTTCCGATCGAAAATATTTTTAGGATGTTTTCGTTCGTTAATATTTACCGCGAAAATTGGTCCGTCCGATTGTTACGGGTGCATTTTTTGTTTCACAGCTTTTGCGTGAATCAATAAAATACGTCGCTTAAATAGCCTACCACCTACCTAATAAGTATTGATCATCAGTTTAAACGTGCAGTACAGACGTATTGTTGTTCTTATACGTTTTACATTTTTCGATCTGAACAAATGAAATAATATTTCTGTATATCCATCTTCTCGTAAACCTATATTTTGTACAGCTCTTGTTGCGGAAAACCAATGTTAGTCTGATGATTTCCATAATCAATCGTCGGAGAGTGTTGGCACACTTTATCTAAAAAAAAAATTTTAATTTGATCCCATGATATTTGAAGGCTTTTTCTTCTGTGATGCGGCGCTGAATCTCGGCGGCAATCGCGATACTACTACAACCGTCGTTAAAAGAATGACCCTCAAGAAAAAAAACGTAGGGAAATATTACAGTCGTAGTATAAATAATAACTGGTGGATCGAAACTGCAGAAAATAAACGATTTCTCTCCCGTTCTCGCCTTTGTAAATACGAATTGTTTACGTCGCGTGAACACGGGAGAAAAACGATTCTCGGAACTCGACCGAGAGGAACAGATAAGATGCTTGGGTAGATGAGAGACGGCGTTTGTTTTAACTTTTCAGATAGAAATCGTAAAAATCGTCTTCTTAACGGCATGCCAACATGATTTAATTATACGTATATTGTACACCATTGCCGAAACCGTTTTGAATCTTCGGGAAATGTTAAAAAAAAAAAAAAACCCGTTGAACTGAAAACATCGAATCGTCGAAAACCGTGGAAGAAAACGTAACGGTCTTGGTTCTTCTGCCAAATTGTTATACGAACGGCGCCCAATATATATATATTTATATCATATTAAACTTTCGATTGTTGTAGCGAGTGCAGTGCGTGAAATAATACGAGCTCGATTCAAACAAATAAGTAAGTCAATAAACGTGATGTTTGACGGAGCGAATGAGAACGATTTACACTCGTCGTAAACGGAAAAATATAAAATATTCAGTAACGTTCAGTTTCTATCCATCCGAACATTTAGAGATTGTAGTACGGTTATAATTTTAATATTAAATTCGATTGAATATTGTAAATATCGTGTACAATTCAATATTTTTATTTTTCATTCAATTTTTTCCGTAATCAATCGTTCAGAGATGATAGAAACGTTGCAACTTTTTCGCGATGTGTTCTCTCCTATTATACGAGAAGACCTAAGTATACTATTATAAGCTGGTATGGTGAAAGCTGGTGAAATGTACATATAATACGTTATTGTGTTAAATTCACAACGCGTCTTAACGTTAAATTGGACCCTATATATATATATGTGTGTGTGTCAGGACTTGGAGCTGATTTTGACAGATTATCGTGACTATACGGCCGTAGTTAAGGACAGTTTTCCGCTTTGTTTATTTTCACTTAACGACGAATCGTTTCCGCGGTACCAACGCACGTCTTAGTCAAGCCGCAACGTCACACTGACGACGACACATCGACTGCGGTTGACGGCCGTGTCCGAAAATCCTTTTTGTACCGTCCTCGAGGTCGCACATTCGCGTTCGGTATTATTATTTTCTTCGATCTGTTCGGCAAAACTTGTGGAAAAATAAAATATAGCTCGAACCGGCGATCACAAACCGAATGAAAAATGATTGATCGCTATACAGTGGACCCATCATCGTTCCTTTTTTCGGCTGTCGCGATCGCTGTTCACGCGCCTTAATTGTGCCTGTATAGGTACGATTTTAACAGAAGCGCGTTATTTGCAGTACTCGCGAAACGAGATTTCGATCGTACGAAAAATCGAGCGACTTTGCTGTTAAAATATAATTGCGCACATCTAATTGTACGATTATAAAATTAAAAAAAATGCGTCTTCGTCGCAGAGAAAGAAAAAAAATTGTGTTACCTCCTGTCTTGAGCGTACACACGCGCAACGAAAAATTCAATATTTTTCGACAAACTCTAAAAGTCGAGTACGTACGTTACCTAGTCGCTAATAAACAAACGTTGATGGTGTACGAGGTAAATCGGTAACGTACCGTAATCATTTCTGGAGAGGAAAAACAGAAAAAAACAACTTCAAAAAAAATAATCATAACCGTTTTTCAATTAACGTACATTTCACGTTGAGAAGCTGCCGGATAACTTGTAGTGTAACAATATTGTTCGTTCAAGAATAATAACAGTAATAAGCTTCGAGTACAATATTATTACAATGTGACACGACTATACGCATCAGTGCATTAATATTGCATGAACGGTGCGCCGTGCGTCGTGCAGTTGACAGGGAAATTGGATTTTTCTGTTTTTTTTTTTTTGTTAACTTATATAAATAGTAATTATACGATATTTTTTACAGATTTTGAGCAATGAGAAGAACGTATATGGATTTTAGGATTTAACGTATCTTTCTCTTATTGTATAAACCTCATACGAATGCCAGCCACAATCGAAAAACTGCTGAGAATCTCGTGAAAATAGTACTTCGTCACAAACTTTTTTTTTATATTTTTGTAATATTTTTCAAACTCATCACGGATCCAAAAACTTGCGAAAAACGGTATAAATTGATGTTACCTACTACGATTTTACTACAATTTAGTAATCGACGTTTCACCTGTTCATATACATAAAAAAAAAAAAAAATGTTCAATCTAAAAATCAATATTTTAGTCGAACCAGTTTTACGAAACATATATCAATACACAAATATTAGGTTGAAAAAACTAGCTTTATACAAATTTCTTGTAAGCTAAACCCTAAAATCTAAGTAGTTGGATAAATAAATCTAAATCTAATCGATCCGTCAGATAGAGTTTAGCTTTTTAGTGAACCCGTCAACAGAATTCAAAAATAATAAACGAAAGTGCTTATAGTACGAGTTCCACTGTTGTATTATAAATTGTTTTACAATCGATTACAGCTGGACATATTAAATTAATATTACGAAAAACGGGCTAATGTGCAACGGTTGGTCGACGAAACGCACTTACATAAAAAAAACGATAAAGGCGCAGTAGCGACTACGCTTTGGGTGGGTCGTTGGTTTCAAAGTTGCGGTTTATCCGTATTGCTAAACATCAGAAAGCAACGATAAATCATTGCATTCGAAAAAAAACGATTCTGAGCAAGCCATCTAACCTATTGAGTCCTGGGTGGAAATAAAAAAGATCGCGAATTAATGCTACATGTGAAAAAAAAATATATACATCCTAAAATTGAATGAAAATTTTTGACAATTTTTTTGAAGTTGTACGGAGATTATTATCGAAATTATGGAGAAACAACTATACGCGTTTTTGACGAAGTGCCGTTTTTAGCAATTGTTCGATGGTTTTTCCTGTCGCGTTAAAGCACTATTGAGAACATCGAAAAATGACCTCTCTGAAGTACCATCTTGATCCAATTGGCTAAAATAAAAGATACTGTATGTAGAAATCGGTGAACACGTTCTGGTAGAAATTATGTTTACGGTATAAACAAAAAGAAAAATAAATTTTAAATTTTAAACATCGTTGTAAAACCACTAGTTTCGTCACTCCGATCCGAATCTAAAATATCAGCTATAAAATAAAAGTTTAAATTCTTTACGCAAACAAACGAAATTGTTGCGCTGTTATTTTTGAGTTCAACGTGCCTATATATGTACCTGCGCAATGGTCAATGACCAGTCGGATGACAATTTTTTTTACGGTTTTCTGCGTGTTCAAAACACAAAACAGAATATGTAATAATAATAATCCGTGCGTGACAAGACACTATGTTAAAATACTTACATGTTTCAGTAACGTTTCATATTATACTATTATGTTCAACAGTACAAGAGATAAAGTCTCTTAATTTGCGACTCAAACAGAGAATCGACGTAAAAAATATATTAATAAAACGAAATGAATTTTCAGAGAAAAATCTTTAGATTCTGATTGCAGCAAAATGTGTATTGTTTTTACAATGAATATGTTTTTATTTTTTTCTGTCGACAACTTTTCGGGTAGAATAGGAATTCTCAGATTTACATTGGTTGAAACTTTTTTTCAAATTTTGTGTTTTACCCCAAAAACCAAAAAAAAAAAAAAAAATTGGGAATACGGGAGAATTCTACGGCGAAAAGTCTTATCTGATAGGTTCGCACAACTTTTTAAAATTTCGCTTGATTTTTGAATAATACTCCCAAAAACCAAAAGCAAGTTGAGAATTCTACGGCGAAATGTTGAAATCTTCATATGTTTATGATGTCGTTTTCGTGTGGTGCTCCGGTCTTAACTTTGAATAATCCACGAAAAGTTGACGTTTTAAATGTTACGTCTGGTTCCAAACAAATTTTTAATTTTACACGTATAGCGTGTAATATGTAGTATAATTTGTTCGCCCGAAGACGGACAAATTTATACTAAAAAGCCACCGACACCATCATACTATAATCGGTAGGCCATTACGTATAAAAATTTTCTTTATTTTATACGTGGATACGACTTTCGGGGTTCGCGGAGGACCACTTTTATTGTTGAATTTGCCTACACTGTAGTTAACTGCACTCGCTCAGAATCGTTTTTTCGATGATTTACCTCGATCGCTTTCAGCTATTGAACAGTACGTTTCAACCACGATCTCCGGACCAGCGACCCCGAAGCGTGCTTTGAGAATCTCGGGAGATGCGATCCTCGTATTTTTCATTTTTTTCGTTGCTGAAAAACCACGTCGCGGCTGTTGTGGGAAATCTGCGAGGCTCCGGTGTAATATTGTGCGCGCAACAGTCTGGGTCGACGGACTCTGCGGTGATCTTAATATTCGCGAGAATTTCGACGCGTGTTGCATAAAACACGTGCGGACACGTCGTGACGCAACGGTGCGCGATTGCGGTCACCCGGGGCGGCGGGAAGGCGAAAACTCGGCTGCGACGTGGCTGCCGATCGCGCGCACGAACGATCCGACGATGGGTGTGCTCAGGGCCGTATTAAATAGGGGTGGTTCGGTGGGGCTGCAACGGCCCCAGCAAGTCGAGGGGCGCTATATTGTCTCTACGGAGATTGTAAAAAAAGTTTTCGGAAGAGTTAGTTCAAACGCAACAACGAGTGTTACATAAATTAATTGCGCAACATTGTTTCCCAATCTCTATTACTCCGGCCGCGTCGGTTATCGTCGGGTATTTTTAGCCGTATCGCCCGTATCGTCGGCGTAGACGCGGTATCCACGGTTTACAGTGGACAACGATTAAACGATACGATACGAATCGTATCGATTCATCGTCTCGGCGGTCCTATCAACAATCGTTGTTATCGGCTGTCGTCGATGATTGTAGAAAAATTGTTTTAGGTCTATTTAACGTCTTCGGAAAGACATTGAACAGTCTCGTCGCAGCAGCACTAAACGCAGGAGCTGCTCCTCTTACATACGGCTCGGATGTGATAAAAACGTTCGCAGCGAAACGAGCGAGAAAAACAAAACTGAAATAAACATTGTAATTACATAACAACGTATTTCACGCGTTTACACGTTACCGACGACGTTCTGTTTTGTTTTCGTTCACTGCGTTTGCTCGTTTTTCTGTTTTTAGTATTTTACTCGCCAATCGGTTATGCATTTAATTATAAAAGTAATTATGAGCAAAGTCTCGGGGGGATCTTAAACACTGTGCCCTCCTCGCTTTATAATTTACTCGCATCAAACAGTGCGTCGTCAAACGGTTAATGTTTTCGCGAGCTGCTCCGACGACAACAACGCGCGGACACCGCGAATACACGATTTTTCGACCGGTTTCGGACGCGAAATTCGCTGCGAACATTGTGACGAAAATTTCGTCGTGCGCAACGTTTTGTCCGTTCACCGACACGGCGAATTTTAAGGTAAAAAAAAAAAACCCCAAACTCGTATTACCGCACGATTAGCGCCATAAAAATGATAGTAAAAGTACGTTCGAATAAAAACATTAACGAATCCGAAATCGATCGGTTTTCCGCTGACGGATTTTCTTGACACTTCGCTAAGGATGTACTTTTGTTTTTCGTCCGTTTGTAAAAACAAAACCGTCCGGAGTGTTTACGAAAGATATCCGGTTTGTACGGTAGTAACGGCAACGATTCAAATACGTACGAGACTTTTGTATTTTCCGATTCAGCGTAGTTGTTCACACACACAACAACCGTAGTATTATTCGATTTCGGTATCGAACCGTTGTTTTTACCTCAATGAAAGTTCAAAAGCGAGTCCGACCGCGACGATGAGATTTTTGTTTCGCCGAGATCGGATACGTTACGCGCGTTACGTTCTGGACGGAACACAAAACACGAAAAACGTAAAAACGTGCGAGTATTTGTCGTCGACCCCGCGAGATACTTCGGTACGTGCGCTCGAAAACGGTTGTCGTACGAGAACGTCAATCTGCGAAACAGTTTTTCTTCATGCTCGTTCGGAGGCGATGGAACTCGGTGAAAACGTTTCGCGAACTTTACAAAACTGTCGCGTGTGTAAAACATGATGGCGAACAAAACCGAACGTACCACTAGATGCGCTCGACGATCGGACTTGTCGTCATAAACTCTGCATTATTATTATTGTGCCGTCGTCGTTGCTGCGCGTTATTTTCGTGGTCCGTAAGCTATGGAAATAACAATAATAATACGCCCTGCCGGCAAACAATAATTTCACACCGACGAGCTCACGAAAACACGGCGGCCGCCGACTGTTATTGACCGATTTCGCACACGTCGTATCGCGGTGATTCATACGACGCGATCGGTTTCGTATTGGCACACCGTAACAATGTAACGCGAGTAATCCTGTCGTCGTGATTATTATTGTACGTCGTGATTATTACAATAATGCGTATTGTTGTTGTATATAGACGAGCGGTGGTCCACTTTAACGTTTTTCGATCCGGTGTACATAATTACTGTTTTTGCGAGTCCTAGATCACGTGCCCGCGCTGTCGTGACGCGAGCGAAACAATACTATACAAACGATTGTCCGCGGCGAATCGGAAAACCAGACGACTTCGGGCAGCTTCGGCATTATAATTTTTCGATTGTTCCTACGTTACGTTGAGACGGGAGGCCTCTTCTTCCATTTAATAGCGATTTTTTATTCGTCGTAGGCCATAATACACGTGTTGTATAATCGACAGGACTCGACGACTTACGCCAATATGGAAAAACAAGAGTAAAAAAAAAAAAATGCGATTATTTTCCAAACGTCTCGTTCGAAATTTTGAAAGGAAAACCGATTTGTACCGAAATCGAACGCGTTATCGCGATGGCGTGTCCGATGAATCAATTTCACGACGTCGATGTAGGTTTTTTTTTTTTTTTAAGTAGCGAAAACAGTTTATTTTACAACGATTTTTCGTTATCTCGGTAAATCTACTATTTTTTATAATATAATAAAAAATTTTGCTCAACAATATGTAAACAAATATTTTACAATCGTTGTTCCGGAAACGCTGTTGAATAATCTACGTTAAACAGCTGCCAATTTTACCAATTCTACAGCTGTATTTGTATTCTATTTTTTTTCTCTTCCTGCGCCACATCCAACTGTTTGCATTTGACTATCCATCTAATTCGATTGGAAACCGATAGTGTTTGCTCGCCTTATCGCTCATAACTTCGTCCCTTAGGCGTTCGAAAGGTAAGTTTAGAATCCGATACGCCCGTACCAAATCAATGACGTATTATTACAATTGACCGTACATATTATTTACCTCAAACTCTTCCACGTCGGAGGACACTTAAAACTGTTGCACTACACTCGAAACGTGATAAACGCATTATTTCTTTTGAAGATATAAATAATGCCAACAACATTGTTATTATTTCGTGTAGTATTTTATTTTTATATTTCGACGGATAAAAAGCAGCAACGCGCGAAACCACCGTAAATCAAATACAACTTGTATTTCACACATTGTTGAAAAAATATCATGACGTGCAGAGCAATACACAGCTCATACCGTTTCATAATAAGATTTATATCGTAATATTTATTTAACGTATCGACGTAGAAAAGCGTATTCGCACGTTTACGAAAATATTCTGGAAAAAACCTGAATTCGGATTTTCGGAAATCGTATTTTTGGAATACAAATCCCGCCAAATAGATTTGTATAAATAATTACACGTTAGTTTTATTTCAAACTAGCTACGGGTACTACGTGTTGGTTTACTCTTTACATTTTTTTGATGCATTATAATTTAAAACTAATTTAAGTTATTTTTTTTTATGACAGAGACTGGAAAGAAGGAACTCCTCCTCCTAATAACGAACAATGAAAAAGAAATTAAAATGTTAAGTATATACAAAATAAAAAGCCGGTGTGGGTAGCGTTGGACGGAGTAATGACTACAACTAGGTGGGTGATTGGTTAGTGGTTCAAACGTATTATTAAATATACGAAAACAATGATGAAAAAACGATTCTGAGCGAGCTCGGTTATCTAGTATACGTCCTGGTAAAAAATAAATTTAACAATAAAAATGGTCCGAAAAATCCGAAAGTCGTATGCACGTTTAAAAAAAAAATATCGATTTAAATATCGCGTGAAATACGTAATGGCCTACCGATTAATATGGTTTCAATCGGTTTTCATCGGTTTCAAATTGATCGGAATTGAAAACGCTCGCTACTCCAGTCGGCTTTTCAGTATAAATTTGTGTGTTTTCGGACTAAAACGACGTGTAGAATTAAAAAATTTGTTTGGAATAAGATATCGTTTAATGTCGTGATCTCGACTATATTGTGGTATTCAAAGATCGGAGCAATTCTTTCTATAAGAAAACGCCATCAAAAACCTGAAAATTTCAAATATTCGCAGTAAAATTCTGTTTTTCGAGGTATTATTCGGTAAAAGTGAGAGAAATTTATAAATCCTGTAACCGGAATACAACCGTGGTCCATCAGAAAAATTACTGATTTCGGAGCATTCCAAACAAAAACAAGTCGTTACAAGTCTTAAAATTTCAAGCTTTTTGCCGTGAAATTCTCTAAAAATTTTGTTTTTAAAAAAATCTTCGACCGAGCTGCCACCGGACGTGTAGCTACCGACTTTGAAAATCCGAGCGTTCCTCCCGTAATTAGAAGAAACGTCGCCTAAAAACCAGTACGACGTATGCGCGTTCTTCGCTCGGAATCGATCGGAATCGGTCAAAGAACGATCGCTGCAGCGTACACCGCTCAAGAGCCGTCCTCCGCATACGCGTATGACTGTCATCGTCGAATCGTATTTACGAGGGTTAATAAATGCCTGTATGCTAATATTCCGAGCTACTGCCCGTGTCTGGGTTCCTATCCCCGACCACCGCGGCATCTCTGCGACAGTCTCGGTTTGGCAGCCGTTTAGAGATGGAACGTCGTCCTTTTTCTTTGTCCGCCAGTTGCGAATTACGATACGTTTTTTGTGTGACACCGCACCTATAGTGACACATTCATTCCCGACTGTGTGATGTCTACGGAGAAAAGTGCACGAGCATGTGCAACACGTGCGCAAATGGGTGCAGAGAGTTCAAAAAAGGACGTACAGACGTCCATGACGATCAGCGTTCCGAATGACGAAAACGGATTGCGAAGGAGAAATACAGGAAGATCAAAGAGTTACTGTTCGGGAGATGATTCCTGACGTCAGCGAAACCGACTCTCCATCGACAACATTTTAGCTCGCCATTCGGGGTACTACGCCAAGGTTTGTGCCAGGTGGGTCCCAAGAACGCTTACGTTACACCGCAAACGACGACGTGTTGAAGCGGCCCGCGAATTTCTTTACGCATCCCTGCATCGACTACCCTCTACACCCCGAATCGAAGAAACGCCCGGGTGGGACACATTTCGCGAAGTGAAAAGGAAGAAGAAGAGGTTAGGTAGCTACGGCATCGTGGCGTGCCTACGTTCAAACAAACGTGTTTTTTTTTTTATTGCGAACCCTCGTTTCGCGGACAGACGGCCCCCCCTCGTAATGTGCGCGCGGAGGGACGACTTTCTAACGCGGTGCGTGAGAGTGCGCACCGGCGCAGAAGGGATGGCACGCGTGCCAGGACGACACGAGGGCTCGCAAATTGGCGCCGCCGCCCGTTCCGCGGTGCGACCGGTGGGTGATTGATCGACGGCCGGCTCCGTTCGCAGACGCCACCCAGCCACCCAGCCAGCCGCGCAATTAATAATTCGCCACCGACCGAACAAATGGGGGCGTCTTCTTACTCGGGAACTGCTGCTGTAATAAATACACGTCCCCGGGGGAGCTAACCAAACGGACTGCCGAGAACTTTGAAGACGTCGTCCGCCGTTTTCTGGACTGATCACAGGGCCTAAAACATTGTGTTCACTCGCGTCAGCAAAGTGCGTGAAATTAAATTTTTCCTATGCGGTCAATCTCCGTAAAATTTTGCACGTGTTCCCGTGTTTTTCAATTATTTCCGAAAGTTCAAATCAGTTTGAAAGCATAATATTACGAATGTTCCTATCTACTATACAATATACATCAGGTTTGGCACGATAAGATGATTTGAGACGTCCAGGGCTTTTCGGGAAACACGGGGGCACTCCTTCATATTTTTACAAAACGTTTCGAAATTTCCAAATCCCGAATTTCCCTCGTGTTTTTAATATGCGCGGAAACCGGAACGTTTGTCGAGCACTGAAAGCACTGAACCCGTCCCGTCCGACTGCCGTTTCCGCCGGAACGGACGTGTTGGGTTTTCGGTTTTTGTTTTTCTAAAAAAAATTTTTGGAAATTCAAATCAGTTTAAAAACGCGGTTCACTGTTTTCCGACACTGTACTGTGATCGTCCGACACACGTTTTAACGCCGGATAACCGGTGGTGTGTAATGGACGATAGATTAATCGGCCTCTAACGCGTGAATCTCGTAAGCGTTCCTGTAATACTACCGTGTAGAGTTCCTGATCTAGATCGCCAGCAGACCGTAAATTATGCAAATCGGAACCGTGTCGGCCGATTTCACGGTCAGTCGTGTCACGGATCCTGCCAACACATTATCGACCATTATTTACAAGTCGGGCACTTAATAACCGCATGCAAAATGGTCGTAAAACAAGACGCCAGGATAAAATACGACTTTGTGGTGACGCCGATCCGTAATCGGTTGACGTGATCTTCGGCCGTATACTAAGATTCGCGTGGCGCGCGTGACTTGGAAGCATGAAATCGCGGTGTTATTGATACAGTCGATACTTTTGATGAATAATTATAATCATACGATTCGTACGGCTGATAATATACGTACGATTATATCAGACGAGTAAAAGCCATAACTTTGTTATTACCAAGGCCGGACAACTTTTCTTTTTTAAAGTTAATTTTTTAAATTAACCGAACAAAATGAAATCAACTGAACGTGAAACGAAGATGATAGTTTAAATTTTCAACTCGCGTGGTTTCCTAGTACCTAGTGTGACGTTTCCTCCGTCTCAAATAATTGTTTCGTTTTTTTCTTTTGAAGTTTTCTTGAAAGCGATAATTTTTTAAAGAAATTCATTTTAAACCATTACAAATCAACTAACACGTGAAATTTAACAAAAATTTACCAAGTTAAAAATTAATAGAAAAAAAAATAGGTTAACCAACGTAATTTTTGGTTATTACCACTACTTAATTTCACGCCTCATAAGGACTATAGACGTTGTAAACTTTACTATCTAGTTTTATTAAAATATATATTGCTACGTAAAATTTTACAACTTTATTTATAATAATGTCATAGTTGTCAACGTAAATATTGTTTGATACTCAGAACATAGTAACATTTATGATCGCTATGCAAACGAATTTTTATAACTTCGTTAAATTTCTAAATCAACTTTTTAACTTTTTATGTACCACGTACGTTTTTTTTTAAGACGGACTTTGCTTGGCGAATTTTTTTTTATCGTCCTCACGTAGTAATATGCGCATTAAAAATGTGTTCACTAAATTGAAAACTTAACTCCGCCAACACGGCCTTAATAATTGACGGAATAACCTCACAGATCTACACACGGTAATTGAAATAAGTTCGATGCGTTAATACACAATCGAGAAAATCATTACGGCTACAGGTAGACCTCGAACTTTATCATAATACTTTATGGAAGCTTAATCGACCGTTAAACGATGTCGTTTACACACAAGACGATCTCGCTATAACTAGAGGTCATATCCGATTTTGTCAAGAAAACACAGAAAAATAAATTGCTGCTTCAATGCAAACGAGTAGGTTAGGTGCCTCGCGTTGATACGATCGTTCGTCTCGCGATGAATTTCAAGAAAATCGAACGAAACGCAGACAAGGCCGCAGAAAAAAAGACACAGAAGAGCAGAACGTGTCCTCGCGTTTCGCATACCCGAGGCTCGTCGTGATTGACAACACAATAAAGTACTTACGGGTACTTAATTCAAACACCGAGCATCATCTGGATACTTGATCTAGATACAATTATTAAAAACTTTAATTTTTCTAGCCTAGAAAGATAAATTATGATTGCGGGTGTTTGAAAACGAGGAACGCTGCAACCTCGGTTTCGATTTTCTTAGGTAACTTTCGATCGCCATCTCGTTCTCATCGTACAGTCTGGTTTTAAGGACAAATTTAACATTTTACGTTATAGAAAATAACAAATATGTTTCCTGAATATCGACATATAATAATAATAATAAGATCTATCATTTGGTCGCAATTTCGTGTAATTTAATGAATAATTTGTGATAATTTAAATGCATTGAGAAACTTATGACTATTCCGATTTTCATTTTATAGGCACACTATCGATTTGAATTATAACTATTTGATGGTTAATTTTTTAACTATACACTATAAGTACTCTATTTAATTTTGAACATACGTTTTAAAACAACTTGTACATTTTTTTCATGATAAGAAAAATCGTATTATCGGTAAAATAGTATCGGAATAGTTTTAATAAACATTTTAACACTTTTATTCGTTTATAATACGAATTCATTAAAAATGGAAGAAAATTTCACTTCTTTACAAGTACAAAATTCGATTGCGGTTTTCATTAGCAGCCGTCATTATTATTTGTCGACAAATACCTATAGTATTTTTTCGAAAAAAAAAAAAAAACAAGAGATAAATAAACACCAACTAAGTCTGAACCTATTACATCTGTCGTATGATCACCGTGTAAGAAATTATAAATCCTTGTTTATAAGAAAAAAATAACTTAAAAATTGACTATTTTGGACAATCTCGTACATCGCGTTCACGCGCCGACCGTTTAACAGCCAAGACGAATTTTTAATGACGATTGTTACACGAGCGTTTTTGGTATCATTTTGATGCGCCGCATGTTGTTTATCACAATAAACAAGTTACATAATTACGGCGAAATCCGTAAAACTGTTTGCGATCTAGGTATTTTTTATCCTCGTAAATAATAAATCTCGAATGTATAAATTTTAAAAAACCGGACGATCTAGAAATAACCGAATTTTTTTACCTCTCAAATGGACTCAAATGGACTCGCTCTTGAAATCATCACAGTTTTTTTTTGAAAATTACCACACATACCTGCAACAGAGAAAAAGGCTAATAAGTTTCAAGTATGAAATCGTGTCAATTCAATGAACGTTAAAATTTATTTTATTATAACAACAATATTCTACTGTATAGATTGAGGCAGTAGAAACGACATGATTATTGTTTCAATAGTTCCAAACGAAACACAAAATTATACCATTCTTTTCGTTCGTTGAAAATTACTTTTGGTTTTGAAAGATAACCTCATCTATAGATATTAATAATAAATAAAATCGTAACATTTTGATAGTTATTATAATAATTGGTACTCTCGTATCATAATAATAGCTTTATACCTTAATCCAAGTATTACAGCTACAAAGTTTCTTTTTTACTTTAAATATGAATTCGATAGAATCGAATATGTCTTACACCGTTCTTAGTACTTATAAACGTGTCAAACAACTGACACAAAATATATTTGCTTTGATGTGTGCGCGTCCAAACACGAACTATACTATTCGTAGGTAAAAATTTATATTTTTCTAGACAAACAAACGAGTATTGGTATTGGTAAACGTTCATAATAACACGATACAATTATTAAACGTAGTTTTGTAGATTTTTGTCGTTTTCTTCAAACGTTTGCCACGACCAACCATTGAAACGCCGACGAGTTCCACACGTTCAACAAAATATGAAGTCTGTTTTAATATATTGACATTGCGCAACATTCTGATCGCTTGAATAGCACCACTATTGCTTACCGTTGTACACGAATGGTTAAAAGTTAAAACTAAAATCGTTGACATTAAGATGTGAAACCGAAACAAACTCGAATCGAATTCGTCTATTTTATTAACGCACGATTTTACGAGCTTAACAACTGGTTTTAATACTTGTTATTTTAAAATAATTAATGGTACTGACATAAAAAAAAACAAATTTCTCAAAACCAATAGCCTAGCGAATTAAAATGGTTACAGACGTTCCTTCTTAGGATTTTCGAGTTACACTTTTATACGACACACAGTCGATGTTGGGTATAGCGAAATCATTACGTAGACAAGCAATAATACAGGTGGCGGATTTCAAAAATATATATTTTATATCGTTTACATAACTACGCACACTGATATACTATTTAATAATATCTTGTTTATTGTGACCCAATTATCGGTTAATTTGAGTGGTGCAGCGGTATAATAAATATATCCTGAAATATACTGCACCTAATATATTTTGTAGTGCAAGGAACAACCTCATTTTCAATGGTAAGTATACCATCACGTACACAAAATAAGTAGTGATACTCTTGTTGAGAAATCCAAGCGGAAAAATTCAACATTTAAACGTTTCAATACTGAAAACTATCATCGTGAATATATCCGAAAATTCGATGAATCGGCGTCGTATGCCATCAGTAAGTACAAACGTTTTTTTTTTTCTGAGGTAGCTATAGACTTCGTTCGTGTTTATTTCTGTAACTCGAATTATTTGTAATAGCTCGATTTGATTCCTTTGGTGCAAGTAAAATTTAAATGTGGATCGAATTCAAACAATATATATTATAATAATTTTGTTTAAATTCTTTTGAATAATGTGAAAACTTTACTATAAAGACTATACATTACAATTAATATAAAAAACTTTATTTTCTCAGAAAACTTATTTAATTAAGTTATGACCGCTTTGTGTTGTTTGTTGGACTTGAAATGTACAAAACGTTTACCAAGTGGTGTGTAAATTTCCGCGATCCAATGCCAATTATTATTATGAGCCACGTCGGCGGTGCACGCGATTACGATATTCAAGACGGTCAGATTTCGCGGCGTGTTCGAAACGGGGCGAATAAAATTTGTGTCGCTCGGATTTTCGGGAAGGTTGATGAAAACGTTTTCTCAATTAATTAAGGACGTGAAAATTGTAGTCGACAACCGGTTGTACCCGGTGTTAAGTACAAGTTATAAAACACAGTGTTGGGCAAGTTGGTGGAAATTGAATTAACCGCGATTAGGTTAGTTCGATCGCGTATTTGCGTTCAGTTTAAAGTCGACAACAACGAAAAGTAACCAGATAAGTGAAATGTCAATAGATGGAAAATAAAATAAACTCGAGTGAGTTAAAAAAAAAAAAGTTGATCGTTTATTTTTTTTCCTAAAATATTCACAAACCTTAAGACGTATAGTGTTTTCGGTTCACTCAAATAGTTAGGAAAATTATTGATCAAAATGAAAAAAACACCAGACGAGTTACTTTTGCGTTGGTTCCACTTGATAACGAAAAAATAATAATAAACAGTAAACTTAGCAACGATATAGTGGCTGAGTATTAATCGTAAAAAGTTGAATATTAACGCGGTACAATTTTTTAACAGCTCATCAAGTGAATAAGTTAAAAACGAAAATAGGTGGACTAGACGAGTTGAAAAAAAAAAATTAACATTTTAACTAGTTAACGCTTTAGCCAACATTAATAATCGTTCGTTTAATATCCGAAAACTCTGTTCGAACAACAACACCGCGGCGTGTTGACTCTTCTGTCAAACGAAAAACGTATGGGAAAAATATAAAAAAATTTTTTCTCTCTAAAATCGCCTTCCGATAATTTCCAACACACGTCGCCGGCGGTTAAAACGCGAATACGAGTTTGTCGTAAATAACGTACGATGATAGTTAACGAGTGAAATACAAAAAAACGATCAGTTTTCCTCTTAACCGTCGAGCACGGCCGTCCGGACCGCGGCGATCCATTGTTCGCGTTAAACTTTCACGTCTCCGGCACGGCCCAGACGAAATATCGCCAAACGCCGTGAAACGATTATTTAATTGCTCGCTAACCCATCGGTCTCGGTGGGAAACCTCCGTTTCTTCGTACGGGTGGTTCGAGCGCACGGTCCTCGGCGGATACTAAATATTACATTCGAACCGACACTAAAGTTTGTTGTTAAAGTTAAATTTTTTTAGAGAATTTTCTAATACTTATAACAATTGTACACATGTATAAAGAAACACCGAACGAACGGTTCGTGCGATCGCCGCGTCGTCATGCGTAACATACTGCGCCGTCAAAGTGCGCGAGTTACACGGGGGAAAATCGATGATTAATAATTATTATCGATTAATAATTAATTCGCGGACTCGGGCGAATGCGAGCTGTCGGTTTAGCCGAACTCGTCGGTTGTTTCTGCGAAACAATCAAATTTCACGACCAAAATCAATACGTCCAGACGTTTTACACGCTTAAAATATACCGAGGAGACGACGCGTGGTTCAATCGAGTTATTTAATAATGTGACGGGTAAACGCGAAAGAAAAAGTACCTAGCGAACGTACAGTTTTTTTTAAAAAAAAATATTTAAAAAAAAAAAAAACTGTTCGGTTTTTAACTGTACGTGTTAAAAAACGTTGATCATCGACGGGGCCGGTTGTGCCCTTTAAAACGTTTAATACCGTCTGGAAAGCGCGTAACGATGCCGCCTGGACCACCGAACCCTCCTCCGAATCGCGCACTCCATTTTTAAGGTTTTTTTTTTTACGTTTGCCCAACTTTTACACGTCTTCGCTCCGACGAGATGTTACCAAACGTCAGTTCGTGCCACGAAACATAATTATTGTTCGCGAAATCTCACGGCGCGGGTGTTGGGAAATAATCGTTGCGCGAAACAGTGTTTCTTACGAACCGCGCTACAGTAATATTCCGTAAGACGCAAACAAATTTTAAGAACAGTTGGAGAAATGGCCGAAAAATGTTTTCCACGAAAACACCACGGCTGAACTGGAACTACTACTATCTCATCACCGTTGAAGACGGTGAAAAGTTTGATTTAAATACGTTTCGCGTCGATAAAAATCAACAATATGATTAATAACGTCGCTGTCGATGAATGAAATACGGTGTGAAATAGAATTTGTTTTACCTAATGCGGTAATATTATTTGTATACGATGATCTCGTTGGTCCTAAATAACAGAATGAAGATGAAAATAATGAGATGTTTTTTACACCGCATACTGAAAAACGTTTAATTTTTGTAACGTTCGCGTAATTTTTTATTTTTTTCACAATTTTTACCACCTTTTCGTCGCCGTACAAACTTAAAACCGTACGTTTTTAGAATTTAAATCACACGTCATACTCCGCGAAAGGATCGTGAACAACAAAATAACTAACCGTATTGTTTTTCGTAAAATATACATATAGAAGGCCATAAAATATTTTCTCAACGTGTACCATCCAGGTATTTAAAAAATGTACTGCAACATGCGTTTTAGAACATTTCAACAGACATTTTTTGTATAAAAAAAAGAATAATCGTTATACTATTCGCTCTGTATAGCGAAAATTGCATCGCACGCGCGCCATGAAAGTATAGGCGATATTTACCTACAAACGGGTAAACATTTCTAAAAAAATAGAATACGTTTTCGCTCCGCAGAAACTAAAAGACACGTCACATTTTTGTCTCCATTGATAACGTATTACAACGTTTTTATGAATTATAATATTTTAATGTCCAACGCACGATACACCTGTACTAAACGCTTCGACGCACGTTGTTATCGTGTTTGCCGCCGATATATATATTAATTACAACGTACTCCGAACAATTCGAGTTGGTTTTTTACAAACGGGTAATTACTGAAAACCGTAAAAATGTTCGTAATTAAAATTCGCCGAGATAATTAGCAGTCGACGTGTGGATTTCTCGAGCGCAAAATGTTTAAAAACGAACCTATTCAGAGCGGATGCTTTTCTCGTTTATAGGCATTTATCATATACCTGTGTAACTGAACCGTACAAACTTCCTGATTTCGTTTTCTCTCGTTCGGTAAGCGAGCGTCATTAAAAAACACCGCACACAACATTTCATTCCCGTGGACCGGTCGGCCGAGGATTACGACGGTTTTCGTACGCTCGTTTTTTTTTTCCAATCCTTTTTTTTTACTGTCGCGTTTTTGTCGTATTGAAACTGGTCGCCGCGGTGGTGACTTTCGGCGAAAGTCGCTGTTCGCGCGCCATTTCCGGGTGTCTTCTTACGCGCTTGAAATCGCGTCAAGTGTTGCGCGCGATTTATCCACACACGCACGCGCACTTTTGAGTTTATTCGACATTAAAATGTTGATTTTTTTCCCGATCACATTTTTTTCATTATCCGTTTGCGCCCCGACCTCGGCGCATTCCAAGGGTGACCGTGTACGCATTATAAACATAGAAATCGTGTCGGAAGGAACTCTTGTAGAATCGTACGTTACATTCGCCCCGAAAAAACGAAAAAACGGGTCCAGATACGTGGCCCACACGATATTGTTTAAGAAAAGAAAATTTCCAGTGAAATTCGCCTCACCGCGCTAACTTTTCACGCGGTTTTTACGCGGAAAGAAAAAAAATGTTTTTGTGCGGTCCATCGCGCGCGGAAAAAACGAAAAAATTGCGCACGGAAAAAACTACGCGCACCGCCGCGCTTACTGTAAATGCGGACTCGATGTACAGTAGAGACGCGCCGGGAACGGAGTTGAAGAAGTCAAGGAATGAATTTTGTAAGCTCAACATCTAAAGAACGGGCAACGCAAACAGTTGTACGAATCAGCATTATATATTTTTTTAATAAGAGTAAAAAGTTAGAAAAAAAAAAACCGTTTTATCCTACGACGGATGCTTCCCGAACATTTTGCTCAAGTCCTCCGTCGTTGTCGCGGTACTATCGTTACATTACGCGCGTTTCCGTGGATTTCCGTAACGATTTCGGTGTGACGATGAAAATCTCGCGGGAACACCTATAGACCGTAATGATTGCGAGAACGCGGTTTTGAAAGTTTCCGCGTCGCACGAAACCGTCGACAACCGGACGATGAGTGGATATCGTACTGCGATAATACGAACAAACGAGATAGATAGAGAGAGCGCTTTAATTAAAACAACGGTGTTATGAAAATTCAACACTTGACGAATATTTCGCCCCGTATGCAAATATATAATAATCTTGGACGTAATTGCGCGTGTTATTTGAGTGCGTCGTGTTATTGTGTCGTGTTGCGTTCGTGATGATATCAAAAAATACGTTGTAATCGTGTACTGGCGTTGCGGGCGAAGAGAAAAGAGTGAAATCATTGTTATCATTACTCCGTGCGGTCGTTACACGTTACACCTATTTTCGATCGTTATATTTTGAACAGTATTCGCCGTCGGGTTCGTTTGATAACGATTATTTCGATCCGTAATATAGAGCGACGGTGTGAGACGGAGAAGAAAAAACGCACTACGCGCACAGGGGCCGATGTTGCCTGCTCGAGTTTTAAAGCCGAACGTGCGAGATTTTGATAAACTTCTGTGTTTTTCAAGTACGGGGAAGCTGGTTAAAACGGGTCGTCTCGTTTTGTACAATCAACAACACTGATCGCGGTTACTGTCACGCAATTTTTTTAGAAAACACATTTTTAGTTGGGGATTTTCTTTCTTTCGATCCCGCTGAACTTTAAAGTTCTCGTCGTTCGAACGGAGGGCGCTGTCCCGAGAAGAACGTTTCACTTGAAATGACATTACGATCTCGCTCGATCGTTTTCGTCAACGTTTCGAATTCCTGCAGGTTGCAGCCGTTCAATACGAAAAACCGTATGGAATGCGCGTTGCATAAATCACTGAAACGGCGACTTGGTAACATCCGCGAGCCATTGACCGCGTCGATTCGAAAAAACCCTGCGCACGTGTGTAACGACGAAGAATTCCGTCGGTCGTAGTTTACGCTACGGTACAACGTGTATAATAATTATTCGGGAACATCGAATTAACATATTTTATTATATTTTAACGTTTACCACACACGCGGGTAGGTGATTATTCGTTATTTACGACCGTCGATTTTCGTTTTCTTATTTTATATCTTTTCACTCTCCGTACGCTCTTGTACGAACGTAACCTCCTCATTCATCACTCGTTTTTTTTTTCTCGTCCTTTAATTCGTTTGATCGCCGGCCGTTGTTCCTGTGCAGTTTGGCTGCTGAAATCGCAGCCGCCGCCTGTCGATCCGAACACACACACACACTTTGAGATATTATTTGAACGCGACATAGAAGAACCATTAGGTTTTCGGTCGGCCCGGTTAACCATAAAAAAAAAAAAAAAGGCCAATAATATTATGTGCAATACAATACCCCGCTATAATATAATGACACGAAAATAATATCGTGAAGAAAACCACCGCGCCAGATCGTGACATTATGTCACAAGCCACTTACATATAGTGGCCGCGCGGTGAGTACAGTGGTCAAGTGTTTGTGCGTGCCGGTTTTCAGGAAGTAAATTGCACGTTTGCAGTATCAATAAAATACTACAATAATATATAAGCGACTTATTAGTGGTCGTAGAATTTCGTTGATGGAAAAAAAAAAATAAATAACAACACACTGCGTATTGCTTTCACTTTATTTGTGAAAAAAAAAAAACCGACGAAGCTTAAACGTAATCCACGGCGCGACAAACAAAATCTAAGTTTCATAATATTTGATCCGTACGAGAAAATTTACGGTCCCATCAACATATCGTATCGTGCCGACCCGTGAAGTTTTACATATCTCGATTTAGAGTTACTCTCGCGCAAACACGGAAACTATCTCGTGTGATATACTATTGGAAAATTAGAACGGTGTTTTTCTACAGGTACGTGTTCAGAAACTCTCGAAATTTCCCAACATTTTTTCGAGACGTTTAACTAACTCGATCGTATTAACCTCAACTATTACGTTTTTGGACGCGGGATTTCGTTTGAGAACGCAGCAACAACGATATACGTACGTGCGACGTTGAGATAAAAACGTCATGATGGTTTTCTGCCAATTTAAAAACAGAAAATATGACGTAAAGTTCAGCGAAATATCATTATATTATTACACCTTAAACCGTGAGTTATCGAACAGGATATATTATAATACGATACATAGGTACCAGCTGAGTGATTTATTTCTGTGCGATGTCATTTCGGAAGCGGAAGATTTTTACAAAAAAATTAGTGTTATGACTTAAAAAAGTGAAACGATTTTATCTCTTATAACTTGCACCGGCTCATTATGTTGTCTCCCGTCGGATCTTATTTTTCTCGTAACACGAAAGTAACAGCTCGCACGCGCTTGCGCGTTACCGTGGCTAATGACCGTATATAGTAGTAGTAATAAACGGGACGCAATTAAAAGCGAATTACGACGACGACCGGGAAAATAGTGCCTGCAGTCTCGCCCGTGGTGAGCCTACGGTGATTCAAGGGGAAAGCCTACCCCTTTTTTTACACCGAAAAAAAAGAAAAATCCGCGTTCTCCGTCTAATTTACTCGAATTTCGGCTCCGCTGAAACGGTTTCCGGGCGAATCGAAGCGAACGCGATTGATGCGTTCACTCAAAAGCTCGCCAATCATTTTTCAAACGTGAGCCAAAAGATACGTTGTGTCTTACGCGATTTCCAAGTCGATCGTTTGAAACGATTTTTAACACTGATACGGTGTCATCGTAGCTATAATTGCGTAATAACTAAAGACGGAAATGACTGGGGATCGAATAAATTGACCGACTTGGTATGAACGGTTTTTACGACACCGCGTTGGCTTTTTCTTACGAGTATTGTTGTTTTTTTTCCAAACCTTTCGCAGTATCAACTCTAAACACGCCGCAACGGTGTACAGTTATACTGATGTACTTTAGATCGGAGGAAATCGATGTGTTGGCGCGTCGTGTAAACGAAACGTCCTGGCTCGATTATGCCGACAACGTACAACGAAAAATTCGTCACACTCGTCATAAACTCGACAAAAGTGTAACACCGGTGAATAATCAGTATACAAAATCGCATATTGGTTGACCATAATTTCATATTTTTGTTTTTTTTACTAGTATGACACGTATGTCTCTTGAGTGTTCGACTTTACGCGCATAACGTCGTCGTCAAAAGGCCCCCCAAGAGCTATAAAAAGTAACGTTATTATTATGACACATATATGATCACGGACGTCGGTGCTCGCTATCGTTCAGCCAGTCTCGAAAGATACGTTTATACGCCTTTTGCCAACCGTTTTCTCGACGTTGATGGATTACGTTTGAATTGCTCTTACCGCGCCAGCTCGAAACGGCTTCGTGCCCATTTTTCGGAGGTTTTCGATACGCCCCGTCATCCACTATATTCCCCCGGTCTTTCGTAACGGGAAACGATTTGCGGTGTTCTTCTTATACAATAATATGCGCAATATTATAATACAGCAGCCGATGATTTATGATTTTCAGTTATATTTTTTTTGTACAACACGAGAAATGTTAACGTCAAATGTCTATAAATATAATATACGTCGTACAGTGGCCGCGGAGGAACGCGTCATTTAACAGTCGTATTTTGTCTGCGTGCAGCGTTGTCACCGTCCGATTTTTACGTACAATTTTTCGTCGAGGGGCGTTTAGCTCACGACCCGCCGTTTTCGGATGAGTTTTTTCCCCGATCGAAACGATAGACTACATGTACGGGGATCCTGTAAAGTCTGGACAAAACTGTGCAAAGACACGTGGGCTCTGCGCTTAAACCGTGCAGTGCGAAACTGTACTCTTTTCGTTTCAAACCCGTTCTGAATCTCTTCGACTAGGTCACAAATCGTATGTTGTGTAGCGGACTCGTAGTCTTGGGGGAAACTTTTGGCCGCGATCGTTTTTCTCTACGGTTTCCACGCAAGACGGACAATGTTATCGTCAAAATGACTCGTACAGCGATGATTCTGAAAAATCTTGCCAATCGTAACCCCGCACAGTGTTCACTGTCCTCCGTAAAACGGGAAAGATTAAATTTAGAGCACAATGTGGTACGCGGGTCGACAAAATAGCGATAATACGTTTTGCAATTTAACGCGGACTATTCACGCGGTCGGAAAATTATTCAGTCACGTTTTCCATTGAAAACCAACACACAATGGTCGCCTTGATTGAACTCTACGCGCTAAACAAAGCCACCACAGGTCGGGATAGATTCCGATTACTTTTTCGGGCATTATCGGTTCTGTTATAACGCTTCTGTATACTTAAATAACATAAAACATATACATACGTGTATACTGTGATCGTAGTAATGTAACGTATGTACTGGAAAGACTAATAATAATAAGCTCAACGACTAGTTTACGATAAAAATATTTAAAAAATATGATGCGAAAAATTTCGACAAAGTTTTCGTAATCAAAGTACATAACAGTTCCGTTGAAACGTCGAACTTAGATTTACGTGCTCGTGGACGATATACTCGTACACATTTTACGTTGTACAATATATAATTATATTTCTAATGAAACCAAACAAACCAGAACGTCTATAAACCGCTATTGTTTCCATACAATATCGAAGCTAATACGTATTTTGGAATGCGTGTGAGACAAGTGTATGTTATGGTCTCCGTGTGACTTCTTTGCGTATCGTTCGAACCAGACACCGTGGTATTGTCTCTATTGCTTAAATCGTGTACGTCTTATAATACCTACAGTTATAGAACAATGTAGAATATGATGCATCCGATTGATAGATACCAAAATCATTAACTGCGTTCAACGATTAGCTGCGGCGTGTCATGAAATTCTCTTGAAGAGAACTGCACGGAAATACTTGAAAAAAATTTCCGTTGTTTTTTTACGCGATAGTTTATGCCGGACACTATCATTAATTCTAAAAATACGAAATTAGAAAATTTAGGCGACATCTATGAGTTAATCTAAAGTTATTTTCATACGATTTCAACACTGCTGTGTAACAGAACTAAAACGCTAAAACTCAACATGTCTAAATAAAAAGAATCGTATTGTTAAGTGAAAATGATTATGTAAATTAATGATTCTTTTTTTTTTATACACGTCAAAAATTGAAGAATCTGAGATCGAACGAGTTTCATCGTAAAATCAGTCCGTTGTTTTCAATGTCGCGATCGAAAAGCTTTAGGTCCTAAAAACAAAGAAAAAACCCATCGTGATTCATTATTTGCGGGTTTTTTCCCCGTTTTAGTTTGTCAACGCATCGAAGAATCACCTTGGATCTGTTGATTTTTTTTTTTTTCTGCTGGTTTTTGATACGAATTATTCAATTTTTAAAATACTTTTCTATTCGTTCATCAAACGAGTTCGTCGAATATTCGTGTGCGCGTGTTTAAATCACGACGAATTCGAAAAGTTTTTTTAACACACGATTTTACGCTCCGCGAGACTTTCATCTCGGCATTCGTATAAATTAGGTACTTAACCTTGACTAAGGTTGTTTATTGCTCTCGTTTATTAAAAATTATAATAATATTGATCTTTATTATCGCCTCCGGTGATCCCAACGGACAAACACGATGGGTATTTTGAACGCGACGCGGCAGAACTGGTTTAGGCTGTATTATACTTTCTTCTCGTTTACTCTTTTTTTTTTTTCTCCATTATCGCACGTATTTGAATAAAACATCGTTATTATCAAACGTTCTCGGACATTATATACATCGGCTATTATAGGCGGTTACTATCGGCAGTTCGATTTTCTTTTCTTTTGCCCCATTGGTATAATATACATATATAGAAGTGGTGGAACGTCGATTTACTATGTGATCGTATTACAAACTACTAAGCAGAACCTATAATACAGCGCGTAAGATTATCGGCGTATAAAAAACATGTTTTAACGAATACTCATCGAACCGGAAGAAAGTAATGCAGTCAGTGGGCTTATTCGTTTTCTTCAGTTGACCCGTGTACATAATATAAGGTGCGAACAGTTCGCAGAATATTTTCGAGCGCGTTCGCGATGGATCTCTTTTTTTTGCCATTATCATAAAAATTAGTGATCGTCAAATCGTACAAGTATAGATACTCGGTACGTTTCGAATTTCGTAAAAAGTGAACTTTTGTTGGGACGTCGTAGTGTTTTAAAATAAAACATTTTTGTGTAAAAAAATATGTTTACTTATAATTCATACGACAACCACGCCGCTGTATAAAAAAAAACACCCCGCGGTTTCGACGAACGTGAATTATAGGTAAAACGGAACGGCGATCCACGATGTTTCTTCGATGTTTTTACAAACCGATAAATACTGTTGCGGGCGACGAAAATATCATCGGTGTGCTACTCGATGATCAAAAACCGTTTTAAAGTGTACCGTTTTTCGAGAAACGAAACAATCTTTGTTTATTTAACGCGGTCCCGTAGATCGCGACGTGACGAAGCGTATAATAATTTACGTTTTGTTTAATAACAGACAAAGCCGCGCTTTTGTCGCTTTTTACCGCCCTTCGGCGCTCATCATTTTGTTAAAGGTTAAGCGGAGCCTAGTTAAACGTTTTTTACGGGGTTACACGTCTCGGAGAGTAAAAAATTAAATACCGTCCACCCGAACGTTTTCGTACAACTATCGCTCTTTCGGTCGATTCGGTTCGGATATAAATAGTAATACGGATATTACGATCGAAACGTTTGTACAAACTCGAAAACGAGTGGATCTTTTTCGAAAACGAAATTTTCGATAGAAAAAAAAATTAACCAGTCAACAACCGATACGTTTCATACAGTGCAGTAGCGGTGCGTGCATAAAATTTATGGGGAGACTTAATTTTTTATTATTTTCAAATACTTTTTTTTGAAATATTGGAGTTTAATCAATGGTATAATTGGATACATTTTACTTACTAAAATAATACCTTTGGTTAATTTTATTTTTATAAATTTAACTGCAATATTAATTATTTTAAACTACTGAAAAATGTATATATTTTATATTACATTAAAATAAAATGATTCGATTCCATAATTTAAACAATTATTCAGTATAAAACGCAAAAAAGTAAAACGCACAGCACACATGAAAAACGATTATAGCGACGCCCGTTGAAGGAGACTAGTCTCCAGGACTCCGTATAAAACCATTATGGCAATGATTCCCCCCCCAACTTTGTAATAACCTCCTACCTATTAGAATTGAGACTGCCGTTCAATCGTCTCTTCTATATTACATCCATTATTACGGGCCGTAATTTACGGCACACCGCAGATTGGTATCGCGTTATCGTCGTTATCGGCAATTCTAAGAATAGCTCAGAACGTATGTACTGAACGTAGTCAACAATAGATGTATAATATTGTATATTTATATTCTAAGATTATTTAAAACATTTGTGAAAACATTTAGACAATTTTTTTGCCCGGCTATAATTATTGGGGAGACGCCGTCTCAAAGTTTACCCTGACGCACCGCCCCTGATACAGTGTGCTAAACAGACTGTTTTATTACTGCGTACGGACGACGATAATGTTGTCTGAAGATTTTTTTATTTTTACTTAAAACGCGAAACACGCGGATGAGCGAAAATCGAAAAAAAAAAACATCGGAAATCAACTCGCGACGCCTCGTGTAACATGATCCTGTACACCGCGAAAACGGTCGTTCGAAGAGCGAAGAATATTGTGTTTCGCGCGTGCGCGAACGACATTCCTCGAGGCCCGTTCGTAACAGCTTTAAATTTGAACGGCAAAAAACAACCCAGGATTTACGATGCGGCGGTGATGTTCGGCTGCTGCGTGCCGAAAAGCCCACGTTAAATATTATGCGTACTTAAAGAAAACAGCCTGCCCGGTGTTATTATAAATATTTTAATTCTCCTCTCTCCGATTATATAAATTGAGCAACACACGCTGTATCTATATATCGTACCGCTATGCGTTTCCCGTCGGCGGCGCCGAGTGTTCGCAACGACTGAACATTACGCGGTCTCGTCGAAACGAGTCCGTTCCGGCCGGCCGCGATGAAGAGCCTAACAACCAGGCTTCGTTCGTTCTTTTTTCAAAATATTCGACGACGGCGTTAGGCGAAACAATAATTGTTATGGCACAGCCGTTTTCCTCCAACTACGGCGAACTACGAACGGGGTGAAAACCGTTGTGTACAACACAATACGTACTACGTCCGAAACCGTTCAATTTCGATCGGGCGATCGACAATCGTCGTAACTGTTGTCGAAAAAAGAACAACAAAACTGAAATCTCGATAACGTCCATCCGTCCGTTCCTCCGGCAGAGACTAAAACTGCGCGCAAAGTGAAAAATCAAGTGGCCTGTGCGGGTGGTCGCCGCGGGACCGTTCTCTTATTTTCTTACACTTGATCCGAACAGTGAAATGACCGAGAACAATTTAAAACATTCGCTCGTCGACAATCGAACTCGATAATATTTTACCGAACACGTCGTCGTCGGAGTGAAAAGCAATCGAAAATAGAGAAGAAAAAAATACGTAGGCTACCAACCGTTCGCGTGCAGACTTTTCAGTCTTTTAGCACCGCTTTTGTGAAAAACGATGCGCCAAAACCCTTCCGGCTGACGAGGAGATTTCTTTTCAATTTTACGTGCAACACACATAGTTTAACGGTATTTTATTATAAGTATTTGCGTGTAACGAACATTTCGGCGTTTACGGTGCACCGTTCTGCTCGCGTGGGGTAGCGAGTGCTGGTATTTAAAATATAATACCGACCGTTAATGTCGAAACTTAAATATCTGTACGCTCCTCGGACGAACCCGTTGCTTTTTGGATTTCTTTCACACGTTAATCTAAAAATCTGTATTGTTCAGACTTCTTTTCGACCGTTATTCGTATCGTTTTGCTGGAAACGATAAAACTGACGACCACCATACGAAAAGGCAAATTCGTTCAACACACACGATACTACACGATACAGTTACGACTCTGTTGTATTATCCGTACGAGTTTTTCGGCCTGATAAACTTTTGTCGGTTTCGCGTGTGTGCTGATTGTTAAAATCGAAAAATTACAGAGGATATTATTACGTTAGTTATTTTAACGGCGTCTCTTACGTGCGTTGGGTTAGGTTACGCGAGTACCTATACTAATATCATCTCGAAAATGATTTCGCACGGTCATAACAATAATTAGCTCATTACTGTTACTATCGTTACACAATCGCCGGTAACGGCCACGGTATTATTATACACACTTTTTATCGCCGGCACACGCGTTTCTAAATCAACATTTACAAACTTTGGCTTTCTTCGGGTCGTACGTGTAACATAACATAGCGTGGACGAGGTCGTAATAGAATACGATCGTAAGATTTTACGGTCGTACCGTTGGACAATCGAAAACGAGAGAGCTGCGAGATCTTCTGAAGTTCCTCCGGATCTCATACGCGTTTCAAATGTTCACACGTTCTTTGCGCGGGACACGAGGGAAAAGAAAAAAATAATTTAAGAACCGAATCCGAGCTATATAACCGAGAGAGCTTCGAAATATCATGAATAATATAACCTCGCACTGTTTTCCAGTCTTTTTACAATTATCTTATATAAGGTATTTTTATTTTTTTTCATAAGCATACATACGAACTTCTACGAATTTGTTCGAATTTATCGATAACATTTCACGCGTCGAACATCGTCGTGAAAAAACGTCTTGAAACTTCAAACAATATTTTACAACATTTAAAAAGGGTTTCTTTTTAACGATTATTATAAATTCAGAAACAACGGACAGCGAATTTCGCCGAAAAGAACACCAAATTCATGTGGTGCAGTAGTTTCGTTCGTTTCTGCGTAATGTTATACGTTCGGCTGCTGGTAGGTGGTAGCTCTCGGCGCGGAACGATTTTAAAGCAGAGAAAACGGCTCTTTCCCGTTTCCAAGCCGTCCGATTTTATCGGCTTTAGTGCACACGACTCGACTTCTGTTTTCGTTCGTGTTGAGGAGCGCCTTTCGATCGGGGCCTTTTTCGCGTTCGGGTCGCCCCCACCGCGCACGGGACCGCGGACTCGCTCTCGTCCCGCCGGTGAGGAACGGCGGTCGGAGAGAACTGGGACGATTTGAATTTCGCCCGCGGCCTTTGCGGCTCGCAGTGACCGCCGGCCGAACGGAATTCGCGCGAGAAATGGAAAGTGCGGGGAACCGGTTCCTCGGGCTCGTCGGGTTATCGACATTGACATTGCCCGGCCCGGGTGAGAGTGCTGTCGGCGAAACGGCGAACGTGCGGGGTTCGCGCGCGCGCCGGTGAAACCGGTTCGGTTTGCGAGGGAACAAAAAAAATACCGTTTTACCGCGATGCGAACGAGCGCGGTGTTTTTTTTTTTCTAGATTCCGAGTGTGACGAAGAACGGTTTTTTTCACGATTTGATGCGCGTTTTTCCGTCGCTAAAGCGACGAATTTTTTTAAAGCTCCCGTGACAGGCGTACGGACGGTACTTTGAAGGGTTCGCAGGTGTGAAGAAAATCGCAAGGTTACGATAAAAAAAAAACTACGCGAAAATCGAGGGAGAGACGTTAAAAATCAACGCGCGAACGTGTTTCGTTGTTGACACGATCGATGACTGGCCGCGACTTTTCCGCGATAACATGATCGGCGGGATAAGCTGAAACTTTCACGTAATAACAAAAAACAATCGGCGAGGACGTCCGACGTGGGAATTTCAAAAAATTTCGAAAACTACTGTTAGAACTTTGAAATTTTCGATAGTTTTTAATTTTTTTAACGAAAAATTTTGAAAATTCAACACAAGGTTCCCAACGCACATAAATGCGTGTGCTTTGGAAAATTTTCAAAAATCGATCACACATTTGACCGTTTTTGGCGAAAAATTCGTAAGTCGCGCAAATTTGTTAAGATTTGAAAATTACACACGCTATCTTTCCTGTTTATAATATTAGTGTAGATATACGTAGGAACCGAATGGATACGTCGTAATGGAATCCAAATACGTGTCCGAGCGACAAAAGTTTCCGAAGTATAGTGTCGCACGCGTTTTTTGTTGCCGGTGCGTGTAAAATAATTACGCGTTTGTTTGAACACCGAATCAACTGATTGACCGAATCGACCTGTATGCATGCAACTGTGCTTGAACAAACGCGTTTGGACGTTTTTTTTGGATAACAGTAATTTAGACGTGCACGATTGTTTCAGCCTTACCACCTACGTTGGTGCAGGTGATAAAACTGATCCAAGTCCAAGTTGTAATCGCTGTCTGGAAACAAAGTTCGCGGTGCGGCCGTACTTGGCTATAATTATTCCGCAACAGTCTGTACATACACCCGTAGAGAACTCTGTCGTCTTGTAGTTTTCAGTTTTCATCGAGAATTCGTCTGAAAGAAAATAATCGTCGTCCGTCTCGTCTTATTATATTTCGACTGATACGGTTTTGAGAGTTTTTCCACGTGTTTTATGCACAACGTGTCCGATGAACGATCAGAACGTCTAAACGGATGAGCGTCGCGACCAATGTGAGTGACGTTTTTCTTACGACGCGTCTGGAGGCAACGTACACGTTATAACGCGCAAAGTATTAAAGAACACCCGACGCGACTGAAAAGGCCTTGAATATTTGTGTGTAACGGAGAGTCGAAAATTTTGTAATAATCTCATAATAGGACATACACAAAAGATACGGAGTAAAGAAATGAAAAAAAAAAAAACGTAGAAAAAACGCCAACATTGCGGATTAATAATGAAAAAATAAATTATAACGATCATTGTGGATGCGGCCCCTAGGTTGTATTGTACACAGCGCGCGTGAAACGTATAAGGATGAATGGAACCATCGCAGTACGTCTCTCGGTGTACACAACGCCAACGTAATTTTTAATAATATTTTATTGTTTTTTTTTTTTTTTAATATCATGCAGTAGGTAAAAAGTGTTTCTAAACAGACGAAAATATAATTCAGAGGTATTTCATCCCGTCGTCTCTGAAAAACACAATTAATCGTACATTATAACGTGTTTTAAGCTAAAACTGTAACCGACGTATGTACCGTAATAATGGATAATAATCGTGCGTCGAGATAATATCAAACGGATTCGGAACGTTTTGTCGCTTGAAACACGTTCTTCGTCCGTTTTCGGGACATTTTCGAACGATCGACGTAACGAAATCGGGGTACCTAAATTACGGGAAAATACGTTTAGGTACTGGAGAGTGAAACGTTTCGTTTTAAGTTTAACTGTATTACGACGTATGAAGCGTTAACCGCCGGACGCGATTGCGAGTCTTAACCGTGTTTGTAAATCTTCCCTCTCAACTTAACAGCAGCCGCCGTTTGTAGCGTCGCAGGAAAAGCTAAATAACACGATGTTTTGTCGTGTTTGGTCGGTGCACATTGAAACAAGACAACATTATGGCCGCGGTCAATAGAGAGATAAACATAAAAAAAAACCAGATACACGGCGATTTCGAAAAAAACCTAACCGCAAGAGAACTGCAGCCATTTGCTAATAGACGGCAAACAGTAAAAGTACAGCTATATCTCAGCATACATGCGGATACTGGGAACAACAGTCGACGGAAGTGTGTTGAGGTTGAGATGGCCAGAAGCGCATTTGTAAAAATGTCCAAGATACTTATTTCGTCGTTAAAAATACGAGGAGCGATATTCGTCATGATTTCTACAACGTCCGAAACGGATATGGACTCCAAGGAGAAGTAGGAGAGCAGAAGAGAGAGAAAGTCACAGTGACGTATTTATGAAGGGAAATACTTGTCGTTTAAATTTACCGTATCGTCGATAAAATTTTGGAAAACAACCGAGTGATTTTCAAAAAAAAAAAAATCACCCTCATTTAAGACGATTTAACGCCACTGGAAAAGCAGGTACGTCGCCGCGATTAGCGCAACGTTTTCGCTGCAGATCGAACGCGTTACGACGATGATATTGATGCTCGGCGGCGACCTTGAAACGGTCCTGCGGCCCGAGCTACGAGGTCGGACCGCAGTAATACGGTGAGTTTACTCTTATAACCGTTATGAGTATTGTTTTTTTTTTTCGTTGTTTTAAGTGAATTTCTAAAAATCGCATGCGTTCCCGTAGTTGACATCCCATAACGGTCTTACGAATCGAGTTGATACTACAGACGAATAAAAAAAAAAATAATCATTCGACACAATAATGTATTATTGTAATAAACGATTTACTACATGTTGTACAGCGTTTGACGGCCGGTTCGCCCACGAATAAAAATGTATTATTGTGTGTACGACGAGGTTTGTGTGAACGACAATATATTTGTAGGTATCGGTAAAACTCGGAGCGAAAGTAAAATAATAAACAGATATTGTACACGCGCGGAGGGAGCCCGACAATGCGATACAAAAATGAAAAAAAATTAATAACAATAAAACGAACACGACAAACAATGTTCACGCGGCGGCGGTGGTCGTGCAGTGTACGAAACGTGTATTTATTTTTGATTATAAAAAAAATAGTAATAATATGCAACGTTGTTTTACTTTCTTTTTCCTCTTCTTCTCTGCCGATATCGCCGTGTGTGTGTTTTACACGTCTCCTTTCGTACAATGTTCGTAACAATATCGCGATTGCATTATAATAACATTACGCGTGCATAATACCTGTGCGTATTGTATGTATCTGCTCGCCACCGCCGTTGACGGTCACTTCATCGATAACGGTTCGACTGATCGGTGAAATCGGTTGCGATCTTCGCGCCGGGGTTAAAAGATCAGGAAGAAAAAAAAATATTTATCATCGTTAAAAAATATTTATCATCGTGATGACGCGCGGTTGAATGTTGGTCCGATCGCAGAGGCTAACACGAAAACAACGGGGATCTGTAATGCGGTTCGAAAATTCGACGATTTTGAGACCGAGGACGGGAAGTTTGAAAAAAATCCCTTTGTTTTTACAAACGTCCCCTGCTAACACAAACACACTGCCTACAAACGATCGAAACGACTGCCGGATCGACCATGTGTTCGTAGATCCACCGACTGCGTACGATGATGGGAAAAATGTTTTTGTTTCGTTAGACAATGTGTCACCACCACCACACAGTGTCGAAAAAACTAACCGCAATCTCTCGTGCACAATGCGAACGACGTAGGAAACGAATCAGTCGTTACCGTACGTCGTCACCACATTGTTATTGTCTTCTATGAGTAATAAAACGTGCATTATAAATAAAGTATATATGATTTGTTCGCGTTGAACCTCTATAGATCGACAAACTCGATTCAAAACGCTCTTGGGTTTCGTACGCTGTAATCAAGTCGCTGATTTCGGTCGGACAACACTACCGGTTGAAATAAAACGTCTTCTTCTTCTTCTTCTGATTTTCAATCACAAAAGCGTCCGTCATACAACAAACTATATGTCTACGCGCAAGCGAAACGGACGCTACACGAAATGTAAGCGCTCGTACACTACGAAAACAATATAACAATTATTTCGATTGAATGAGCCACATTGCTCCGTATAAATAACAAAAATATAACACGTACATACGACTATTTACGGCATAAGAGCGGGTATGACTCGGTTAATGGGCGTAAGTTGTCGGAAATTATTATTTGCAAAAACATTATTACACAAACTCAGTTGGAGAAATTTGCAAACAGAAAAAATACGCACTTCTAGACTAATCTCCCTAGCGACTGGTTAAAAAAATGTCGTGTTTTAGAGTAAAAAAAAATGTTCAGCTTTGTTTTTACGTACGGATTCCTAATTTTTTTTTTTCAACGATCGTGAAATCAACAAGACAACGTGTTTGTAAAATTATAAAACAAAATCAAAACGTATCAAATTCGTTTTCTTATAAATTAGCGATAGAGATTACGAATAATTATTACGCGACACCTACCTACCTATATTTTTTACAGAGTTCTATTTGTATACCTAGTCCGATAATATCCTATTTTAGTTGTAACGATCATTAGCAAAGTATTATTAACTATTACGTGTTGATATACACACGGTACGACGCGTTATATGAAACGAAAAAAAAAAATTATATTATAATCTCCCGGAAAAGATGAAGTTGCTTAAGCTGCTAATTTACGTACCTACAGTTGTTTGTAAACAAATAATTATACTAAAGTGTTAAAACGTTAGCATTAAAATAAAAACGGGTGATAAAATGCATTTTTATTAAGCAGTTCTGATGTTTACCGTTAGTTATTTTGTCTTACCATACAGTGACACAAGTTTATTTTGCATCGTTGTAATGTACTATTTTGTTAGATGTTCGAATAATTGCCGTTAATAACATGTATGACATCAAGTGTAAAAATTGGTTTTTGTTTCGCAAACCAGGATATATATGTTACGAAACGAACGGTGTTTTTTTTTAACGCAAATCGTTGTACGATTGATTTTTTACGTACCAGAATAAAATAATTGAACAGAAGTGTAATTAAATATTTCCATTCGTAAAAAACATGATGGACGAAAATAAATTTTTCCTTTAAAAAAAAAATCATATTCCATACCCATACATAACAATATTATAATGTATAGTTTGTTTTCAGTTTTCGTGCCAAAAAAAAAAAACGTTTTGTTCGTAAATCGCTAACCGATTCGGTCGGAAACCCACGACATTTTTTCACGAAACTCCCACGTATGTTGTTCACCTCTTGAACTTCGTCGACTGGCGTCAAAGTTCCCGTAAAAATTCCGTTATTTTGTACGGATTTTTTTCACGAAAAAAAAAATTACTTCCGAAAAGAAAAACAACATCGAAGTCGACTTGACCGTTGCGTATTATTGTTGTGTTTTCAAACTGATGATAACATCATGATAATAACACAAATTTCCAATAAATAACATTTTATACGACATGGCGAGAACGAAAACGTTTTTTTATTCCCCCTTTAAGTGAACCAAAAAACACCTGACGTGTGAAATCCGACAGAACACGACACGTGCTCTGCCGCTGAAAACTATAAATATATATTTCAAATAATATTACCGGGGGAAAAAAAATCGTTTCCTTCGTACCGGTCGTGCGTAGTATTCGAAGTACGGTTGTTAAAAAAGTACGGCGAAAAAAAAAAAAATAAATGAAAATTACCTGATTTTCGTGGGAAAATCTCTGTTGCCGAGCCGGTGTGTGTGTGGTGCAGGAGGTGGCGTCGGGAGGAGATAGACCTTTGAGGAGGACTTTTTCGAAAAAAGAATTCGTTCCGCCAAGGGGTGACGACGGAAAAAAAAAAATTTATAAATAATTTTAATTTTTTGGTCAAAGAAAAAAACGTGTGGAAAACGATCGCTGATTGCTCACGCGCGCGCGGTAATGTCTAAATGGCGACTGCACAAGAAACGCAGCCGTCGCGACTACGTTTTGCCGGCGCGCGACCGTGGTGTGGTGGCTCTGTCAGCTCTCGCCGTCGGTCGCGCGCGATTTACGGCCGCCGCCGCCGACCGGACCGTCGGAGCGGAACACACAAATACACGTCAGCGATACAGAACACGTTGTTGTTATTATTATTAGAGGCGCACTCGGCCGGTGTTTACACGGCCCGAAATTACCATATAATAATGGAAAAACGCTAAAAAAAAAAACGAGAACGGTGCCGCAATATCATTCCGATTATATCGCTGCGGGAGCGCGAGCAAGCGATGTGCCGTTGAATAACGCGCCGGGGACGCGATGCGACGGTGTTTTTGAAGAGTACGCTCGCGGATACGAAATCGTTAATTTGAAAATGTATAACTTTTTCGCGCGGTAGAGAACGCACGAGTACGACGGGATTGACGCGTAGGAACGCCGCTCGGACGAGGGTTAACGAGAGAATACGGTCAACGGGAAGCGAACGTGTGAGAGGTATATAGTCTGGTGATTTCGCGCAACGATAAGTGACGAGAGAGAACAGACCGGGATGATCAGATCGGAACAGAACGGACGGTTATGGGAACGAACGTCGAAGGAAAAAGAAGCAGAAAGCGAGGAAGGGACATGGACGGAAACATTCGAAAATTGTGTGAGATCAAGAACTGTGTGTGAAACAGGAGGAACGCGACAAGCGGAGCACGAGGGTGGCCGAACCCGAGGAGTCGGGAAACAGACGAAAAAGGTTCTGTATTGGTCAATAATCACAGTGATAAGTATCACACGTAATAACAAATCGGTACAATACTCGTATTTATGTGTGTGTGTATGTTTAACATGATTTTCACAAAGTAAAAAACCGGACACGAAACCAAAAATAATACTCAGTATGCCGGATTAAGGGCCCACGCCGCCCTGGAGCAACCGCATTTCGGCAATCTCTCAAAAAATCTTTCTACGAGGCTGAAAACAATATTACACACTTCGTAACAGTTTTGCGTTACGTGTTCAAAACTGATTGAATAACATCGTACGCAACACGCGGTAAAACAATACTGAAATAATGTGATTTTTAAGATGATTACCGCTATTAACTTGTACGTTTTAAAAACCGTATATACCGAAAAATTTAAACAAAATTTTGTTTGGATTCGGAATTTTAAGCGTACGAATCGAACAATAATATAAAATTATAAACTGTAACGCGTTTTTCAATGAATTAAATAACACTCCGGGTTACGTATATTTCGTTAAAAATATATTGTTTGTTTATTATCAATTGAAAATGTTAAAACAAAAACACGATTTAACGGTAGACAAAATAACATAGGTTTATTACGTTCAATATTCAGTACCGGGTAAACCTGCAGGTTCTAGAACCATGAGGAGTTTTCCACATATTGAAGATTACCTATATTTTTAACGTTAAACACGATAAAAATAATAAGTGAAAGTAAATAATCCGAAAATAAGAATGCACTCTCGAGATTAGGTACAGATTCTTCTATATAAGTCCTTTCGAGAATGTTCTCTCCAGTAATAATAATCTCCACGAGCATTTCGCGAGAACCAGCAGCATCAATGTTTTTAAACCAAACTTGATAACTAATAACGTATCTACTATAATATAATAATTATGTTTAAGACCATGCCAAAATGTTCTGTTCTATTTTCCAACTTGAAATGTAAATGTTTGACCCGAGTTCAACGCGCGAGTTGTCAATGCGGTGGTAAAAAAACTGAAATCGTTGCTAGCTGACTAACAAAAACAGCATTTAACGACACTACTATTTCGTTATAGATATTTTCATACACGTTAATTTGTACATTTTCGTTCAGTAATTTGTGCTCTTTAAAGGGTAATTTTACTGCCGTATTTTGCAATTCCTGGTATTTTTTTTTTTATAAGCAACAAAATTTATACTCTTCACATTCCGTCGTGAATGGTCTACACTACTTGCGTAATGAAGATTTATCTAATTTTTAGCTTGTGAAATGTGACACGACTTGTCTCAAAAACAATTACGCGTTTACAGCGTGTTGCGTTCGAGCTAACATCAAAGTGTGAATCTGTCGCAGTAAACACTGTCGAAACTTTTTGAAAAACTTACGCGTATAAAACGTGAGTGCCATTTTATTACTTTATGCCGGTGAATCGTGTTAACATTTCCGTAGTTTAATCGCAAATTTCATACGCTACACGTTATAATTCTTATGACAATATAATTGATAATATATTTTATTATTAACATTTCCCTTACTGTAAGTAACAAGTAAACACGTTACATTTATAACGTGGTGCACACTACGTGTACTAAGATAAAACAATGTACGATCCTATTCATGACAATAGTTACCATATACTATCTGTACTGTAACTTTTTGATATTTGTGCAGGTTAAATTCGGCTCAAAAAATTCTCCAAATAAAGTACCTATCGTCTCGATTTACCTAACTGTCTATTTTCGGAGCTGTATACAGTTTAATGAAAAGATCCGAGCGGTTTTACTACCCGAAAAAGCGTTGTCGGGAAAAGAAAAATCGCTGTACAAGCAATATTATACGAATCCCTCGCGCTGCCCCCCACAAAAATTTTAAAAAAAGTCAACCAAAATTACACACAACAAAGTCATTTATACTTCCCGGTTACAAAATAACAATTTATATAATATTATTACTATTATGGAAATAATATATAGTGTTTGAACTAACAACTATAAAATTGGCAACTCTTCTCAGAACACGGACCTATTAGAAGTACTTACCCAAAGACGATCTTGTACAGTATGAAAGTTTTACAATGAGGATGTAATTTCAACACGACCGCAGTAATGTTTACGTCATGTTATAGCCTAACCTACACGATCATAATAATTTATAATCATGTGATAGCGATTCATTAATATTTCAACTAAGTTATGCGCCGTTCCATTGTCGCGGAAAACGCGTAGGTGTACCTCTATAATATACGATATTAATTTGTAAACGAAACATTCTGTAACGGAACAAAAAAAAAAACGTTTAAAACCATGATATGTCACAGTGAGTTGTGTAATTCAATCTCGATCGATACAGATCGATCGAAGAGATAATTTGAACAATTTTTGTACACACTTACGAATGAAAAAATTGCCATACGTCGTTATATCTGATACACTTAGGTACTGTCCTTCCTTTTTCCGAACTATTGCAATAGGAATATCGTCATTATTTCGAGCCAATGAATTGACAACGTATAATTTGTCAAACGTCCCAAAATAATAACAGATCCGAAAACGCCTATCGTAAATCATGACGAATAACAATATGGGCATACTGTTACGACACTATTGCAATGGCTGTCTAGGCTAATAGTACAACCGAATTAGATTATTATTATATACATTATGCCGACCTGCAATACCACGACAATTATGACAGTATGGACCATTTGGTTATCAATTTAAACGTTACAACGCTAAACTGTCTGTTTGTTTCTGTTTCTTTGAACAAATTTACATTTATATGTCGAATGCGATATTTTTTATTATTATTATTATTAAAAATTTAACCGATTCAGTTTACTTTTCCCATATTCGCGTATGTAGGTTATGATTTCACAAACGCGCTTTCTTTATGAAGAACCTTGAATATTTGATTTTTAAACGGTTATATTTACCTATTAAACTCGAGTGGGAAATGTCGTACTCATCGAGACAACCATATTGACGAGAAAAGTTTCCAGCGACATTATTTTTGTATTTTTTCAACATTTTAAACACGAGTCGCACAAAAATTGACCGGCAGGTATATAAAATTTCTTCGCAAAATGTCATCCTTTTAATAATTTATCTAAATTTTAACTTATTAAAGTGTTCATTTCAGATCATCGGTAGTTATTGCTCTAGGGATTGAAATTATTTGTGTGCTTTTTACGTTACCTGCATTTGTTGATTAAACGCGTCTGCGCTTAATGGTCTGGAAGAGAACTGAATTTCAGATTTTGATGAGTTTTCGACCAAATTGAAACAAGGATAGGTTATTATAATCAGCGTCCAATGTAATATTTTTGCAAGTGTCGTTTCGATGGTAGATAACAAAACGAAAAACGCAGTGGAGCAAATTATACAAAAAAAAAATGACTTCCCTCTAAAAGGTTATTTCGGTGCGTTTGAAATTATATTTTATTTAAATGTCTGTTGCGAAAAAAAAATCCATTTTCGGAAAATAAGTTATTTCTTGTCGCGGAACATTAAACACTGATCGGAAAATTGGAAACTTTATAGGTAGGTTATACGAAATCAATACGAGACAAGATATATCATTCACGCGCACACAAATAGTATTTACATGATCATACGTCTGCTTATCTTCGCGTTTCGTTGGTTTAAAAACAGTCGATTTTTAAGAAGTAACGTTTTGGATGTGTTGAAATAAACTGGGTATTATCAAATGCGTTTTGACGATTTTCGGCACTGACATCGATTCCGAGTTCAAATTTAATATCTCTCGTGTACGGATAGGCGTCCGTTTTCACGCGATCGAGCTTTTTAAATAAAAAATCGCGTCAAGCGACTTGGCTACGATTTCTGTTCACTTACGGACGCACTTACGGCGAAACGAAATACACTTTTTCGATTTTTACGAAATTCGGAACACCGACACGTTATAAAAAAACGATTTTACGATTCTATTTTACACCGATACAGCGTCCGGAACGAAATCGTCATTTTTATAATAAAAACCAGACCAACTCGCAACGATCGTTATTAAAAGTTTTGCCAGTCGTGTTTTACACGCGAGGGTTTCACGGCGATTTTCGCGCGTTGAAATTAAACACAGAAACTGAATACACCGACAAAAACGTTAAAACTTCAAACTTTCTACCTTTTAGAACGAATCGTAGGCACGGTACGACAACGTAATCGTGTGATAGTGCGACATCAACGTCACGTTTATTATCATGCAAATCGAATTAGTTTCACGTGCCGCTCGGTGTATTGTTCTCGTCCGTTCTCGGGATCGACGGCACTCCCCACCGACCGACCGACCGGTGTTGAGCAACATCTATGGACAAAATTGTACGCTCGGAGCTGACGAATATCGCACGATTCTTTCGTTTTAAAATCATAATTTTCGTCTACGACCTGTTTCGGACAAATCTCATCCAGATGAAATCGGTTGTACGCGGTTACCATCATGTTTGATTCAAGTTTTGTAGTGACATTTTTTTCCTTTCGATGCGTCGAGTTGACCCTCACAACGTTGATTTCGCCACTACGTTCATATACAGTGTCGCGTCGGCTCAGATTTTGTCGGTTCGGGGCCAGAGAACAACGCGCTATCGTGAAAAAATATCGTCATGACTCGCACTGTTCTGCAGAAACTACGGTTCATCCTCGTACAAAAGGATAACCGTACTGTGTACAAACGCTCGGCTACGAGTAACGTGCGTCGAAAACATCTTACCTGAAATTTGAAACATTCGCCCTTAACTGCATGACATTTTACACTTTTATCAGCGGACACTGAGAACCCGTAAGAACTCGTATATAGTTACTAACAATCATGCACGAGACATCGATGACCCGACGTATCCAGCTGTGGCTTTTCGACTAAATTTTTTACTTAGATGAATGATGTTCGTCCTTTCTTGTCGCCTCCGTTGAACTCGAACACAACAACGTTATTGTGTTCGAAACCAGCTCAGTATAATAGTATATAAATAATATCTTATTTCGTTGCCGAATGGATGTAATCGTGAACTCGCTCGAGATTGCATGAAAATGATATTAACCCCCAGGCGTTAATAATAATAACGATGAGACAGTATAGGCGTTCGTACGACACGTGGCGGCGGCGCCCCACAAGACGTTATTAATTATTATCGCGTGCGTGGTTCCGCCGAAGGTGCTGCACAGTTTCCGAGGAACAATCGCGAAAACCTGGCTGGAAGTCTCGAAATCGTATACATTTCGATTTATTACTCGTTTTAGCGGATACACAAGCTGTACACGAATCGTTTCTGCAAAAACTGTACACCCAAATTCGAATTTTGTTTTAAAACCCCGCGGACTCGTGTAGTTTTTACACTGTGGTTTACGAAAAGTCGAAAAATTGTTAACGACATGACGTTACAAACAAACGAAACAAACTCGTAAGTGTTTGCACGTATTCGAAAACCAGGGAAATAGACTTTTCGAAAACGGACACTGCACGGCAAACGTATCATATATATCATACTCGTACTGTAGCACGTTTACACATTTTGTTCTGCAGTTTTTTGCGTTCTGCACTGACACCGCGATTGATGCAGAGATCAATAAAGTTATTAGATTATTTTATTTTTTTATTTTTGATCGTACGGAGTTGTTCATTCGGAGATAAACCACAAAATTAAATACATGTTTGAAAATAATTTTCGTGTAAATATTCGTATTTAAAACGATAGTTTTCAAAAACGTACGGTTTTAAAATCAAAAACTCTGCGTGTTACGCTCGAGTATAATAAAACACATATTTTGAAACGCGAAATCGCTGTATACGCGATAGCACTTTTGAAAATTTGACCGTTTATTAGTTTTTTGCTCAGAACTCCAAAAATAATCAAAATTACAAAAAACGTTTCAATTATCGTACCATTTCGAATCTATCTTTAAAGGTTTCATACGTTAAAATTAGAGCAGTTTTTGTATTTCAAGTAGTGATCACAAAAACTCAAAAAAAAAAAATCTAAATCGAAGTGTAAAAAACACGTTTTCCGTAATTATTTGTCACGCCCGTAAGAAACACACGAAATAAGAACAATTTCAAAGTTCCATAACTCCATCAAAAATGATCGAAATCGACTGAAATTTCAGCGGTACACTCATAAAACCGTTCTAAATGACATACATTCAAGTCGATCGGAGCGATTTCGAATATTGGGCCGTTTTCTTCTTTATTTCCTCATAACTCCAAAAATATTAAAAATTTCAAAAAACGCTTCAAACCATTTCGGATCTATCTTTTATACGTTAAAATCGGAGCAGTTTTTCTACTAGAAAACGTGTCCACAGAAGAAGAAAAATTCATCATTGTAAAAACAATCGTCGCTGACGCTCAGAATCTAAAAAAATAATAATAAAACAGATATCGTTATGATATCGCGATCAAACGTTTCCGTACATTTTTAGCCGTG
The DNA here is from genome assembly GCA_017140985.1 of Hormaphis cornu. Lineage (NCBI taxonomy): Eukaryota > Metazoa > Arthropoda > Insecta > Hemiptera > Hormaphididae > Hormaphis > Hormaphis cornu. The sequence continues at coordinate 1,951,298 of CM029363.1, forward strand.
TCGTTTTGTTCGCTCGGAACGTTCGAGAAACCGATTAACAACCCTTCGTTTCGTCTTATGCGCCGTAGGGGATATCGTTACGAGTATTGTTCGCCACATTTATTACTCGCGATATTGTTACGAATTTTCTTTACGACTTTAGGTAGGTTTTGTAGGTTAATATGTACTGTTTTTCCGGTCATTTCCGCTGGGGATATTATTGCGAAATTAACGCGAACAACAGCACACAATGGGCATTGTTTTTGGTGACTGCGTTATCGCTCGGTCGAGGATGAAGAATCGCGAGTCTGCGCGCGTGTAAACCGTCTACGGAAACGTTATTATAATATTACACTGTTGTTTTTGTCGGAATACTATATTACGCAATAACTCGCGGTTTCTGTCCGTCTGGCGTTAATGAGACGATTACGCGAGATTTGTTTTAACACGTTTATAGTAGGTACGGACGTCGAAATGATTTTCGCTCGATGTAAAATTACTATATATAACTTCTGGTATTCTAATATTACTTCCGGTTGTTATCGTTAAATCGTAGACGGAGACGATCGGTAAGTACGAATCAGTTGAATAAAAGAAACAAACGTTCGCTTGTTTTAGTATAAATCGAGGTGGTCGGCCCAGTTTCGTCGCGGGTTTATTATTAATCTGTGGACGACAAATAAACGGAACATCAAAAATAGGTAATCGCAGTGTTCACTCGGTACTACCGACACATTACTCCTGTCTACCTGGGTGTTACATGCGATAAAACGGTTGAGTTTAAAATCGCAATTCTCGTTTGTTAAAGACTCGAATCGTATCAATATTTTCCACCTTTATACTTTGGCGAAACGAAAATCTTCGAATCAAATGACGTTTTTGCACATTGACAAATAAACGGTAAGGTACGAACAGTTTTGAAAAAATCGAGATTATTTTTGAGTAAAACGCGTTGAACGTTAAATTTTTTTTGTTTTTCACGTATTATACGCAGCCCAAAACCGTTATTATTTAAATCAATAATAATACCGTTTATCGTTATTTTCAAATTCAGTATACGTTTAACTACACCACCTAAAATAATGATACAGACTCAAAACTTTGACCTACCTGGTTAAGGAAAGTATTGATTCAATATTTTACATTTTTTTGTTTTTTTTTTTTTAAAACCGATTCGGTTGGTATAGCACCGATATTTATTTACATTGATGATATACTTTGAATAAGACCGCTTTTGAAAAATTTACTTTTTTTAATTCTAAACAAATATTTAATCAATCCGGTCGATTTAAAAGCATGTGAATGTTCAAAAGAGACGTTCGACGTTAAACAATTCGTGCGATTTGTCTGTTCGTTTTCTGTAAAACATCGTACCCGCTTTCGGCTCTTTTCCTGTTGGCGATATTTAATTCCGTCAATACATTCTACCGCGAGCATCAAAAGTGTTGTACACATCAGTCCCGCGGTTCATTTCTGTTTTTCCTTTGCGTGAGCGTTATTGGATATTATTTCGCGGGAAATTTAGTCTCGAGGTATGTACAAGTTTCCCGGGTAAACGCATTAAACTTTAAAACATCCGCTCTCGAAATAACCGGTAATTCAGTTTAACATTAAGAACAGCGGGGCTCGAGTAAAGAACATTATACAGGCTTAGGTAGACAATATGATATGAAATAAATTTTCGCGAAGCTGCGCGATGTTATTGTTTTCGACTTTCGAGCAGCATCAGACATGGCTGATTGAAAAAAATTGTACCTATACCTTTTTTACAATAGATTTTAAACGATACGAGCAGCATTTACATTGACTTATGATATTGAACAAGGATTTTTCGATATACCGTTTATTGTACTCGTATTTCATTTGATCAAGATCAACATTTTTGTTCGTTTTGTTGTCGCCCGTCGAAATTACCGATTTTGCATCAATGGTTAAACCGTGTTCGAAAATTCATCGAAACAACAACTTTGAAATGTCAGTGAAACATAATATTACAGACTTTGAAAAGTATTGAACTCGTGTATTCACTTACAACTGTGCAGACGAGTAGCCACATGATTTTAGAACATTTTAATGGCGATGACGACGCCATCATGAATTTATACATATGTGTCCAGGCACGATGCTCATATTATACAGTAGTACAAGACGTACGGGTGTTTTATCTGGACATCGTACAAAAAATCGTTTGTATACAGATCGAACTGGAACGAAAATAAAACTATCAACTGATAAAAAACACGTCTTTTTCGGAACTGTTTAGAGTTTCGTACAACCGTTACGGTTGAATAGCACTTAAAAAATAAACGTTTACGAGTTTCAATAAAAAAAAATCCTTCGGTAACGCGTCTTGTCAACACCGATAAATTACACGTAACTACCAATGTTACTAATTTTCGATCGAGATATTCTAACTAAAGGACAACAAACGTATGGTAATGACACTTTTTTAATTTACGTGTTTCGTGAAAATGGAATCAAGTAAAAACGCGCGTAATCGAAACGCAATTCATTTTGTTCTACGATAGTTTTCGTTATGCGCGATCGAACGAACGCGTGCAACGGTAAAACGTAAAAAATTAACCATTAGACATAACGAAAATGAAATCACGACGATGACCACGGCGATCGAGTAGGTAATAATTATAACGATCGAAAAAAAAAAAGTAATAAAACAATTTCCACCGCGTTTTTTATCCGCGGCGAAAAACGTACATCGTTTTGATGGTGTTGGCCGATAACGACAATAATATTATCGTTATTGTGTACCTCTGCGAGAATTATTACACAGCACCCGGGCGGTTTGCGTCGTTATAATAACGGTCGCCGCGTGGCTAATTAATACGTGAAAAAAATTAGGCTGTTTGTTTGATATGTATCGCACGCGTGAAAAGCGATTAAATTCCGCGCGATTCCGACGGTGGACAAAAGTTTTGTGCAACCGTTTACTACGGCCTTGGGTCCGCGGAACGATCTGTTGTTGTTGTACACACGATTATACACGAAGGCGTTAACGGTTTAAAAGTGTCGATCCAAATAGACGTATGTTGATATACATAAAAATATTTATATATATCATTAATAATTAATAGCACAAACTCGTTTGGGTGTCTTATATGGGCGCGAGTTGATGGCGCAAAACTTGGGCAAGTAGACGGCGATTTTCCAGGAAAAAAATCCTTCGCTATTATGGTAGGTAGTATACCGCGCGGTTAGTAACAACCGTTCGGACAAATTTTCGTGTCAAAATAATATAATGACCAGGTGACGGTACCGAAATTTCGTTAAACCCCGTTCGAATTGATACAAAACGCGCATCTTGAGAATCGTGAGAGACGAATGTCACAACGTCGCGAAAAAAAATTCGTCCAAGTACGTTTAAAACGCGTTTCGGTACCGTAAAAACGCTCGAAAATAAAACACGATTTTTCCTCAAATTCGTCCGTGCCGGGTTTAACAGCTCGGAAAAAAAAAAAAGACGTCGCACGGTAGGTCGTACGGGAGTGTCGGATGTGCGAAACGGTTTTGGTATAATTCACGTACAAATAATATATATATATATAGGTTCGGCGAAGACCGGACGATTCGATCCGTGTAAATACACACACCAGAAATTATCGATTGATCCCGACGACTGTATACAACAGTTTTACAAGTAGCCGCGGTCACTTTTCACTGCAGCGAAGATTATTTGCGATGTATGGATTTCCGAAGATTTTACCGACAACGGCCGTTAAGCGTGCAGTGCGACCTTTAAAACATTGGAAAACGGACAAGGATTCGAGGATTTGATTGTACCTGTGTATGATTATTAGAGGAATAACTTCCTTTTGATATTCTGCACGGTCACGCGCTAAGTTTGGTCATTTGTAAAGTTAATATTTTAGGGCGACGTGTGTGTGTACGATAAAACAATTATAACTGTCGGTAGTTCCTGCACATCGAGAGTATTTTACCAAGGTGATCTCGACGAATGCGTTTTAGACCGGTTCGAAATAATCCTCGTCAACAATTATTACGCCCGATCTTGTACCGTTGAAAATGACGAAATTTCGAGTATCGATCTAGTGATGAAAAAAAAAAAAAATCAAAACTATTTCCAGAAGGATATTCACAAATAGCCAATTGCGAAGAAAGCCGAAAACATAAATCGGGAAAAATTCCGTAACGTCTGCCGGGTATCTCGAAACAAAATTATTTTACTTGTCTTTCATACAGAACGTTCATTAGCACACATTTCATTGCACAGCTGGAAGTTGGTGGTGAAACATAGCTCTGATTCGTAAAACTCCTTCTGGCTATAACCTTCGACGGTTCGACTTGTGTTCTATTACTCTTTGACTTGTGCGCTATA
>CM029363.1:1965630-2139921 GCA_017140985.1 Hormaphis cornu
GTTTGACAATGACTAATGGATCGTAATTTTCCAGCTCGAGCTGTACGAATAAATACGCGTTAATTTTTTTTTTTTTCGTAATTTTTGACCGATCGACTCTCACATTGTTAAAAGACCGTGGAAATAAACAGAACGTTTCATACGGTTGAAATATACACAAAAAAAAAAAATTTAAAAAATACTCCCTACGTCTTTACAGCGTCCGAAGGTTCAATACTTGAAATCATCAGCCGTAATTTTTGGTAATGTTATAGTAACGATTAAATTTTAATGTTTTGTTAAACGTTCGTTCTGTATGAGTATAATTAATTGCTCGTTATGACGTATGTTATAAATCGAATTACTTAATATTGTTAAATATTTTGAACCGAACAATATCGAACATTATGTACCTACCTACTCGGAACACTACCGCCTGCACCAAACGAATATTCTGCGAGGTAAAATTCCGAGTAATCGGATACCGTATAATCAGACCCGTATTAACGGGCGGCATAATTAGAGAGTTGTTTTAGGGGGGGCAAATTTTGAAATGATCAGATATGTGAAAATTCATTTTGCCCAACGAGAAATAAACCAACGCATTATCTTTATCGTTATCTTAAGTTTAAATTTTTTTAAGAAATTTGCCCCACACCCGGAGCGAGTTGACTGTTGGCAGCTGCAAGTTGACAACAATTACTACGAGTTAAAGTACTTTTAAACTAACGTAAAACGTTTCGCGTGACTTTAGAGGAATTTTAGTGATTTTGAACGAATAATCGGAGAGCTATTAAATATTAATAACGTCAACTTGCCCCGGTATCCACAACAAAAACTCAAAATCAACGATTTTCAAAATAAAGAAAAACACCTCTAAACATAAAATAATTGTGTAACCATGCGTGTTTAGTGGTACAACTAGTTGGCTTAGAAACACTCATAAACACCAATAATGACTTTTAAATTTAGATTCGTCATCTCATGCGTCACCTCATCCCACACTCTCCTACCCGAGTGTATTCTCATAAATCGCATAATATCAAATGCACAACAACTAATAATCTGAGAGTTTTTTTCTTATATCATCTATACAGTACACGAAATATTTGTTAAATATCACCATATACTAAAGGCACTAAGTGGTGCCTGAGAACTGCATTGATGAACGTATTAGGTATTTACTGTAAATAATAAATTAAAACCAAGTAAAATAAACTTTTTTTACATACATATATATATATAATTAGAATAAAATAATGTGGAAACTAATTAAATTATGGGTAAAATTATTTTAAAATAACATTACATTTATGTATTTAGTTTTAAACTGATATGCCTTTGAAGAAATGAAATGTTACATCTTAATTGACTTATTTGAATTTTCTGCGATCTCATCTGGGGCTTTGTCTTGGACTTCATCTTTGGCTTTGGGTTTTTGTGGCTTTCATCTTAACTCGAGCGTTTACGTTTTTTACTAACCTCTACTATTTCTAAGTCGACGCAAAAATTTACAACAGTTTGTATTCCTCCATTATCTATTTTAACATAATATTAAAACGACTATATTTAAGTTGATGACAATATTAAATTCTATCAATAAATGAACTTAATAGTGGACCCGATGGATCACACGTCTTTTTAAAAATATATGTGCCTATGGTATTGGCTATGTAGACTATATTTTCTATCAACAATTTCCGACTAAACTGTCGTAATTGATGGTAATAGTGAACATTGACTGATTATTATCATTATTTCCGCTAACATTTATTGAGAGGACGTAATACCCCACATAGCAGCTGTCTTTGTCTGACACGCACGCAACATTGAAAAATCGCGTTTTGTATTTTAAATTTTGTGAGCAAAAGGTTGATTTTTTGAAAGAATGATCTACAATGAAAATTAACAAAAAGAACACGACCTGTGTTTCGTTGGAATTATTTTTTCGAAAAATTTATTTTTAAGTTCTTTACAAGTGTTTGAATAACGTAATAGTTCACATAATTAAATACATGATTTAATTATAAATACTTCGTATGAATCTAAATTTTTCAAAAAAAAAAAAAAAATCCAAACAGAACGTAGATTATGTTCTTTTTGTCAAATTTTATTAGGGGGTAATTTTTTTCAAAAAAATCAACTCTTTGCTCACAAAATTGGAAGTACAAAACTCAATTTTCCCTATGTTGCATGCGTATCAGACAAAAACTATGTCCGGTATTAAACGTCCTCTTATAACATAGGCGTGTATTTTTATTTTTCATACTTGCTTTTTCAACAAATTCACGAAGGTAGTTGTAATAATCGAAAAGATATTCTGAAAAAATACAACATGTAATTAAAAGTATTTAATCATTAAATAAATGTAGTAAACTTAACTACCAATAAAAATATAGGTTGACTGAAATATCTACAATAGATATAAGTACTATATCAATTATACTTATAGTATTGTAACTATTTTGTAATAACTGTTAAAACACTACAAAATACTATTAAAGTCCAAAGAGACGTATCGCTTATATTCGTATCTTTAAAGTTTATTACATATTATTATGTAAAACCCCCACTATAAAGTATTGTTTTCAATAACATGAAAGTATAAAGAACTGTTAATTAAGTGGCAAAATTTGCAATTTTAACACTCTGCGGTTTCGTGCTGATACGCAGCACATTTCCACGGTCCCACCAATCTTAGATTTTTAAATTATTTTTGCTCCGATAATTTGTTAGTCTCCATTCCTGCCGATTCCTGCCACCGGTCTCGAAATTCCTGCTCAGCCGCCGCCTCCACAAAATAAAAAAAAAACCGCGGGTGGGGCTGGGGAAACTTATAATAAAGAGTTGGCAGGTCCAACGGGTAACAATTGTATTTCTTCGTTAACAGTACTAAATTTTAGCTATCATTGTCCGAATAATATTAATTAATACCATCGGTAATATGTATATATATATTTACATAGTCGTGGCAGCGTTTTTGTTGAATTAAAACGACAAACACTTGGATATTTAGATATAGATAGTTCCAAAAAATTTTAAGACTTCATCGGAAAACATTGAAAAACATTGAAAATCATACAAAATGTTATTGCACTATTTTTTGAAACGTGTGAAAGTCGTGAGTCTTTTGGTTAAATATATTTTGAGAGAAATCGCAAGAAATAAAAATTCAAATTTATGTAAAAAGTAGTTCATCGTATTAACTTTTTACTGTACTTTTTTGGTTTTTGAATATTTCAAAAAACGAACTTACCGTAAAAACAACAAGATCAACAAGAAACCAGGTGTGAAGTTTAAAATCGGAACCCATTTTTTAAGAAGTTATTGTGCATTTGGAATGAGAGAAAAATAAGAAAATGAATAGACACACACATCATGTTAAATCAATACTTTCTTCATTTCACTCATAATCTAATACAAACAGTAATAAAAATGATTAATGTTCTGCCCCTACGGTTATATTTACAACTCTCGATGAAATTTAGTAGCCAGTGTAATAAAAAATATAGGTACCACTGTGTAGTAAATTTGGAGTTTGGACCAACCAAAACAGGAATATATTTCACAATTATTAATAATGTATACAATTATTACATTTTTAAGTTTTTTATTATACCTTATAATATATAGTCAACAAAAGGCCCTACAAATTACCTTGTACGCTGGCTAAATTTTTGATGACCTATATCGACGTTATGAATAATTTTATACTTACGAATGACTTTATTGTAGTAAAGCCTAGCCTGTGCTTTCTGCTTATTATCGAAATCACTGTTCTCAACGGATTGATATTCGGCGCTGAGAACTAAACAATCGGTTTAAACTTTAATTATTATTCTTTTCTTTTCTACCATCCTGAGTTGATACATGAAAATTATGTATATAATAATTATAAATAAGGTAAACACCGTGCAATTCGAGTTTGTTTCCCATTAGAGATTTAGATTAGAGCCAATTTTATTTGCGAAAACGTATAGTCGGGTGGATAACCTGATGGATTAGCATTTAGCAACAACGACTTTAGTGGGTACACGTTTCGGAAGGCAAAAACCTTTCAACACAAGTGACCCACTACATTAAACTTTTAAGCAACTCTAAGCTTCTTACAAAAAAATTTAACACCAATTTTGATATTACATTTGTATAGCCGTATAGGTACGATAACATGACAGAAATTGAAAAATACTCCGAACATTTTTTCCAAGTATAAAATTATAACATTTTCAAACCTTTTTAGTTTTTTTTTTTTTGTCCATTTTTCTCTACACATTTTATTTTTCTAGGAAACGAGTTTTGAAAATCCGATACGAAGTTGGCAACCCCTAGCTCCATTTGAGACTAAAATATTTAAAAAATCTTGAGAAAAAATTGTGTTTTCTAAATGTTTAAATTTAATAAATTGAAAAAAATAACTGCGACCAATTTTTCAAAAAATTTTGTAACTAACACAATATTTCATTACCTACTAAAGATTTGAAAATGTGTTCAGTTTTATTAAAATACATTTTCTATCTGTAACTAAAAATTACAATAAGTCCAAAAATCAGTTCAGAAAATCTCAAATCGTTCTGCCCAAAACTTTTGAAAATCTAAAACAACTTTAAAACTATTAAATGCTAACGAAAATAACGATTCTGAGGGGAACTCAATTTAGTCTAAAACAATATTTTGGTCATCAAAATTTCAGTAGTTATTACAAGTTAAACAAAAGCTATAAATATTTTGCCTTTCAATATTATGTAACTATAAAAAAAATGAGCTAAACAATTCTATATAGACTAAAAAAAAACGTAATAAGCTAGGATCAATTTATATTCTCTATATTAGTGTTATTGAATTAAAAATGTCAAGATGTTTAAACAATTTGTTTTATTTTCAATTCAGTTTGAATAGATTTTCCTTAAAATACAATGGACAGTTAAGGAATATTATTTTAAAATATACGCACGATGTTCAAAAATCTCAAAAATTAAAATTTCTGCGTTTTTTTTATACTTATTATTTTTCTCGTTTCACATAAATTAACCACTAGTGTAAAGGATAAAGTGTTCCCATCATTCAGTGTAGACCAGCAATATTTTCAAATTTTTTAATTGATATTTTGGATATCACATGATAAAAACAAAAAAAACAACTATTCCATACACGTAGCTTTTAAAGGTTTAATATAATTTTGGCTATATAGGTATAGTTCTATACTCGTCACCAAAATGTTTAACTACATTTGAATTTTTCAGTTGCTTAAATTATGAAAATTGACAAAAATTAGTTATATCTGTTAATTAATTTTCGTAAAAATGTATTATACAGTTTCGTACTTCATTATTTGAAAGTATGGAATTAAAGTAAGTAACGTAAAACAAAATTAGTGTCCAAAATTTCGAAGAAAAACTACCCAGTGTATGGTTACCGAATGAGAAAATTAGTGTGTTTTGGTACAGCATAATACGTTGTATATTGTTTATGTTTTACGATTGAGATAGATATCCATATATATATATAGACATATCGACATAGTAATGAGTATTTAAATAACTGACGAAAATATTTTAAAGGATCAAAAGTTTTTAAGGTATACAAGTCGAGTATGAGTTTCAAATTAATTTTGGATTTTATGTATAAAAGTTTTGTAATTAGCAAATGTAACTAAAAAACTTACGATTATCTTTATCTAAAAAAGATGTAACTGAAAAATTCAACAACATAATATAACTTATATACTCGTACAATAAAAATTCCCATTTCAGTGTAGTGATGGTTTACCAAACCATATTTTTAATAACCTATTATTTAGTTTGTCGTAACTTATATTAATTCTAATAACGTTAACTTTAAAGTAATTAGGTAACTTCAAATTGTTTTTAGCTCATGAAATTTTTTATATTAACTTTAAAAAATCTTTTACACGTTTAAATATTTTGTTATTCGTAGTTCTGCTAGGTACTGAATTTTCTGACCGATATAATTTTTGATGATGTCATTGAATGACGTGAGTAAATGTACGAATGATATCTACACATCACGCATCTGCTTTTTCAATGTTAAGTCTTAAAGTAAAACACCAAGTCCTCTCCAACCTGTTCTTTTCAAAAATACTTCTTTTTCTCTTCCTTACGTCCCTCAATCCACTAATATACTCCTTACCAAAATCAGCTCTTTTTTTCTGTCCCGTGCCTCTCTATTATTAATTCAGTTTTTGTTCTTTTGTGTGTATTACACTCCTTATATTGTGATTAACACTGGTTTGGCATTGTTTTTTTTTTCTTATTTATGTCTGTTCACTATCTTGTTGTCACTTATCGTAATTCTAAAGGCTATATTAATGTTATAACCCAATGTTAGAATTCAATTAAAGTTCATACGAATGGACTTTCTTATGGGGAACTCACTTGTTTTGTATGATTTTTAACCAATATAGGTAGTGGGAAGAACCTTTAACATGGTTTTCGTGTAATGAATTTAATTTTTAAAAGAGACATAGGTAATTTATAAAGACATTTTTTGATTTTAAATTAAAAACTCCTAAAATTAAAACTCTTAAAGTTGAATTAAAAAAAAAAATGATATAATTTGTCTTAGTTTTGAACAAATCAGATTTTTAATTGAAAAAATGCTTCCTAAAAAACCTGTTGAAAACCTTATAATCATTTAACATTTAATGTCTTACGTTTTCAAAATTTAAATTGATTTACTTAAATTATGATAAATGTCCTTCCGAATGCATAACAAATAATCCCGTATTGAGTAGAAGTTTTTCAATGTTAGAGTCAACTTAAATCTTGCTTAAGGGTAAACCAGTGAGGCAAGATATTTTAGGAAGATTTTACACCCACTATAATACACTCAAAACTATGAATATACTCATGTGGATTGCTAATCTTGTTTGTTCAATATTGCCTAGTAAATATATAAAATAAAAAAACCCTTTAAAATTGTTCATCAATCATAACTCTGAAGCACCTTTATCACAAAAAAAATTTACTATTCTTTTTGTAAACTATACTTACCAAACGTATCATATACATTTATAAGTCCCATAGGGCCTGTGATATCTTCTAAATAAAAAAAAATGCACTGCTTTTTGAACATATAAACTAAACGCAAGAACCACAGTTTATGTATAATAAATGTGATTTAATGTATAATTTCATTATGCTGGTTTACCACAAGTTATAACCGAATTGTAAAATAACAATAAGAATTTATCATGCAGAGTGTAGTATAAAACGCAAATCAAGATTGGTCATCAAAGTTAATTTGCCACGAACAAATAGTCAAAAAATAACCATACCTCATATTGCTTATAGAAATAACTTTTATAAAATCAAAATTGTATTCTAATAAACCATTGCAAAATGCTATTTAATTACTCACTGGATAATCTTAGTTTTATTCTAATTGTTTCTATTATCAATATATAAATCAGAAAACTTATATTTAATTATATAGTGAAAAATATGTTATAAAAATAATTTTAAAAATCGTTAGAAAAATTATTGGATATTTTAATTTTTAAACTACTTAACCATCATTAATACGTGTACCTACTTAAAATTAAAGAACTTATTTTACCTTTACACTTGAAAGCGTCTAGAAAAAAAAACAAAAAAAAAGTAAATTCTAAGCAGACTACGAAGCTTGTTGGATTAGCAACAACTTTTTGGAGTAGGTCACAGCTGCTTTGAGTGGTTCACTGGCTTTCAAATAATTGTAGTTCAATATTTAATCTGTAAAATCTGTAAGCATTATGAATTTGTACGGTTCCGACCGAGCTCAGTGAGTCGAATATTCAACGAAAAATTTTGTGTTACACGTATACTTGACTAAACTTGTACCCGTTTGAAATTATTATGATGATTAAAAATCACCCATTGGGAAAATTCAATACATTTTTAACTAAAAACGAATTTGAACTACAAAAACAACAAAATAACAATACAGTGTGTAATCCAAAATCGCGTAAAACAATTTCGAAATTTTTCAACCGTTCATGCGAATCTGTAGGTATAACATAAAGTAGGTACGCTTTTTAGATCGGATTTTTAAAAAAATTTTCCAAACCGAAAACTGGAAATGAAACGTTTCGAACAAAATGATAAAAAGATCCGTTCCATCTGAAGGTAGACATGCTAAATACATGTAAAACTAGAAGCAGTCGCCTGAAACAGTGTCCAGGGAAAAAAAACTATCATTGTAAATACGTCCTTCACTCCGCTAAGAGTATATAAAATAAGTGAATAAATGTATTACACCTTTCTGGGTATATCTTTGGCGATCCTCACAAAAATTTTCCACGTCCTTAATTGCTGACCAGTCTGAAAAATATTTTAATAACTGTTTAATAATGTTTTATACGAGTAACAGGTATACGCAAAAAAAAAAAAAAACATTCCATTTAAACTTATGACGAACGGATGATACGTTTTATAATCTTACTAGCTGTTCCCCCGACCCGGCGGCGTTCCCGTGTGTTTAACCCCGGTTCGCCCGGGGCGTGCGCGGATAAACGAAGACGTGTAACGGCCGGTCGCGTAAAAATTAGGGTCCCCATATCGGCCTTCTAGAGAATTCACGGTGAAATTCTTTCTTACCGCACCCCTACACCGTTCGACGACGTAGTACACACCACCGAAATTTCCTGGTCCAGGGGTTTTGACGGTCCGTTGACGAATGGTGCACGAACGAATTTCAACGAAAAAAAAAAAAATGGTTAAAACAATCCGTTATTTTGAATGCGTAACAAGCGTCAACGGTGCAAAGACACATTCTCGTATACGCAACACCGCGGTCTACCGAAAAGTTTTTTTCAAACTACGCTTCTCGTCGCCGCGTGCCTACGCTGGGCCACGGGGAGTAATGTAGAGAGGCCAATCCGTAATGTTGACAAAGCAACAGTAGAAGCAACAGTAGAAGCGACGACTACTACATCGGCAAGGCTGTCCTGATGGTAGCCGTTTTACAGAGTCCATTAGAGATACATTACGCGCAAACACTTGTCTCTGCACATCATCTATTTATGTAATTTTTTTTTTTATTCTAATTATTAAAACGAACAAATATAAACGTTGTTAAACTTTCTTCTATTTAAATTACCACTCTTTTGGTCAAAAACAAGAGATTGAAATAAAAGAGAAACAAAAATGCTCAGAGCCAAAGAGAATTTAATATTTATTATAATTTGATTTTATTATTTTTAACGTAAGTATTTGAAGCATAGCTTCTGTCGGTCAGTCCCGCGATTTTTTTTTTTTTTTTGCTTCAGCAAAGGCAAAATCTAACTTCTAAGGTGTCAATAGAAGTTACTTGCAAAAGTAACTCGCGAGCGAAAATTCACAATTTATTTTACGTGACATCACACAAAACCAAATTGTTCATTTTAAATTTATAAACCTTTGCAGTACCGAAATTCGTTTAAATGATTCCTATCGGAGTATAGCGTATTCTTTTGTAAGGGTAATAAAACAATGAATTAGGTATGTCACATTCTATAAACGTATACTGTGATCTACCAAAATAAAATAAGAACTTTTAGGCAAAGACGGAATTATAAGTAATTACATGCCCCGAGTAACTCGCTAGCCAAAATAGTCACAATTTTTTTTTACAATACATTACACAAAACTTCAAACTAAATTCTTCATTTTAAATCATAAAACAATACCAGACATTTTTTAATTAATTCCTATTAGAACATTGGTATAGGGATTTGATTTATCTAAATACAAGCAACGTTTATAATTAAATTCTTACCGAGTTTAACTGTGTCCACGAGATGTATAAAGTATTTATTAGCATAATACACTATAAAATGAACGGCACAATATATAGGATTAATTTCTTCTCTAATATTATAAACATATAAATATCAACGAATTAAATTATTTTCTTGAAAATTAATACATTTTAAACGAACTGTGTTTATAAACTGTTCGTTTTTCATTAGTTTCAAATGTTTTCTATTTGTTTTTGTAAAGACAAAAACAAAAATTTATAAATAAATAAAATGCATGCTATTTCATACGTACAATTCTCTACACGTGTCCTGGCTACAAAAAAGTAAAAAATATTTTTACTATTGACGTAACTCAATAGATTTGTTTTTATGAACTATTAATGAAAACGATAAAAAAAAAACAAAAATGTTAGTGTCAAGTAGCTTCGACTTAAAAATATCATTTGAATATTTTACTTACTTAGATGGTAAAATGCATGCTTGAAGTAAGTTACACCGGAGTCATCTAAACAAAGTATATGACGTATTATACGTAGTATATAGGTAAACTATTAGTAACATATATAATAAACAATATTGAAATATTGCACATCAAAATTTAAAAAAAAATAAATAGGTAATATTATTATGTATTGACCTGTTTTTAATTGAAAAGTTTCAGTAATTTGGTCTACAAAATAAGTGGATAATAAACTGTGAGATATTTTCAATACCGAACACAAATGTGATTGACTAACAACTAAAATCACTAAATTTTTACTACGAATTTAGTTTGATTATAAATTAAAAGAGCTATTTAATCATTCAACAACGCCTTACGGCAATTATTAAGAAAATAATAAGTAATTAATTAAAAAAACGTTGTATACTGCTTTGAGTAAACGTTATAAAAAGAAAAAATAAGAAAAAGTAAACAAACATAATGATCATAACACAGATCATTGAACAAACTTGTTTATAAACTGTATTATAAACATGTTTTTTTTCGTTTCAGAACATGTAAGTTAAAATAAAGCTTGTTGTTTAATAAAGTTTTTTTTATTTATACGTATAATTTCTTTTTGTGTCATTGTGTAACATGGAATTACAAAAACCTTTTTCAAATAAATTGAAAATGATTACACATAAGTTATACCGATTTAGTTAAGCTATATATATATAAATTACATACAATATAGACTATTTATTAGCCAAACTTCAGAACTTAACAAGTTCAATATTATACACTTTTTGTTAAAAATTATACGTTGTTTTACTGTCATAACTTGAACAAAGGGTTTTAAAAAAAAATTTCTACACGCACTATTTAATAGTTTGTTGTTGGTTGATTTTTATTATTTAGTATTTATAATAATTATTGTGTTTGATCTTTTTTCTCCGTTTTTCCTCCAATTAAGGTTCTTAAACATAACTACACACATTCGCACATTAGCAGAATGGGTCATGTTAAAACTTTCTAAATAATTTAAAGTATTTAAACTTTAGTCTACCAATTTCAGAATTTTTGATCTCGCTCAGAATCGTTTTTTGAATAGAAAATGGTTTATTAGGGGTTACAACTACTCGTAATACGGAGTAGGGACCCGTTGTTATGTTTGCACTTTACTCTTTTTAAAAATAACATCAGAAAATTTACAAAAGAATTTACATTTTCACTCGGTATTAGAACGAATGAATAACAAACGTCATAAAAGTTTCGAAAAATTGTAGACATAAGTAATTAAAAGGAATGTAGAAATGTTTCATTTAAATTTTTTTGAATATCTATTAAACTTAATGAGTTTGTTCAGAATCGTAATTTTCATGAACAATGACAAAGTATCAAATACCATAAAACCCATTGCAATACAGTAATCGACTCCTTGTTTTGTTTTAACTAATTTTTCTGACTGCTTGATTAATAAATAATAGATAATGACATGGAAAAGTGATCTCATGGTTTTATCATTATGTTCTAATAATATATTCTGACTTATCGAATGTCAATAGAAAATGATGATTCGTGATCATTAAAATATTTTAAATAAAGGCTGTTATTATTTTATATAAGTTATTGTTTACACAGAAAATAAAAGTTTTTATCATACAAAATATAGTCACCTATGTATAAGTGACTAAACAAACAGTATTTATTCAACCAAACATACATACTCATACAATCTAATTGGATTAAAAAAAATTTAATTAACTAACGAACTAATACAATTTTATTTTATTTCATAATACATATTACAATAATACGGTACCAATAACGATTAGTATTGTTGAAAGTAAAAATAAGTATAATGTTAATTAAAAAAATCTTGGTGTAGAAAAGAAAAATACTTATTTATTTTAATAGTAAAATAATTATAAGAAAAAAAAATAGGTAATGTTGTGTTCGGGTGGACCAATATTAGTATTAAAACATTAAAATACAAAAATTTCAAATCAGTTGGACATTGATTAAGAAATTATCATGATTAGATGTCTACTGAGCAAAAGTGCACAATATCATATAGACAATAGTATTAACGAAGCGATCCTTCTCCTAATACTATGCTCACTTAAGGAATTTTCTTTTGAACAACATTCAGAATTTTAAAATCTTAAAAATAAAAATCATTTGATGTAAATAGTTTTCTAAACAAAACTATTAATTTCCCCAAACTTTGTTCAATTTTCAATGTATTGAAACACCTATTTACAAAAACGGTAAGAACGGATTTTTTAAAAATTGTGTATGTATAGAAAATTATGTTTTCATTTTTGCGTTTAAGTTTTAGTTAATAAAACTGAAAGAACAATGTACAAATCAAACAAATGCTGCCATTGAGCCAAAATATGTAAAATTAAAAAGTTCTATACATATAAAATGCCCAATAAAACGGCCAAAATTTATTGGTATATTCGTATAATTCCATCGTTTGTAAAATGTCAAAGAATATATTACACGTACAATATTTCTAACTTTACCTTTCAAAACAGTGACTCTTTTCAAAGTCCTAGTAAAGGAGGTGGGTCAAGCTACCCTCCAACCCATAAGTGCCCGGCTTTTAATATTTATAGACAATTGGAAATAAATTTGATTTCACTTACCGACAATGTCATCGCAATCAACAAATGTAGTGACAATTAAAGTAATTGTTAAAATGTATGTTTTTTGCAAACAAATCATATTATTTCTATTTGAATTGATTTTGAGACTATGTATTTTGAATGTATCTACTGAAAAATCGATAAAGGTCTGATCGGAAATAAAAAAAATATTTTCATACCTCATTTACCAGAACATATTTTTGTACAGACATATTGAAAACACATTAGTATTGTTTGTATTATTTTTATTTCGTGTAAAAACTAACGTCAAATGGAACACAAGTAAACACTTGAATTTGTGTTTGTTTATAATAATTTATAGTCCCGTTTCCAATAACTAGCTAAATTTTCTGACTCAAATTATTTTACAAGAACAATGGTAAACTATTTTTTGTAAAATTTCATACGTTGTTTTAATTTATATTCTTCGTACGTAGATACAAGTTTTAGTATTCTTTGATCGTTATAAGATAATTCTAAAAATTAAACCTTGCTCCGTGGTATATGTTAATTTTTGATGGGGTTTTTTAGTATTGGTTTTAAAATAATTTTCTCATGATGATAAAATTTAAATTCTAACGATTTTGAAACATTTTTTCTAGTTAGTATTCAAAAGACTGTTTTTAACTATAGTGCCTAATTAAAGACACTTGTGTGTATAATAAATTAGGATTAATAGTTAGGATGGGTGAGACTAACATACGAACGCATCAACACCTTGACATTTTCACACACAATTGGAAATTACAAATTGTAATTTAGTACGTCATATGACAGAGTTTAAAAACGATTCAAACTAAAATGTGTAATACTTTGAAATTAAAAATTTGTCGTCACTCAATGAGCTCGACTAGAATAGCAACTTTCAAAAGCAATTAATTGCCCAAAGATTCAATTTAAACATCAAATAACAACTTTCAAACTACTAGCTGTCACATCTACAACAGAGTCAAAATATACTAACAAAATTACACAAATCGTTCAAATTAAATGAAATTTTTTCCTATTACTCATGAGAGTTGACTAAGTTGAAAATATGTGATACAAATTTCAAACTATTACCATTGATTGTATATTCAACGTTGTTACTTTTCATTTTTTCAGAATCACATTTGTGACTAAAATATTTTAATAGTCATATTTAAACACAATTTTGTTTTTCAGATTTAAAAAATTATTATAAATAGTGCTCGAATTTAGGGGAAACGGAGTACCTCTTTATTTTTTATAAAATATTTTAGCGTACACCTTTAAATTTACTGCCTCTTGTCGTTTGGTATAAGAAAATCGGAACGTTTGAAACTATTTGCTCAACAGCGTCCCCCTTCTATTACTTTTTCAATTTGAGCGCTGATCATAAACGGTAATATCTGTAATAAATTTTTGTGAAAGAATTCGTAGCTATCACAATTTTATAATTTAAGATTTAAACATTTATTATGTTGTATAAAAATAAATCTGCTATTTGTACCCAGCAATTCCAAACAAAATTCGTCAAGTAGGTTCAGAAAACTTCGGGTCGTTCTGTAAAAACCAACGCTGAACTGGGTTAAGACAATAAAATTACACACTATCGGTTAAGTATTTTTAGTTTACCTATATAATAAACAGTTTCGAAATTTCTACACGTGTTTAAATTGAAAAATAATAATAATGTATTTATTTCGTCGTATAAATAGTCGTTCAATTATGTCTCTAAAAATAGAATCCGGTCAGAATTAAAATATGTTTGAAATAATTTTTTCAATGCTAAAGAATTAACAATGTTTAATTCCGTGTGTTTCGAGTGTTTCGACTTTTGAAATCAAATTCCTAACCCTCTCCTCTACCTATAAGTTCTGAAATCAATTAATTTTTCCCGAGGTCCATAAAGAATGATTAAACTGATTTTTTCTGCAGTTTTATAACACTTATGAGTGCACTACATTTATTTTATCATTTTAGGCTGTTTTGCGAATACTTTTGAAATAAATACTATACCGACCAGAGTATATTATTTGAAAAAAAAAAAAAAACAGAGCTTGGAATCGTTATTTTCGTAAACTTATTCGTTTTTGGATCATAATTCGAAAAGTTATCGAAATTTAAAAAAATTAAATGCTCCGAATAAAGTACCATCTTTAGCCAAAATTACCTATCTTAACCGTTTGTTACAGAGCGACACCGAACATGTTGCTCGCAGAGAAAAACACCTTCGTTGTAAAATCAATAATATAGTTACATCCCTCGGTCCGTTCAGAATGTAAAACATGATACGTGGACAACATATTGACGTCGAATGAAAAAACAAACTAATATTGATGGAGCAACGCGTCAAGTATTAAGATTAAGTAAACGATTGTTACCTATACCTATCGCGCACGGAGGTCGAACATTTTCACTCGCCACCGACAGCACGTTTTGTATTCGCTTGTGAATAATTTTTATTTTTTAATTTTATTCCTTGTCTCCATGACGAAATACTACGGACGTGTTCGTGCTTTGGAGTTCAACAGTTCAACGGAATACCAGATCAAGGCCAGGCACGGGGGGTTAACGATCGCGAGCCGTTTATGAAACTGCGATAAAATAATAAATTGATCTAAAAACAAAATATGCTTTTGTGTGCGCGTTCGACAAAATTTTATCCACGACTACTCAATATCACGTCACAAGTAAAGAATGTAACGTGTTGCTTTTACAACTACGTTATTTTTTTTTTAGCTTTCCCGCAGTAGTAATTTTTCTATATTCTGTGTCACCGCCGCGTAAAAAGTGCACAAATACTAGGCGAAGAAAACTGCGAGAACGAAAATGCGAACTATTTGCTTGTTAAAAACCGCTAGTCTTCAAATTTTTAACGAGTGTATGAAAGTTTAACAACAGTACAGTCAACAGTACACCGCACGCAAGCGCCGTCATTACTGGACACGATCCATTTACAAATTGAATGAAATTTAAAAAAAAATACTGCCCTACTACGAAATTCGAAAGCTTGAGTTGCTGAACGGATTCGAATGAAATTTGGTACGCAGACATACGTATGTATAGTGGAATGGACGTTTATTCGGTATTTAAGCGAATTTTTTTGCTTGTTCTTCGCACACTTTTATAATGTCGTTATGGAACCACCAATTTTTTATTTTTGGCCCATTGTAATTGGACGTGTGACGTTTCTGGAAACATATACCTATTATCCGACAGATTTTTCGCGCAGAGTCGTTCGGAAAATTAAATAGGTTTAGAAAGTGTGCGAGTCGATTTTTGGTCTTGGACGTTGTATTCTCACGTACCGCGGTTTTCGGGGAAACAGTTCATGATTTTTGTTTCCCAAGTGGTGGTGGTATTCGAGTATTCAGGTGGCCGATCTTATTGTTTTTAGATACTTAAAATAAATAAATAAATAATTAACTTTTTTTTTTTTTGTTCATTCGAGTTGAGTTCACTTCATTTTCCGTCACAACTTTCGACTGACTTATCTAGTGATTTTCTCTTCACCGACTTTTAAACTTGACGAAATTCAACTCGTCTGTTGACAATCGTCACGACTAACACGCCCGACGTTTTGATACACTGTCATCCCCGCGAGATACCACCGCGACCGCGGCGCCGACTCGGGTCAGTCGGCCAGTAGGTAGTCAGTCAGTCGGCCTCAGCTGAAACCGTGTCCAAATAAAAAAATCGCTCCACTTAATATAAATATTAATATTTCAATACTATCGTCGGTTTGTTTTCGCTGTTTTGCGCAACGGTTCAAGGTCGTAAACGGGCGCGAAATACGTAACAATTATAATATAAATAATTTTTATTCAGCTACACACTGCGATTAATATTATTACTATCGAAAGTCTCCGCTATAGTACATACTACAGTTACTATATTATCGACTATAAAGCTACACACGCCGATGGAATATATTATTATTGTTATTATTGTTGATCGTGATTTATAAAATATCTACGTATATAGTAATAATAATGTTTCTCTCTCCGTACATCGCCGGGTCGCCGGAATCCGACCCACCCGCGCGCGCGGTCACGTCGCGCCGCGTTTCTAAGTCAACTTTTTCCCGCTAAAAAAATTAATATCCGATCGATAAAAACTGTTTTTACAATCTCCGCGTGTAAAATTTCAAGTGATCGACGACAAAACTCGACCAATTCGTGTTTTTCAAAAAGGATGATTAATGTTCGAATAAAGTTTTAGTGCTTTTGAACGCCGGCTAAAGAAAGATTTTCGTATTACGAACGATGTTCTACTTCTAGAAACATTCACAATAAAAAAAACCAACGGAGACAAAAAAAAACCGTTGTGAAATCAACAAGTTCACTGCAGTTTTCCCATTATTTTTGTTGGAAAATGAAAGACACTTTGGATGGAAGTTTGGTGGAAAAAAACTCGATCGGTTGGGCCCTCATTACTGGTCGAATCCTAAATGTAAAAGTTTCAAAACACGAATTCGGTGAGAAAGTTGTTTAAAACGGTGTAAGAAAAATTGTCGTTTTCAAAAATGTTCTGTTTTTTCATCAATTTTAACGAGATTGGCATATTTATATATATTTACGCGTATCTGCCTGCGTACTGATGCGATCACGCGCACGCACAACCGTGAAATCAATTCGGCTCTCCTCGGAATCCAAAAATCATAAGAATACCGATTCGAAATCCGTAATATCGTTACGTATCTCCGGATGCAAAATTGCGTACACACGTTGTGCCGACAGAAAACCTTAAGGGGAGGGTAAATATCCGATAAAGTTACTATCGAATTCGGCAAGAACGCGCGCAGTAGGCTACGTAGTTAGTTCCTTCGACGAATGAAACAAAAAACAAACCAATCGCGGTTTTGAAAAATGATTACGATTCAGTAAACAGTTGTATTGACTTTGAAAAATCGGCCACTGACTGGTATCAATAAATGTATTGTACAGGATATCGAAAGTTCAGTCAGACTTCTGACTGGAAAGTTTAAACCAGTACGCGAGAGAACTTTTTTTTAAATTGTTTCACGTTCGCCTGGCGTTGACTAATACGCGTGCAAACCGTTTAACCGAAGAAAAACGATTCGGCCCACAAATATTACACCCAAAGTTCGATCTCCGATATAATCGTTATAATCGGTTCGATCGACGAGATGTGTATCTGGCGTGACGTGAGGCGTGTGCGCGCGGTTTATTGAGAAATACAGATAGCAATTTAACACGATATGTGAATAAAAGAAAGAAAGAAAAATTATTTGCGCGGGTGGCGTTTGTCGCCCGAACACCTTGAAACGTACGCGAGACTCCTGCGCGAGTTTTGAAATTTGGAAAGGATAACGCCACGGGCTTATCGCCGTATATCGGCGTCCGAAAATTATATCAGAGTCGATAATTTATTAAACTCGACAACTGAATGATTATAATTATCGTTGAAAATTATTACAAAACTGTGTCACCAGCAGCAACAGCAGCAGCAGCAGTAGTGGTATACTCTGCAGCGATTTATATACGCTATGATACTATTTTTTTTTTTTTTTAAGTCATATGAGAATCAACGTGAGAATTCGCGATAAAATATCACGTGCTGGACAAACGTAAAACGTGTGGTTCTAGATTGGGAAAAAAAAAACAATACTACTGTGGTTTGTTTCAAGTCGATGTCATTTTTGGCGATTTTCGCGTGGACAGCTGAGAAATCGTAGTATTCGAGACGCGCTGGTAAAACGCGACGTGTCTCGGGTAAAGTCGGCAAGTCGTTTTTTGAACAGTATACGTGACGGCGAAACTCCATACCTATGTGTATGACTTTATTTTTAGGTTTTTAATAATTATTATTATTTATAATTTTGTTTGAATCGATCAATATAAAAATGCAATTTTATAATTTATCGGACAAAATATTATAACGTCGGTATTGATTTATTTTTACGCGTTTCAATTGAATAACTAAAAACAATTACGTGACGGCAAAACGCGATTTATTTGTCACTTAAAAACTGTTTGAAAACCAATTTATGTACTTGTTACCGCCTAATCACACAAAGTCGTTGAATAAAATCCTAATTTCTTTGAAAATCGTATTTTTAACGTTAAAACTTGTTTTTCCGAAAGTTCAATAAATGTACACATATCAAATTCTACCATAGTAATACCTCGGATTTATTATGAACCGAATGGAACTGATGGTGTATTAAGCTCTAAATTATATTTAGATTAGTTAAGATTAAGATTATTTAGATAATTATATTATAATTTAGTACTGACATCGAGTTGTTGGTCGAACTGATCTTTTCAATAGCCCACCTCCCATTACGGTCTTATTAGTCAACTGTGAAATTTCATTATGGAATAATTAAAACAAATTAAAATTCACCACAGTACATCGTATCTTTTAACATTTTTGTTTTCTATTATTCTCTTAGAATTGTCCCTTGAAATTGATCCAAACCTTTCATACCGTTCTAAAATAAACTGAATGAGTTTATAAAGGTTAAATTTCTGAAAAAAGTACAACAAGAATAAACCGAAAGTTAAAGGTTTTTTGAAAATTCGGAAATATTCCAATGTCCGAGATTTCGACGTTTTATATAATTCGTTCAATATTTGTCAAAATCTACTTCGGTTTTTTTGTTCGTTAATTTTACTCATTCCAGTTATGTGTGCCAATTTCAAGTTATTTATATCACTTAAGAATGGGTTGCGTCTCGTCTTTGATTTTGAGTCGTATCAAAAAAAAAAAAAAATCTAAAATTTCAAAAAAAAAAAAAATATGTTGCTAAATAACCATCTGTAGGGCCGAACATAACACATCTTCGGAGGTTTTATATAAATTTAAAAAACAAATCATGGTAAATCGATACGTAAAAAACGTATGGTACAGAGTTCAAAAATTGTCCATGAAATGACTTCAAGTAATGTTAAGAAATCAGTACAGATTAATATTCTACAAGTGTAATATGTTTAAAACATATAATTTCTATTATATCTCTTGGCAACTAAAACATTCAGTATAATAGTTTGCTACATTATGCTGGGTCTTAAAATTCATAATATACAGTTTAATTTTAATTTTTTATGAATACTATAAACATGCACGTTTTTAGAGCAATATCTTAACTTGATTTTATTGTATCTAAACATTTTCTACGTATTTTGACAAAAAATAAAAAATATAAACGTAACAAGTATTTACCACTTGCTCGTAATTAGTGCTACACAAGAGATCCGTCATTGTACTGCTCACTTTCATCTGTACTTGACCCCACAATACAGGCATCTACTATTCGTTTGAATTTTGATTAAAAAAAAAAATTGAAATAACAATACGAAAATTGACTAAGAGACTACTAAGAGTTTATTCACTATTTTCAAGTATATTATGTTTCGTAATACTGTAAATGTAAAATATGACAGAGAATATTTGATTGTTTTGCACGAAAAATGGTAAATTGAAAATCATTATATTCTATACTTTTTTTCAAATCGGGTTCTTGGTCATTATGTAAACTAACTGTTCGATTTTTATGAACAGATTACTTCAACGTACCTAATACCATAGACATTAAACGACCGTAAAAAATACTTTAATATTTTTTGAAGGTGAAAAGTATGAAGGAGAATGTACCAACATAAATATTTACAATATAAAACATACTTCTTTAGGCACACGAACACGTGAATAATTTACAAACAATCGAATTGACCGATTTGTTTTTAAAGTACAAGACTCTTGTTGCACTAATAAAATATAAAACATTTTGAATCATACGCCAGTATAAATCGCACACGATCAAGCAATCTGATCACATCTTCCCAATCATTTTTCCTTCTTGGCGTTTGTATTAGTATTAAAAGTTTAGTTTTTGACAGGACACAAGTTGAAACATCTCAAATATATTTCCAAAAAGAACAAATTGTTGCACTTTTATGTTGACGACTTAGCATATTCGGGAAAATAAAATAATGTGTATTTCGATAGTTAAAACCATAAAGATTGGTTAGGTTTTGTAATTTACTTGTTCGTAACAATTATCTTACAGTTTTCGTAACTATTACAGCTTTTACGTTTTTTTTTTTTTTTTTTAAACACTTTACCGTTTATAATTTGGTTTTCACCATCCGACACACGTGCAGGTACATTTGTGGAGTGCATAAACCACAATCCGTCTATATGGTCGGTTATTTGTTCTAGTTGGACAGTGCCCAGAAAAGAAAATTGCCTACATTATTTTCGAAAGTTATTAACTTCTCTGCCTACATAAATATATTTTCCGACATTCAACCAGAGTAATCGCGCTATTCTGAAACGTTTGATTTTGTCATCAACGTGATATAATATGGTTATGACGAAAGAAAAATGTTGACATACTTTAACTTAATATAATAATTATTTAAGCAGAGGTCAACAAAAAATTAAATTACGCGTATTTAAGCGAGAAACCACAGTCCACACCCTGATCCATTCTGTTTGTTACTGTTAGGTAATTAATTAATTTATACATCTAATTTAAAATTACACTATTCACTCATTTTGAAAATGCATTCGAATTTGGATTACTTTGAATGATTTTTGAAACTTATGGTCAAATTTAGAATGCAAATTACGATGGTGTATAAACGTCAAACAAAAATTAACTGAATATCAATATGCCTTAATCGGGAAAACATGTAGCTATAGCTGTGTTTACGTGTTCCGTTTAACTCTTATAAGACTACTAAAATATTATTAAATTACAACACCTGCACAGCAGGCTGTAAAGCTGTTTAAATTTTTAAGTTCTAAGTGTATTTAGCTCAAAAATAATCGAAATTGTCTGAAATGTTTACGATGACATTTGTCCATTTCAATGATGTGTAAAAACTCAAAAACGTTTAAAACATTATTTCCAACAAAAAAAAGTAAACAAATACAATAATAACAACGTCTCTAGATAAACGAAATAAAAAATGTCAGCCGTACAGTGGAAAATAATATGTTGTTCTAATAGTTTTAATGTGTTAGTAAGACTTGTACTGAAAATTAAAGGTTTTTAACAAAACAAAAACGAGGAAAATTGTTTAAGTTCTAGAATTCACTCAAAACGGGACAAAATCGGTTGCAAATTTTTTTTTTTTTCGTAAGTATTTTTGGTTTTACGCATTCCAATGACGTGCAATATTATAGTTTCAGGTAACTCAAAGTTACCTCGGTCGTTTTTCAGTCGCATAGTAATACAAAAATAAACAATAATTTTCGATTAGTTATTTCACGTACAAAATATAGTAACATCCAGCTACGTTCAGAATCCAAAACAAAAAATTGAAAAGAACGCACCTTGAACAGACGTTATTATAGTGTAATCGTACTTGAACGTAGTGCATTTGTCACGGGAATATTATAATGTACGTATCTATACACTGCGACGGCTAATAATTTCGAGTTCGTGACATCATCATGCAAATAAAGCACGCTTGGTTGTAGGCATAACGATACGATGACTCGTTTTATCCTCGTTCGAAAAAAAAACCGCAAACTCACGGCTTTAAAATATATTTTATGACACTGACAGTATTATACGCTTTTTTTTTCCTTTTCCGATAAAGCATCTCGGGTCCAAGCGTTATGTGGTAGTTGTCGACTCGATGACCGTCTTGTGCGATCATGTTAATATTATTACGTTCCTGTACAGACTTGGTGATTAAAATGTAAATAAAAAAAAAAAAAAACGTGATGACAGAAATTAATCGAACTCACTGCAGCTAGAAATGGTAAAACAATAAAATATTATACAGTTAAAAGGAATAAAATACAATTTCGTGTGACCAATTATTTAAACGATAGGTTTAATGTAATACATACTACATGTAGTACAATTTGATTCCAAACGGACGCGTATTCCGCGACTTTCTGGACAGCTCGTGGAGTTAGGTTAGCTGTTGGTTTTCAACAATTATTTCTTCAGTAATTTTACGAGACTATTACGACTATGATATAGAGTTGTACGATTTATTTCCCTACTCGTGTTTTACAGTTTTGAAAACGGTTCGTCGGATACACGAAGCGATTAAAATTAAAAATGTGTTAAGCTCTATTACACGCGTTATTCTGGAACTAAGCCGACACAGTCGTGACATACGTGTACAGTATATATTATTTGCCCGCTGTCTCATTGTCTTTGGCTGCTCTTTGTTGTGACGCGGCAAACGATTGGGCAAAATGTTAATTCGGACAAAACGCGTCCTTGTGATTTTAGACTATTATTACTTACGCTATTTTATCGGTTTGCTCGAATCGCGTATACTGTACCAAAACTACGTACCTGACAAAGAGTTATTTATTAAAATAATAATTATCATGCGTGTGCGATACACGCGTGTTGCGACATCAAAAGCGCGAACTCCGCGTTATGTGTTTCGAGGCACGTTTAACCTATTATATGAGTTTGGCACTCGGACTGGTGCCCAGTAATTTACCGAAATACCAAATGCTCGTACAAAAGTATAACGTAATTTAATTTCGACTTTACATACTGTGTCTAGGGCGCGGATTTATACGCGCTAAAAAAATAATGCGAGATATGTTCTAAAAAATAAGCACCAAAAATGGTCAAATACGCACGAGTGAAAAAATAATGTAAGGGGGAAAAAAAACCTTTTTTTTTTTTTCACAGTTGACTTTTAACGTACATTTAAAAATGAAAAAAATTTACATTTAACATTTTGTTTTTTTTCAATCGAGTTAAAAAAAAGTTGTTCTTCACTTGCCCAACCTCGCAGCTCATTACTATAAACGGTTACTAAAAAAAAAAAAAAACTATCGGTGGCGTACTTACGGAGGGGGAGACGCGCGGCCGGGATCAGAAAACGAAACATTTCTCATTTAAATGTACACCACTGTTTCTTTGGTAAAATTTTGAAAAACCACCGCGCGATTCGAAAAGGTTTGGAATTCCGACAAGATCATAAGGTAAGTTTTACAGGAACCGACGTATGATTCGGAGTGCTGCAGGGCGGTCGACAGGAAAACAGGACAGAGTGTACCGGAAACGAGAGCGTTTAGTAGATGGACGCGAGTGGAGTGTAACAAGAGTGGACGGAAAACGAATACGTAGGAGGTTGGTGTTGCATCGACAGTGGATAAGACGAGGGGAAATAGATGGTCCGGGATGGTTTGGACGAGGAGAGAAGAAGAGACGCCGAAGCAGTAAGAGCAGTTGTACAAACGTTGAAGGAAAAAGAGGCGAGTGTACAGAGGAAGACCGAAGAAACGACGGATGGAAAAAAATACGAGGGTCGTTGATGTGCAGAACGATCGTGATAAGCGGAGGGACGAAGGCGTAGGCCGACCCCTCGGGAGAAAGGCGCGAAGAAGTCAAAGAAGAAGTCAAAGAAGAAGTCAAAGAAGAAGAAGATTTATTTTTTTTTATACTTCTACTTTTTTTTTGTGGGGGACTCGATACGTTCTTGAACACGCCATCGGTTCGCGGTGCGCCAGCGAATCGGGCGAATATAAAGAAGAGGACACGTCTGCGCGTGGGCGAAGATACTGTCGTCGCGGAGGTCGTGTCCGCGCGGATGCGCCCCCGGCCTCGTATTCCTAGCACCGACGCGTCTTCTTCGGCCGCAGCACACCACGTCGCTCGATATGGTAACGCGTTCCTGACACGCGTGTCGAACGTGCACGGATCGCGCGGATCGTGATCGCGATATCGATCCGTCGCGAACGGTTCCCGCGGACATGTTTTCGCGGGTTTTGCCAGACACGTCGCGTACAGCCTGTGTGTGTGTGTGTACAGTATATTATCGTCGACGTACGTGCAGCGCGCGATCGTGTCAAGGTAGTGAAACCGACGTTTTTGTTTTGACGTGCGTATAAAAAAGAAAAAAACACCAGGGATCGTTCTGGGTTAGGTTAGGTAGGTGGGTAGTTTGACGGAGTACGACTGCGCTCTGGGTGGGTTTGGATGTCGTGGTTCAAACGCGCTGTTTAACGATAAAAAAAATATCTTTCGAAAACACGATTCTGAGCGAGCTCCGCGGTTGTTTGTCCGCACGGTATGCGCGGCCCTAGTAAAAACCAAATTCAACAATAAAAACGGTCCCGGGATTCCCAGGGTGTCGCGTCCACGCGGGTATACAAGGAACATTAATGACGCGTGAAAATTTCAAACCGTTTGGACCGTTATTCGAATGGAAAAACAAATTTTTTAACGATCAAACACCACAAAAAAAAGTTCTGTTCTCAAACGTTTTCAAAATCACCTGAAACACTTGGATCAAACTTGTATTTTAGTTATTTCAATAACGCGTAAAAATTCCATCTAGTTCCGTCAATTATTTTGGAAGTTATGGCCGAAAAACCAAATCGGTTATGTCAAAAAAAAAACACGTTGGCCGCGATTTTTAACGTTTTCCCATAAATTTTACTTAGTGTTTTCATTGTAACTTTTTCAATATTTAACTTTCGAATTTGAGATCCCTCAAAGTACAATCAGAGTTCAAAGACCTTTAGCATTACTCTTAAAGGTGTTCATTCGCAGAGGAGAAAAAACCATCATTGTAAAAACAATACATTCTTCGCTGCAGAACCTAAGATTTTTAAAAATAAAGCCGACGAGAAAATTACAAACTAAAAATGTTATTTTAAACTGTAATCAACAATACAATCCTATTGTTTCTTCTAATAATAATAGTACCTAGTTAAAACTAATCAGTAAAACGGTTATTTTTTTAATTGATTTGGAAAAACTCTGTGTTCACTCTTTTAAATAATAGGTACATAACACAATACAAAAAACAGTATACTTATACGCGTAATTAAAGTATAATTTATTAGTATGCTCCTATGCGTTCCCACTTCCATCTCGTTCGTTGAAAAACCTATAAATCGATGAATCAAAATTTGGTAAAACACGATTTTAACGCGTAAAACACGTTTTTTTTTTTTTTTAAATTCGCAGCTGCTAACTATTACCGTACAAACATATTTATTACACAAGCGATAAAATTATGTGTTTTCTCGACATTTTAACTATTGCTAAATATATTGAGCGTTTTAAAATTCCACACGCGTAATTCACACACATCAATAGCGATATACAGAATAATTTAAACTACATAAATGTCTATGAGACACAAAAACCGTTCGGGTTTTTGTTGCGTTTCACTTAAAGTTTATATTGTTTTGAGCGTTTTATTTTGAACTCGTGAACACACGCACAAAGTTAGAGTTAAAGACGCTCTTAGTATCTTATATTCTTATAAAACGTACTGTCATTTTTGACTCGGAATTTTGTTTTGTGTTACGACTTTTCTGCACGTTGGAGAACTCTATATATAAAAATAAAAAGTTAAGTACGATAAAACGGTCTTTTCTTTTGGTTCATTCGGATCGAAACTTATTTTTCACTTGAATCATAAATGAATTAGCGTTACAAGAAAATTATCGTCGTGTTTTATCTGGTTTCCGAGTATCACGTATAATGAAGTTCTTTGAAAGTTATAAACGTATAGTATTCTTCGTACTTTCAACGCGCGTTTCGTACAATTAATTTAGTTTGATGTATTTCGTCGTCGTTGTTTACGGTTATTTTTTAATGAATATACTACAATTATGAACATAATAAATGTGCACTTGCCTGGTTTTTTTCCTTATTATCATATTGTATTATTTTTTACTGTTACCCACCGATGTACAAGGACGACAATTAAAATGGCGTCCATTAAAAATAATGATAAAAAACGTACAATACGTACGTATACTATGTATGTGTACTTCACCACAACCCTCGATTACCCATATTTGTATTATTTTTCGTTGTTATCACACTATTGTTGTCATTACTATTGTAGTTTATGAGCACCAAACTCATTTTATAATACACAACGATTGCTTAAGCCTCATTTTATGAAGTACCTACGAACATTAGGTACAACGCTCGTGCTGCTGCACATTATGCTTGTCAGCGGCTTCTTGGTTTAGATTAAAATCGAACTGTTCGCCATTTATCGACACACTTTCTATTGATTTCAATGAACAAAATTTAATTCTATAAATATTAATTTGAGTACAAAGTACCGAAAGTCGATATTAAAGTTGTATCCTGAGAAACTTAAGGACCAATATTGTATACGAAAATTCGGAACTCATACATGCACATAAGTATATTAATTTTAATTAATCCAACGCGCTTCAAAAAGAAAAAGTTTTCAGAACCTTATTCGCTTACGTGTAGATTTATTTTTGTACTGAGCACTTTTTTGCTGTTGAGCACTGCAGTAGGTGTTTAAGTTATCTTAATAAATGTGATTCGATAATGATTGACGTGAAAAATAATGATACATATGAAAATATCATATGATATTATGATATATTATATATCATTAAAAATAATGATCTTCTTATCTAAGTGTTGAATCTGATAAAAATATCTGGAATTTGAAGAAATTAAAAATATTCGTTTTACCCGCACCCATACTAAAAAACGATTCGACAATACAATAATAATTTATCACTCATGTTTTACAGACCTTTCACGAACTTTGCAACTTTAGCTATTTTATTCAAATAAAAACAGTAATACATGAATGTTTTTAAATTTTTTTATTACTGAAATATCGTATAAAGAAAAATATTATAAATAACAACATAAATATATGTTTTTTTTTTTTTTTTTAGTAGTGAAAAACAAAACTATAAACATTAAAACTATAATAAAAAGGATGTACCATGCGTATCGGCTATAAAATACCTTCAATTCGTGAGTGCATAATAATTACACTACCCGACATTGAACAGTATTTCCAATTTTATACTTTGTAGTTTATACCATCGAGTTTCTGTAAATATATTCGAAAACGATAACTTTAATTGATTCTACATAGTATGTTGTGTAAAATCGATTTAACTGGATTTTCTATTTATAGTCTATAATGTTAATGTATAATTATTCGATATTGTCCATTTATCTGATGAGTGATGACATAATCTGTCAATTTTAAGTGTTATAATTTAATAATAATAAGAATAGAATATAAAATTGAATTTATTACCAACAAATTACAGGTTTTGATGTGATTCTAACACGAATCACATTACTCATAGAAAATTAAATTTAAAAACCCCCGTTATAACAATTGAATCAAACGAAAATATGATAATTTTAACGTTTTCAACACTGAACACAATTATGAAAAAACTGACTTTACTTAAAACACGAGTGTTGTTGGCCATATAAAATTTTAAAATATTTAATATTCAACTTTTGGCTGATCAATTATTATTAATAAATTATATTATATACAATTAAAACTATATACCTATATTGTAAATGCCGGACCATCTTATGTGGAAGTAATCGTGGTTTCAATGGGGAAAAAAAAAAAATAAAAAACTTACATCGCGTTAATATCTATGCACACATTCGTTACAAAAACGTATAAATTATCACTGTTAAAATATCATTTTCTCTTAAAATCTAACAAAAAAAATTATTATTTTTTTTTTTTTTTTTTTTTAAACTTAATTTCACGTAATTAAGTTAATTTACCTATATGTTATATTCTTCTTTTTCTTCTTCTTCTTTCTTTGGATTTTGTCGGTCACCATATGTCCGTCCCGTCAAAAATCCAATACTCGATCCCTGTCAGCTGATCTTGTTTTCCAATCCATTCAGGGATTCCACATTGCACTTCACCACGTCTACTCATCTCAGTCGAGGTCGTCCAAGAGGCCTTTTTCCTTCTGGATTCTCTGTCATTAATAATCGTTATCATGTGCAATAATGGGTTCTGACTACGCCAGGCACGCCCAGCCCACTGTTATCTTCTACTCCGGACTGTATCTAATATGTTGTGTCCTCTAATTCTTTATTATTTCGTATTCTCCACTCGGCTGTTTTCTCGTCTTTTACCGGACCAAAGATCTTTCCTAGTATTTTTCTCTCCAAAACAATAAATTTTTTTTCTTTCGTTTTTCTTCGTGATTCTGCTCCGTATGTATTTATACACAGTATAGTACGTAACGACGTAACGTACAATAACGTTACCTTTATTTCTATGGAAGTACCTACGTACATGTTATGTATAAACGCAATAGGTGTTCCAAGTCAGTGATTCGAATGCGTCTAGGTATTCTATTCATAATAACAGTATAAAAAATTTTATAATATTGCGAAATATTATCGGGCGATTAATTATAAAACTGCACATTTTTTTTTTTTTTTTGTATTAATAAATCATGGAACGGTGACTATATTTAGATGGTTGAAATCCTACGCCTTTCCACGAAGTTTGAGTAGTACGTAGGTACCACAACAATTGGACAATCGCGCGGAATCGGAGGTAATTAAACGATCGTGACTCCGCGAAAGTCACGAACTCCGGGGTAACAATAAACCGCGGCCCGGTCGTTATTAAATCTTGTGAAATTGTGCGATGACGCGGGAGGAGGAAAATTCGGTGTGATTGTGCGTGTGGTTTTTTTTATTTTTTTTTTTCTTATCACTTTTCGGTCGTCTCAAACGGCAATACGCGCCGAGACATCGTGAAAATATGTATATTTTTATCGCTCGAGACGAACCGCAAACTTGGGGACAGGTATAATCGTCATTGTGTGAAGAACGTTCCGAAAAATGTGCAAAATGTTTTGAGAAACAAAACTTGTAATCGGCCGCGTCCACTGAAACTCGATTCGGTATTACATTGTACAAACGAAACTCGGTACACTAATAGTTGGTGTACAAATGATTTTTGAACGTACGTTTTCATTAATACGCTAAGTAGTCAAACATTTTATTATTGTATAACAGTTTTACACAAAAACCTTGTATGTTCGTTTCAACTTTTCTACCGAAATATTACGTCTTCAAACGTACCTATATTTCGTTCATTAGTATTTTCTCGATCGGCGGCCACCGCGGCTACAAAAAGGATGTACAAATTTTGTAATGTGGTTACACGAATAACAAAAATACTTTAATTCTCTTTAGAAATGTGCATAGACAAAAAAACTACCTATATTATGATTTTTGGGCTCGATATTAGAGTTAAACGCTTCATTTTGTATCCAAAAATACGTATGAAATAGCCGCCGATATATATAGTATACTATAACAACCATATAAAGATTTTTTCACTTATTATGAATAAAATTGATTTTTGAATTATTATAACAACGTTAAGTTTTACCGTGCAGGAAATCTAATCAAAATAGTAAATCATATACGAGTAAGAGCGCTAAATTCGATTGATAGGTACTGCTTATACATGTAATTTGCGGTGCATCTTCCAATAAATGAACTACTCTGGACAGCACAAAATATGAGGACGTTCTATTTTTTATGTTTGCCGTTCCGCGGAACAAAACGTTGTTATTCTGTCATGTCCACACATCGTTTAAAAATTTATTTTCATTGTTCTACGATCGTAAAAGAACAAATTCACTTTAGATACATATTCTGAGCGCGGCGAGAAATGACGTTTTGATTTTACAATATTTGTACATTAATATTACACAAATTTTGTGATCAGACTATAGCAGTAGGTAAGACTAACGCGTATTGTCCGTGGTTTTAGTGTAATTTCTTCAAGTTTAACTCAAAATATTATACGAAAATCGATTATCGTTCAAGCAATGTACGCGCTGTTTAAAACAATAATAACTTACTTACACGCACTTAAAGGTCAAGCCTCTAAACAAACACACACACACACACTCGTATACCAGCATCCATTTGTCAAAAAGTGACTGCTATAGCGTGTCATATGTCTTATAAACACTTCACGCCACAGACAGCGATCATTTAAATCAAGCTTCACGTCGGCCTTCGACGATCGCGAAACCAGCACATGGCGTCGAAACGATCTAGATACGCACAAAAGTACTTAACATAATATCCTTATGTACGTGTAACATGTATACGAAATTCGTAAATATTTATATCATTTGTGTTAAGTATAATAATTAAGTATAACCTACCTATATACGAGTACGAGCTACATTAGCCCGCAATATCCTAAGTATAGTATTGCATAACGAAAAATATACATTGATATAATACGACGCGCACTAAGTTATAACAGGTAGGTACAGCAAACCCGTGCTAACTATAGGTTTATCTGAATATACCTATGTTTTTTTTATGATTTTTTTTAATATTAAATGACAACATTTTATCATCGCCACAAGCAGTTAAAAAATTTCTTACAAAAAGAATAAATCCGAGATCAGCCGTGGGTAGTTTAACGGAGTAGTGATTACGCTTTGAACTGGTTTGGAAACTGTGGTTCAAACTTTAATATCTGAAAGAAATCATGACAAATCATCGCCAACGGTTATGAGCTAGCTCTGCAGTTATCTGGTCAAAACTAAATTCAACAATAAAAATGGTCCGAAAACTCCGAAAGTCGTATCCGCGTATAAAAAAACATATCGATTTAAATGAAATCGTGTGAAAATTTCAATACGCAATATAAAAGTGTAGATGTATAATATATATATAGGTACTTATCACCAGCTATATCGATGACGGGCATAACGTGGTAGTCCTCTATAATATACGCAAATCGGACAGTTGCGGTGGCGTATACATTAAAGGTAAATATTGAATCGATAAATTTAACTAAACATTAATGGTATCCTGCAATACATCCACGGACCACGATCGTATTAATATTTGTTGTACCTGAATACGTATTCTGCACGATTCGAATAATATTAATTATGAAAATAAAGCACGGGTAATAGATTCAAAGCTTTTTAGTTTCACTAAAAAATTTACTAATAGATATCGCAGTCGATTTTTCAATAGGACGGTTTCCTCCGTTATCTGCTTGCCGACTCGGCTCTTATTTAAAACGCAGTGCAGCAATGGCCTCGTATAAACGTTTATTTTTATTCTCTGAAGACATTTTCCCGGATATCATTAATCCTGAGAACGTCTACGTACCCGAGAAAATCTTGAATTGATCTATTCCCCGTAAAACTTTTAAAGGTCAATGTCGATCGGCCGTGCGGCGTTCCGGAAACAGTCATATTGTACAATTTACGACGGACAGCAATGTAATTCAAGCGGTTAGGTAAAATACACCACGACAATTATATTTTGTACAACAAACGAACAAATTTATTATAAACATTGGCAGCAAACAATGTCACGATTATTATTAACCGGTTTATTTATTTTTTTAATCACATTACTACCCACAACTTGCATAGTTTCGTATTGTGCGGCATGACAAAAACAAAGCACAGTTTATCAATACACCTCGTTATATATTACGTTCATAACGAAGTTATTTGCAGTCATTACACATTAGTGATAACTTATAAAAATATTTGATGTTCTTGATTAAGCATAAGAAAATATAAGGAGATCACTTTTAGGTAAAAGTACCAGCTGGTAACTTCCTGCGCTCGTTGGCACCATTTGAAGAGCTAAAATTGAATTTTTTGCGGGGCATCATTGATTTTACAGTAAACTTTTATAAAAAAAAATCGATGCTAACGTGTACATATTAAGCCCCTCTGAGATAGGCTATTCGGTGTATTTTCTTAAAATTTTTGGGGAGCTTAATACTATCCGACCTAGCCGTCTATAGCCTCCCCCGCCGAATCGCGCCTATCTGCCGTCTACTTACCCACACAAGACCCTGCGCAAACACTTATGAAATTTATTGTGTTTGTAAACTATTGGAAATGCATAATACTCAAATGCATACGCATAGTGCGAAGTAAATAAATAAATAAATCGATAATTTATAGACAACAAATACCTAGAATTCATAAAAAAAATATAGACTAATATAAATCTAAAATCGCTTAACGGTTTTCAAAATTTTCCAACCACATAAATACATATTATTATTGCGTTGATTAGATCGTATCGTGTTTTCAAGACTGTAAACGAAAAATTAAGATTCGTGAAACATTAATGCTGTAGAAACGGACAACCTCCAAAACCACTGTAAACATGGTTGAAAATTTTACAAATTACGTATTGTATGGTGCAATTCTGTAAATTTTTTCCTTCTCGTTTACTGATCATACACACTTTAACCGGGGGGTAACGTTTCAGGCTAATTATACCTACCTACCTATATCTTCTGAAAGTATCATTTGCAAAGATCAGAGCAACTGCGTGTACCTATATATAATCAAAAGAGTTTTCAGAAAAAATAAACGCAAGACCAAAAATTTGATTAATCGCTGAATTTGGAAAAAATTATTACGTACAAAAGTCAAAAATAATCACTATTGCTCCATTTTAATTTTAAAAAATTACAAAATATTTATAGTTTGTCTCGATAGGTATCATAACGTCACGTTATAACGCGCATTTATAATACTTTAGTCTTATAGAATTCCAGTTTCTGTGTCACGCAGAGAGAGAGAGACCTAATGACCGACGTTTTATAAAGCAAAAATAATAACTGTTTTCTGTGTACACGTTTATTACACAACGTTCTAAAACACATTATTATACAAAGCACTATGGCACACGATAAAATAAAAGCTTCACTGCAAATCTTGTTGCTAATGATTACGCTAAATTACGGTAAATTACGCTACTATATCGTACCTAATAAAACATAAATTATTAAAAACGCGTTGCTTGTTACCGAGGTGTTTGCAAGTTAATATCGTGTTTATATTTGATACGTATTGCGATACGTAGGTACCTATATAATTACATCGATATAATTTAGGATTTCAAAAACCGACTCTGGACGATTTTAGACAAGTTTTTTTTTTTTTTAGAAAATCGAGCTTTCATTAGCTGGTATGGCTGCGGGTACCAATGATGAAACATCTAATCGGTTATAAAAGATATTCGGTACTTACGCATTTATCTGCATCGATCACGAATCAATGTTGATAGTTTTTATTACGCCGACGATCGAGGTAGGTGTACTGCAGATTCTAAAAAAAACTATACCTGTGAAATACTAAAAATTTTTAATGGTATCGGGAATAAAAGAAAAAAATTGTTGGGCATACTCGTATAAAATTATAAATTTATATACATATATATTACCCACCGGCCAAATGTAAACTTTCATTTCGCGTATTATTATAATTATAATAATAACGTGAAAGCCAAACAAAATAAATAATTCATTCGGATTAATTTATTATAATCGCGTAATTTTGTTACGTTCGCGTCAATTTATTTCAAATTTTCTCGCGTAGTGTATCCATCAATCAATCACGTCGTAAACTGCGAGGTTTATATCGATTAATTTTGATCGATCGACGCCGTTGTGCTATTACCATTATGGTAAACATGTGTCGTAGAAAATAACAATTATTATCATTGTAGATGCCGTTTAAATTACGGCAATAAAAAATTCACCTAATAACGCAATTATATAATAATAATATTAGGTCCACGTCGTTATTGTCGGCGCGCAAAACGTGAAATTATGACTAATTACCTAAAGTGCGCCTACCGACTGCAGGAAACGCACCGACGAGCCATTACGTGTCGGATTAGTTATTATATTAATAAATTATGGACGAAAATAAAATAAAACTTTTACTTTTCAAAAAGAAAAAAAAAATTTACAAGAAATAACAACTGTTCGCTCTGAACAGCGATAATAATCAAACGGACGCTCCTCTATCAACTAACGGATACCGGAACGGGTCGCTGCTTTTCGTGCTTTCTGATAACGAAAAATCCCGATTGGTTCCTAAAATATATTACAATTTCGTTTTCCGTCGAAAACATTTTCCCGTTTTATCAATACGTTTCGTGAGAAAAAATCGTCCCTTTAAAATCATTTTCCCCGTCGTATTTTTTCGCGACGAGAAAATTCCGGTGTTTTTCGACCGGTTTCGCGAAAATATTTTTCGCAGCGATTGGGTTTCGTGGGTGGCCGATTGGTTTTGGGTGGGTGGGTGGGTGGCCGGTCGGAATGGTATCAAGGTACGTATAATATCGCCGCGACGCGGATAAAACTCGTTGCGCGGCCGATGCAACCGCAGTGCTACCACAGAGTACTTGCGAAATACACCCGAACTCGATGGAACTTTTGTTGAGCTGCGTATTTTTTTTCCCGTTTAAAATGTCCCTGTCTCATTATAAATAAATAGTCCGACACAAAAGTAGTATACCGACTTGTTTTGCCCGTGCGATGCGCCGCTTCCAGTGGTGTACACCAGCCGTCGAAAATCCGAAAACCGAGTCCGCTCCGAACTTGTAACCGGCGTTCGGTTAAAAATAATTTTTAGAATTTTTAGTTTTCGCTCTCTTCTATTACGTTCGCACTTGGCGTTCGCCCACCGGTCGGTTCTTTCCGCTCCGACGCTAATAACTACATATATATATATAGCTGCAAGTAACCGGAAAAACAAAAAGGGCGACGCGTTATATCCCCGAGAACTCGTTCTGACTCGATTCATTTGAGCGTTACGCGGCGGCAATCGTCGTCTAGAGCGGTTTCGGTTTTCGTCTTTTCTTTTTTTCCCGGTTCGCGCTCGTTGTCGACCGTCGTCGCGGTAGGTACCTACACATTCGATCGGGGTGCGCTTGTCGAGAAGAAGACTCTCGTTGTCGTTGTCGTCCACTTTGTAGTTACTCGAACGAACGGTACGTAAGAAAACTAGTGAAACAAAAACAATACATTCAAGACGAACGAGTTCTCTCTCGATACTACTCTCGCCGTCGTTTTTTAAAACGTCGAAATCCGAGGGATTAAAAAAAAAAACAATTTTTAAAAAAGCGTATCGGTTAGTAAAGCGATCCCCGATACCGACTGTTATTGTTAAGTCGCGTCTCGTGACGTCGCTCAAACCGAATTTCAGTAGTTTTTACGTAGATGGCAAGAAGTTTTCGTGCAAGCTTTGCAGGCTTAGCCATTCCGGCACGACGTGTGATCTTATTGTTTTCGCGCACAAGTTCCATTCCGCGTTCGTCTACATAAAAAAAAAAAAAATTGTTCCTAAGCAGTTCCTAAGATTTCTCTCATTTTCTCGCGTTTACCGATATTTTATAAATAATTGTCCTTGTGTCTACAAGAATCGCGGTGTGTTTGATAGGGTCGCGTAGTTCACGAGTATCGCTTGAAACGCTTTGTTTGGACTGAAAGTTCGAAGAAACATAACTCTGTACAATATGGACTTGATACATGAAGGTTGTTATAGTACTATACACGATACGATTATGTTGGCAAGTAGCGTGTTGTGTCTATAACGATAATTTTACGCTTATTAATTGCAGGATTGCTGGGTGTAAGATATTGAGGTTTCGCTCAACTTTACCGCTGGTCGTTATCATCCGAGACAGTATTTTCCTGAGTGGATGTTTGAAATTGCCAGGGTGAGTTTGAATTTCTCGTGTACCATTTAAATTGTGAATTGATTATTGTCATTTGTAGGCACTGGTAATCATTCTTATCTGCAGAGCACTAGGATTGAAAATTCCAAGAGAGAGTAAGAAGGAAAAATATCAACCGGATTCGTCAAAAACCACGATAAATTAAGACTACCTTTTAGTGTGTGATTTTAGTAAGAACAATTTTAACGGTCAAAAACAAATACTAACTACAATGCGTTTAACATTTTACTTACTAATACTGCTTACTAACATAGTTCATTTGTAAAACGTGATTCTAACGTAATATTTTAGTAAGACTATTGAAATAGTGTAATTCTTTTGATTATTATTACTAACATAAATAAATTGCTGCTTCCGTTCTGTCCTGTAAGAATTGTACCTTCAAGCCGTTCTTTAGCTAAAAATTTGTTTAATTTAGGCATTACAACGCTATGTTTATTAGTTCAAAATTTGTGCCTAGAATTGAAGAGTCAACGGTAGCAAAATTTTCGCTTATCCTTAAAAGCATTACGTCCTTTAGATATTTTATAATAACGGTACCCAATATTGTATATTATTGTGTCCAATATATACCTCTCTATTTTGGTACGTCAATGTAAACATCCTCTATTTGATAAGAGTAATTTCCACCATTTAATTTGTTAAAATGGCTATTTGGAGAACTGCAATAAAACTTTTTGTAACATAGGGATGTTGTCGTAGTTCCATACAATATGTGTGCTCCTCAATTATAATGGGAATCCTCTATACGCTTCTGAATTGAATGCTAGGTATATAAATATTAATTTACTAATAATTATGAGTATTGAGTAAATTTCATAATCGTTGAATGATATTTGTTTTTTTTTTTTGAACATTGTATGTTTTTTATTTTTTTATTATTATCATTTGATTAATAAATTTTAATTTACTATTAAATTAAATTACGTAATGTATGTAAATCACTAACCAATTTTTATAGTTATTTAACTATATGTTAGTATTGAAATAAAACCTATAAAGTAAGAATAAACAATATAATTATTAAATTGTACTCTCACAGAACTTTCTATCAATATTTTTGTACACCACTTCTTGTTGTCTAACCATTTGAACTATTATTTTTTCCCTATTTAATACTTCTTATAACTCATATTGGCATATTCATAATGGTCTCAGTTTATTTTCCTGTGTAAAGTCTCTTAATAGTATTTTATCATATTTTACGCGCAAGCTTATTGCATTTTTCTTGACGTCGTACAATTGTTAAGACTTTATTTTTCTTTTTATTAAATTTTCATGCTAGATAGGTTACGAAAAAAAGTTCTAGAAGCAAAAATTATTTGATGTTATGAAAAAAAAAAGTTCAATCTTCTTTAAATCATTAAAATTCGTAATACATATTATATAACAAACTAATAAACAAAAAAAATACATAAGGGTGATGCTCCCTCTAATATTACTGCTTTATAATATAGCATTTATAGTAGTGTATACTCCATTCCATTTAAGAGTATACTGCTGCTTTTGCACGTGCCATCATTGCCGTACCTATAATTTTCGTATTATGAAGGCGCTCAATCATTGGTCATAACGGTAACCGGCTTTCTAATGATCTTAAATCATTGTAAATCGGTCGTTGCTGCCACCGTGCATATGGAGAGTTTAAAGATAGAGACACCCGGTTATTGTCAATTTAATGATTTACTCTTGAATGGAATGGATGTTGTGGATATATGGTATGATTAAAAATTTTAATTTCCATAATGTATAATCAAAACGTTTATTTTAATTTTAAAAAAATGACTTCAATATATAATTCATAAAACATATTGTTTAATATGTCACTATGTGCAGTGAAATGAAATGCTTAGTTCATTTCATTGTGTAACTGAGCAAGCAGGGCTTTAAGCTTTGTTTCCAATTCATCATCACTAAGTTTGACAGATTTGGATGTTTTCTTAGTTTTTGTCTCGTCCAAATCGGATATTCTCAAACTGCAAAATTCAAAATGAAAAAAAGAAAATTAACACACACAACTTAAAAGAAGAATTGATTAGTTTTAGTGTAAAGTCCAACATTTTTATATTTACCCTAGAACGAGGTCGATCTCCAGGGCTTTCGGAATGTTTCTTTTTTTTTTTTCACTTTTTAATTATACGACTTGCACTATCGCTCGTGACACCGTGCGAATATTCTTTGGTCTTTATTCTATACTTGTGATCTGAATCACTGGAATCCTGTAAACATTTTAATTAACGAATATTTCAATTAACTAGCATATATCATTAAATTTCAAGAAAAATAAATTATGCTTTGTAATTTTCAATTTATTGTAATTATGAAAATTTAATTAACATGTCTGTAAATTCTGTTTTTTTCTTGGTCTAATGTAAATAACGATGTTATTATCGTAATAGTATGTGCTGTCATCTTCAACAGTTCTATTTGCTACAAAGTATGGATACATTTTTATCAATACAACTCAAAGAATGGACCAATTTTAAAAATACTTACATAAATTGATAAAAACTGAATTAGAAATAAACAATAAAGATAGATAAGCCGAAGACATTTTGTATGATAATTTAATCTAACAAATTAATTTAAAAAATGTAAATTTTTTGTACATAAATTGTATTAAAATTATTTTTTTATTCAAGCAAGGAGGTATGACGCTTATAAAAATATTTTTCAAATGTTTTTTTTAAAAGGTATTATTTTAAATCAAATTTCAAAACGTTTTCAATTTGTATACACATAAAATAAAATTATAATTCCGTCAGTTAGATGTAGAGTCTAATCTCAGAAATGACTCCTAAAGAGATCTAACGACGAGGCTTTTCAAACCTAAAGTTTTTTTATCAAAGTAACGCATGTTCTGCTTAATAAAATCAAGGTTTTCTGAAACAACAATTTAAATAAGTTTTACAATCTAACATGATCCATGTGACGTAGTTAAATTTTTTTATCAAGACAAATGTTGAAAACTAATAATCACTATAGGGTTTGCATAGACGAGTATCAGGGAACTAAAAATTTTTATATTATCATTTATCTACATGACGTTTTGAGGTAGTATTATTGTTTGTATTTGTGGGTGGGTAGTAGGTACAAAATACAGATGCAAAATTCAAACTTGTTTGAAACGTGCAAAGTAAGGCGCGATTCCATGAAGTTACTGACCAAAAGTAACTTTGTTAGAGTTACGATTAACTCGCATCACTACCCGACACTGCTTTTCTAGTCACTCAACATCAATCCATCTGTACTATTTTTCTATCAACATCCTGAATTGTACACAACAGTAGTCTTGTAATAAAGCAGCTTACCTTTGAACATCATCATTGACAACGCCTTCTCTGCTTGATCCAACCGTACTCATTGTATGTACCTGTAGTAGTGTGTCTGCGTTGTCCTAAAACAGTGCCGATACCTCTCATTCGTCTCATGCAAGCTGTGTAAACACTAAATACTTCTTAATAATTCTCGTCCAGTAACTATTGAAACAATTAACAGGCGTCTGTCACCAACTGGCCATCGTGATTCATTTCTATTTATTTGCACGCCTTATGCGAGTTATGACTTGTACTATTACACTCGGGTAGGTACTTACAATTGTTCGATTCAGAGTAGTAGGTGCGTTATCTAACGATCGGAGAAATGATAGCGGAAGGTGTTCGCCGGTTCGTTCCGCGGTTTCGGTCCTGACCGTGGTTTTAGTTTACGTGATAACGATAATTCACCGGTGGGAACGAGGGATAAAGTACGCGCAAAAACTGTAAAATAGTTTCGACGAGTCGTATTGTTTTCAATCGTACTCGCGCGTTCGGTTACCGAAAAACATTTCGATGGCGGCGTTCGGGACGATTTCCGCCGACGGTGCGAGCAGCGTAGTGACGTTGAGCAAATCGAGACGTCCGATAGATTGAAACGACCCTGCACACGATCTCGCCTTTATCTTATAGTAAGTTACCGGCAAAATAATCATGATATTT
Source organism: Hormaphis cornu (assembly GCA_017140985.1). Classification (NCBI taxonomy): domain Eukaryota; kingdom Metazoa; phylum Arthropoda; class Insecta; order Hemiptera; family Hormaphididae; genus Hormaphis; species Hormaphis cornu. The sequence continues at coordinate 2,005,679 of CM029363.1, forward strand.
GTTGGTATTCGTGTATACATGCTTTAGGTCAACAACAACAACATGGTGTTATCAGGGATTATAAAATTTAAAATAAAAAAAAAATGTAGTAGTGGATTCCTTGTAGTTAAAAAATTTTTATTTTCCCGTAACCATTTGATAAATATAATTTAGTATTCTTAAGTTTTCACATCGGGGATTCCGGTGTGTTGAATCCGGTCGGTATGTCTGTTGCTGCGTACGAGTATCGTTTTAAATGCTTCGCGATAGGCTTAACGAAACAAAACAACTCTGCACAATGGACATGAGACATGAAGGTTGTCAGTACCACCACGATAATTATTTATGCCAGTAGTATTGTGTCTAAAAATATTTTTTTACTAAACAATTGTTGCAGCATGCCGGGTGTAAGATTTTGGTTTTGCTGATCTTTACTGCTGTCGTTATCATGAGCCAGTATTCTCCCGAAGAGATGATAGACACTGCTAGAGTGAGTTATTATTTGTGTATGCCATTTTGATTGTGAACACGGGGTGATTAAAGTTTTTCAATTGTAGATACTGGTGAACCTCGGTCATTCATACCTGCGAAGCACTAGCGTCGAAAATTCCGAAGATGAAAGCGAAGAAGAAGAAGAAGAAGAAGAAAATGATCAACCCGTTCCAGGAGCCCGATTCGCTGCAGAACGTGTTCGAGACAACGTTGAAGACGAGGAGATGCAAGTACAGGGTGAGGATGAATTACGACTGGTAGAAAATGATGAACGATTGGAATTCGACGACGAGTGTAATGAAGTAAATGTGCGAACAAAATCATATTTCAACGGAAAAAAACAACGTATTAATAATAAAAAAAGCAAACATAAAAAATCTGATGGTGGAAATGTACAAAAGTGTATTAACAGTAAAGTTCCGGATAAATTTAGCGACACGCAACAAAAGACTGAAACGGGGAGTGAAAAGCACGAAGAAACCCCGAAAGAATTAAAAAATGTTGAAACGCAAGTTAGTTTGGAACGTGAACAAGAATTAGGTGAAATAACTGCTAAACACGTTGAAGAAAACCAACAAACAGAAGAAGAGTTTATTGAATTAAAATTAGATATCGAAGTTGACCCAGATTTTGACCAAGAACTAAATGAAAACGAACCAGACGAGCATAATTGCGACAATCGGTCGTCTAAAGAAATTTTATTACAATTAAACATAGATGTGCTAGAAGATTCAGTCGCCCAACAAATATCGGATTTAACACATGAAAATCAACAAAATGTTGTAGAGAATAAAGTGACAGGATCTGTTGCAGAGAACAGAGAACCAATGGAAGATACTGAAAGAAATCAAACTCGACGCAATGAAAATATAGAAGTACAAAGTGATAATGAAGTAGAACAAGAGTTCAATGATAATGATACACTTGCAAAACTCCAATGTGAACTTGTTTCGTTAGAACCTAAATTAAATGCCCAAAGGAGAAAAACAAATAAAAATGTAGAAAAAATCAAAGAAGATATACAACTAAAGATTGATAAGCTTGCTACTGAATTACTTAATAGTAATCGAAATGTTGTTAATACCTCGAAAGCTAGAAGAACGATTGAGCAATCAATTGAACAAATACAACAAGAAATAGAAATACTTAAAATGGAATCTGATGATTTTGATTTTAACCAAGACGAAGAATTAGAAAAAGAAATTATTGAAAAGTTAAACAAGATATGTTCCAATTCAAACCTAGTAAACTTTTTTGAAAATCTGGTTTCATCTTTTGACCAAGACTCTTTAGCTATTCGGGATAAAATAAAAAGCCTTAGTGAAAAATATTTTCAAGAATTTGATAATTCATCTCTTACAGACTCTGTAGAAATTGCTAATGTAGAAATGATACAAAAAATAAACAGACTACTCAAACAAGATGATGAAGAAGTAAATCAAAAATTAACTAATGAAACACAAAATAGTCTGGATACAAATGTAGTACAAGTGTTTAATAAAGACATCCTATCAGAATGTTGTAGCCAAAATCAAAAAGAATCGCACCTTAGCATAGACAAAATAAATAACGTAGAAAATAAAGAAAAATCGCAAGAAAAAATTTTAGAAGTTCCTCAGAAAACTTATGAAGTTATGCCTGAAGAAGATTTACTTAAAAATTTTGATATGGTAATTACTTACAATTCAAACATTCAAGAGATGGACAATGAAACAGGACAAGATATTAGTGGAAAAGTTAAAATACAATTGAATGAAGAACTTTTGAAAAAGTTACAAGAAGATGCTCTTAAAAATCCACCACAACCTAATGAAGGTGATATACAATCTGAATGTATGATTAATAATTTTACCAACAATACTATTCAACAATATGTTGATAAACAAGTAATGCAAATTAATTGTGAACAAGAATGTAATGAAGAAAATGTTCAAATAGAACTTCATGAAGACGACACACAACTAGAAGTCGATGAACAAATAAAGTTAGATTTGAGTGCAAAAATGGAAATTGACAATAAAGAACAATTACAACAGTGTTGGGATAAAGAAATAAATCAAGATGAACCACTTCACTTAGAAATAGATTTTTTCAGAAAAACACTAGACCAAGGAGGCTCTCAAGGAAGTCCAATACAAACGAAGACGTTAATTGAATTATTTAAAAGAGAATTACTAAACGATTCTACGAAAATATCACAAGAACTTATTGAAAATACAGACAATTCAAAAGAAGAATTACATAATGAATCTGATGTATGTAGTGAGAAGTCTAAAAAAACACTCAAACTGTTGAATCCTTCTACTGATGAATGTGAAAGCAAAGCTCAAGAAAGTTTTGTTGGAGATTCACAAGAAGAGTCTGATGTAGATGTAGATGAATTTGATGAAGAAAGTTATAAACATTTTGTTGAAAAATTCAAAGAATTAAAAGATAAATGTAAGTTCAACAACAGTGAATCTGATATCGATATTGAAGGACTTGAAGATGAATCTCAATCCAATTTAAGAACAGAAACTCAAAGAGAGCCTGAAAAATTAGAAACTGCAAACTTAAATGATAGTGATGAGCCTTTATTAAAAATTAATAATGCAAAATTTGAAAAGTCTAAAGAAATAAATGAAGTTATAGAATTAGTTGAAGATTATGAAATAGAACCTGATATCTCAGAAAACAATAGGACTAATACTGATCCTGAATGTTCATCAGAAAAAAAGTATCCAGAAGAGTATTCATATTCCACTGAGTCTTCATCTTCAGAAGAATCTTTATTAGATTTAAATCCATTTGCAGTAGAATATTCTTCATCAGAATCTAGTCTAGTTGACAAATTTAACTCTACATACATAGAAATTAGTTCAGAAGAAGAAAAATTAAGTTCTACAGAAGAATTACTTAGTTCTTATAAAGATGAATTTAATTCTACCGAAGAAATATGTAGTACGAGTGATAGTGATAAGATCAATGATGAAAACATTCAAAATTTGTATATTGATGATGAAAAAGTTCATAGTTCTAAAGAGTCTTTAAAAGAGGTTGAAAATGAACAGCAAAAGTTTGAGCCTGAAGACTATTCACATAAACAATTCAAGAAGTATCAAAAAGATTTTTATAAAGATTTAAAACGAGAATACGATAAAGAATTACAGTTAAAAGTTATAAACAAATCTAACCCTGAAGTTTCTCAAGAATTTGATAGACAACAGCAAACATTTTATGAAATAAAAGACGATTTTCATGAGTTAAAACAACAGTATAAAGGTTATATGCAAAAAAAAATTTTTAAACAATTAGAAAGAGATGTTGATAGTAACAAATCATTAGAGGTAAACAATTTTCCTGAACAATATGATGATATAGGAAATGTAATTGATGAAGATATTCATGAAGAATTTGCTGAACTACAACGTGAATGTTCTTTACTAGAACCAGAATTTAAGTATAACGTACCTTTGGATTTTGAAGAAAAAAGCATAGGCCCTTCATTAAAACCAAAAAGATTTGATTTGTTTAATAAATTATATTCTATACACAGACGAAAATTGTGTCAGTTTGTTGATTCTAAATCGTGGCCGGAAAATGTAAGTAAAAATTAATTGGTAAAATTGAATTAGGATTGTTAAGTTGTAATATGTATTTTTGGTTTTAGTGTCTCTATCCATCAAGTCTATTGGACGCTTTATTTGAAGATCCTCTTGAAAAAATCAAACCTAATGTTTTGGTAATTACATTATACCCTATAAATGTTGGTTATTCTATTAAAATAACTATAAAGAAAGATGATCCGCCAATTGAAACATTTTTTAACTATGCTGATGATTCAGTGTTGAGTTATGTTGAAAAAGAAGAATTACCACCACATTTATTAGAAATATTAGACAAATCTGAACATAGGTTATTTTATAATGGATGTGTTATAGCAGAAATTCATGATCAAATAAATGGTGTTCCAGCCAAATTGTATCGAATTTTACTTCGTCCTACTAGTCTGGTAAGTTATTTCAATATAGTTTATACATGTTATGATTGTTTATGTTGTTTAATTGTTGATTTTTAAAACTACCAACTTTATTTCAGTCCATTCAACATGACATAAACAATATAATAGCTGAAAATAGTAAAGTAAATTGGACGTACGAGAGAAGATTAAAACTAGAACAAACGTTAACACTAGCTTATAGACCAATATTTTGTTCGGATACCTCGCCAATTGCTGGCTTAGCTGTTCAACTGCAACACCAAATATTAAGTTGGCGTACCATACGACTAAACCCGCTTAAATATGGACACGCTTCTTCCAAGCCTTTCTTTCCAAATCCACCTGAGAAAGACTTTACCGATAATTTGCTTGACAATGTGTTGCTGAATAAATCACCTGATGAATCTGCAAAATCAATGGTTAGTTAAAAATGTTTGTATTGCTATATTATAATTAATAATATGAGACAAGATGCATTAGTTCAACCAGGTAACCCGTTGGTCATGAATTTTGTAAAACACTTGGTTTCTTTCCTATCCATTAAGCTAAAAATTGTGAATCGTAAACATATTTAATTTGGGTCTTAAACAATATCGGTTTTTTGATAAAATTTCAATATCAGCAACAATGTATAGATATTTTATCTCTATTAAAACTAGAAGTTTTAAGTACCTATTTCAAATATGACGTCCGGTTTTTTAGAACTGATACTTAAAGATTATTAATATTTATTATAATCTTGAAAATATAACTAAGACTTTTAATTTATCATCTTTTCTAATTTGTGTAGTTACTACTTTACTGAAAATTAACCAAACTGAATGAATCATTTTATTTGAATAAGATTAATACTTTGTGATTCTTTTGTGTACAGTTGTAAAGTAAAAACTTACAACTTTTCAGTATTAGAATATTATTTAAAAGTTTGAACGTATTTTTTTTGTAAATTTTTAGTTGTACAAACTTTCAACTTTCTTGTACTTTTATAAACTAATACTTGCATTTTATTTTATATTTCATCTTTTTTAAATAATAAAAAGATTTTATTAAAGTAGCTTAGTTTTTGTAAAACTAACACAAACACAATTTTTAGAAAATTCAAAATTTACCAGAATTTATAAAAATTTTTTTTTTTTTTTGAGCAGTTACTCTTCCGAAGTGGTTTAAGTTAATTGTGATTTTTATACATTATAGAAATGTATAAAGTTCAAACATCATAAGAATTTCAAAACTTGATAATTTATTTGAGCTAAATAATATAGAACTTTAATATTTACAATTTGTTAAACAGATATTTGACTTGCTGAGCTCACTCAGATTCGCCATTTTAAATGCAATGATTTATTGTTGCCTTAAAGATTTAATATATAACAACATCTATATACTTTCCAAATAGGTTACTTTACCTGCTAGATTAATATATTTTTTTTTATACTAATTAATTAAGTTCCAATTTCTTTCTAAATATGAAATCTGGTTATGCCTATATAGTTTATAATTATTTGTATTTTGAATTTTTAAAGCTATTTATTTTTTTAACTATTTCATGCGTTTCATGTACCTACATAAATATATTTTTAGAATGTTGCAAGTGACGGAGAAATTCATCATCTTATTTGGACGTTTAATTTTTATTTCAAATCCGTGAAAGTTATCAAATTATATGTGTCATTGATAAAAGAGACTCAAGAATGGTTTATGATATTGTGTTTTAATAATAAATCTAAATCTACTATAAAAATTCGGTATGTATATTTTAAGCTAATATATTGATAATATTTATGTTTGAATTAAAACATTAATTTTTTTTTTTTTTTTTAGTGTTAAAGTAAATCTCGAAACACATAAATGTATATCCTACATAAATTTGTTATTAGACATTCTTAAAGAAAAAATTAGTCCTGAAATGAAAGTAGTTCGGACATATAAAAAAGAGGACGGGTCACCAGAACGTTGTGTATACTGTGTACCACCATTGTTTAGTAACAAAATGTATGATCCTAACTATGCAGATTTTAACAAGGTTAACATTTCAATTATCTGTGTAAAATATTGAAAATTGTATGCCAATGTCAACCGATTACATAATAGCCATTTTATTTTTCAGATAATAAATAAATTGTTGGAAGATCCTAACGTATATCAACCCGGACAACAAAATCTCCATACAGATTTTGAAAAACTAAAGAATCAAGCTTCAACAATGTCATTACTACTACCTTGTGTTGTGAAAAAGACCGAAGAAGCTATAAAGATGTCAGGAGTAAACAGACTGGTAATGAATAGTAAAAATATGTTAAGATTATAATCATTACACTGTTAACAGCTCGGAATGTATTGTTTTTACAATGAAGTTTATTTTATTATTTTTTTGTGCTAAAGGAGTGCTCCAATTTGAAAATATCTTACCACAAAAAAGTTTGGAAAGTGGACCAAAATGGTCCTTAATTTGGAGCGTTTTATTGAATTTTGGAATATTGTTATGGTTCAAAAATAAAAAAATAAAATTTTTAAAAACACTCCGATCAACTTGAAATTTAAATACATCATTAAGAATGGTTAATCAAATTGATTGATGCAATTCACTCAGTTTGACACATATTTAACCGATTTACAGAGCTCTTGAAATGTTGAAATATTTAGGTTTTTGCAATTATTGTTTTATAAATCCATTGATTTTCAGTAAAGCGTCTTGCACCTTTAATCTAAACAACATAACTACCTTGAAAAGTATCAAAAATTAGTTCTCATGATTATTGTTTGTACACGTTTTTATATTGTTAGTTTGTCATTTTTTTTTCATTATGTGTTTTCAGCCATTTCTTAAATTTTTCAAATTAACAAGTCATAAAAATTTCAAACAGTTTTTACTTTAGTTTTAAACCAAATGTTAATAATATTCCCTATAATAGGGCAATTTCACCTGGTTTGATCCCATTCTGGTTATTGTTGTCATTTTCAATTATTCCAGTAATTCTCAGTTGGACTTTCTACACCACTGACCTGTTATCATATCCATAACCGTGGCCACATATTCTTTTCAAATTTGTTTTTTAAACGTTTTCAATACTTTTTGTGTAACACACAGTTGTCTATAAATAATAACCATTTGTTGGTGAGTGTCGTCCGTCTTATTACTAATATGTGTACAATCTTACTGTTGTTTGCTTTGAAAAAGGGTTTTGACTTAAACAATGCAAAGAATGCTTTCTCTGCTTTTGGTATTCTTGCTTTTATTTGACAAGACTAATTATTTTTTTGTTTGGTAAAACACCCTAGTACTAAAATGCTTCAACTTTTCTTATAAATTAGTGTTTTTATGTCATCCGATGCCATTTTGATGTTTAATAGTTCCATTAAATTTATTTTTATTTAATATTATGTATTTGACAAGCAATTATAAATCGAAACAACCAAAGCGCCCGCAGGAACAAATTTAAATGGGGACAAACTTAATTTCCTTTGACAATAGCACCTATTATTTATATAATTTTTTTTACCCAAAGCCTAAAGTAAAATCTAGGAAGGGGAGTTGTCCCTTCCCTGGCTCCATTATTGGCGCCCTTGCAAATAACCCAAATGAATTCATTTATTGAATAAGTCTTATCCCATGTAACATTTTATATTCTTTTATTACGACTACACATGTTTTGTATTTTTAATGTAGGTGGATCAAACAACAAACAATAGCATTCATGTTTGTACTTCAACAAAACTGAAAGATGATTCAACTAGTGGTTTTGGTGAGTTAATTTTTAATTTTTTTGCTCATTTGAGTTTGTGTTGTAGCTAAGGTTTGCATGGGAAACAAATCTATGATTGATTGCTGTGGCGGCTTGTAGTAAGTGGTAATGTTTGTGGTGGTTTATAAAATAGTAGTTTGGGAGTTACCAAAATATTATCTAAATAGTAAGCAATAAATGTAATTCTCTAAAAGTAGTTAAAATTAATTGAAATTCGTTCACATTATTTATAAATGAAGATACATGTTTATTATTAAGTAATAATTGCAACCAGTTTTGAGCTTAATATTAACTTGATTATTGAGAACTTTGACTATTCTCAGTATGTAAATAAAATTTCAGTTGTTAAACTACCCTTAAAAATAGAATTGTCTTAAGTGACCCTATAAATATTACCATTAATAAGACAGTACCACGAATGACTGTTAAAAATCTTAGAAAAATTAATGCATGTTTGTTATTAGTAATAACAAAAAAAATTAGTCGAATCCATTAATAGTATTCAATAGTTTATTGTAACATTGTACTTGATTCTTTGACTTAAATAGTTTTTAATTCGTTTTAGAACCTCCTGTAGAACAAACTTCTACAAATTATCAGTTGGATCGCCGGAAGAGAGTTAAATATGATGATTCGTTGGTATCAGATAATACATCCAGTTCATCTGATTCAAAGGTGTGTAAAATTTGCATAATTTTTTTTACAATAAGTATAAAATAAAAAACTTTCATATGAAAAATATTTACAGCATTTGAATATATTCGTGTATACTGTGGTTTTATTAAAAAAATATAAATTATGTCAAACAAAAACTTTTTATCACTTAAAAAATAATTAATAAAAAAAATTAATTTTTAAATTTTGCTGTGTTTATAATATTATAAAGTGTGTTTTTGAAAGGTTTCAACAATTGAGCGTTGAATTATTTATAGTGGTTAAAATTTTATCAAATTTTGAGCCAGTAAAGAATATTTTATTTTTTCACGTAGAATGAGTGCTCTAATCTTCACATACAATACTACAAAAAAGTTAAGTACATAATTAGTCCAAAATATTTTGTACAAATATTTTTTGTTAAAATAATCCAAAAACAAATAAAAATTCTCGAAATGACTTAAAATGTTCACTAGTAATGTTACAAACCCAAATATTTGAGGTCAAACCAAATCTGAACCAAAGTTTTTAAAATTTTAACAAATTCGAACCGAACTATTCAATTAAAATATCAAACCCAGACCAAACTTCTTAAAAAAACAATCTAATAATATAAATGACCATTTATGCCGAACAATGTCAATAATTTATTAAGTAGGTACCTCTCAAACAGGATTTTAAGTAAAAAAGGATTCCACATGTTTCCATTTCTTTTTATCATTTTTTGACAAATTAGGTTCAAATTTTTTTTTTCTTGGTTCAATATTCAAACTGAACTATTTTGTGTTTAGTTCGATTCAAATATTTCCAATTTTGAGTTCAATTTTCGAACCGAACCGAACACCCCGGGTTTGGTTCTGTTCGATTCGAAAATCGAACAGTTAGTAACATCACTAATGTTTACACATTAAAATGGGTAAAACTATCATACAAACATAATTAGATATAACTCTTTAAAATGTTTACACGTTATTGGAATGGATATATTTAAATTGACATAAATGTTGCAAACAAATTTGAGCTGGACCTTTAAAATGTATAACTTTTGAGTACTTGACTCACTAAGGTCGTTCCAAATTATAATTGTTGTAAATAATTTATTACTTACAATTTAATATAAACATCAAATCAGTGACCTACACATAGTTGTGATCTACTCCAAAGTGAAGACACTACGCTGATACATACTTCCCACCTGACCCTAAACTTTTAATTTTCAGTCATGTGTGTGGTTTAAAGTTACATATTAATTTATTAATAAATAGAATAATGACAAAACGAACAAGCGATAACATTTTGTAAATTGTTGTTTTTTAGAGAAATGTATTTTCAAATGAAGAAAATAAAGAATCAAAAACCACTTCATCCTCAAGTATTGACGATGATAGAGGTGTTAAGCAAAAATAAACTATGCCCTAGATGGTATATTGATTTCATTTAAATTAAAACCTTTGTTATATGGTACTTAAAGAGTTATAAATTATTTATTTGACGATAATTGTGATGGAAACGTACATTATGTATTCTAATTGATTTGATTGGAAATGACTTCCGTCTCTCATTGATCGACTTGTTTAAAAATCTAATCAGATTAAAAATTCACTCTTAGCTTCACTTACACTATGTGATATATGAGAATAAAAAGTATAAACGTATCAATTAGTTCATATTGAGAAAATTATGTATAAAATTAACTTTTGTAAAAATATATAGTGTATATATGTATACATAAAATGTAATATATTTGTATAAAACTTTGTAATTACTAGTTAATTGGTTGCTGATAATAATTAGCATTTTAAGTTGTAACTTATAATACATCAATACATTCAATTATGATAGATAATGATTAAAATATTACTTAAAATAGGTATAATTGTTTAAATTAACTAACGATCATATAGTAAATTTCACAACTATAGTCGATGACACAAAAAGTGGCTCATGTATACAGCAACCCCTTAGTTCCCCCAACAAAATGACCATCCGCTCGCTATGTCTTTGCTGCAGGCGTAGTATTGTCATTTTGGAAGCTACTAAGGCCAAACGGCTCTTCTAGAGTCGTGTTGGTCGTGGCCTACTTTTTGTGTCACAGACTATAAAAATATTCTTTTAAGTACAATGTCATACAGGGCCACATGGAACTTTTTATCAAGTTATGCTAGATATGTTAGAATTGTTTGTAATATTATTTAAACTGCCTATCTATTGCGCTCAAACATTGACTGATATTTTATCACCATATTTTTCTGTGTATTTCTTTGAAGTTTGGGCCTTTTAAATTTGTAGCATTCTGCTCTCTGTTTAGCAGGAAGATACATATTCTAGGCTTCTAACCATCTTAATTTTAAACCATTTTTGATCATACATTTATACTTACACTTTGTATATCTATTAAAATTCAAAGTATTTAAACTGTCAACATTTTAGACAATTAGTACTCAAGTTATTCTCTCAGAGTATAAACTTCTCGTTTGTTACAATAAAGTAAATGATTTTATTCTAGTTTGAATCAAGATTAAGTCATGATTAATATTTTTTAAGATTTTCATATTACATGATAGTGTACTTAACAAAAACAAGTTTTTAATTTATCTAGTTTTAAAGGTTGTAATTAAAATATACATTTATTTGTTGTACCTACTGTTAACAGATAAATTGTAGTATTTATAAACATACCAAAGTATATGTAAAAAAATGTAAACTATCTTATGACTATTAGGTTACTTATTTTGATTTAAAAAAAACTGTATTTTTTTAAGTGCTATTATGATCATGTGATGTACGCTATATTCAAATTTAAGTAGAATTAAATGAGTTGTGATTGTAAGTTTTGTCTAAGTTATTATATACTTGTAAGTTTAGTATAGTACCTCTATGAATATTAAACATATTTTTTTATTTGTATAACGTAGAAGACTATGATAGTTAAACACATTCTACATTGGTTTATTAACCTAATGTATCTGTGTTTAATTGTAAAGTTTTGACTGCCCGTTTTTACTACATAAAAGTTCTTCCAGATTCTGTACTACTATTTTACTTAAAATTAGATATTAAACTGAAGTTATTGAATTTGAAATCGAATAGTAATTAAAATTCTTAGTATTTTATTTTTCAACGTCCAACGAATAAACACTTAAGTATTTTACTGTAATATTATACCTCATACTCTTCTACGGTGTTCAAGTACAATATCAGTATTAATCTTTGATATTATAATATTAGAAGTATCTACCATTATGTTGTTATTAATTTTTTATTTTTGTGACTGATTGAATTGCCTTTCGAACACACAAAAATGACAATGTTATACATTTTTATTTTTTAATGTCTGATTTGACCTAAGGGCTTAACCATTATTATAATTATATAATTTGATAACATCAAAATAATTTTTTGATTAATATACCTCGTGGCTTCATACACATGTTGGTTTTATTGTGATACTCATTGATCTAATATTACGTTATTTCATACTTTTACCATACGCTTGCTAGTTTCTAGGCTATGGAATTCGAGTAGCTTGCATGTAAATGTGCATGTTTTATCAATAGTGTTAGAATAAATTAATTAAAATGTCGGGAAATCGTATTGTACAAAATAAAAAATCTAGAGTAATAATACTATTTCGATCACTATTGAAATAACTTTTTTTACATGACAAACCATTGTGTTGATGTAACTGATGTAACTTTTTTGATACTTTAGTAATTTAAGTTATTTTTTTTTTTTATAAATGTATGTAAGCAAAAACTTTTTTTTTTTTTTTTATCTTATGAAGCATTTTTTAAAACTTATTTTTTTCTGTTATCAAACTTCGTCATATTTACAACAATTTACCTCAGTACTTTGATTTTATTTTGTATACCAATTGAATTACAGTCGAACCCATTTTTAAATATTATACTAATTTTATTGTTTACTAATTAAACCTATAAAAAATGTTACGCTCTTTGTATTTCTATGAACATTTGTGATTTGTATTGGTTAATAAACTGCTGAGTAAGTAGTATATTTTATTGTCTTTTTTTTTTTTTTTTTTGTAAAGTTTTCTATCTAATTTTGAGCTGGTTATAGAAATTTTTACATTTCTTTGTGGTAAAATTTTTTTATTATGTATATAACTGCTTTTCTTGCGTCGTATACCTACTAATAGTAAAGTAACCAAGATTTTACCACTAATACAGAAGAAAATAGTATGTGCCGTGTTGTTTTGGATATTTTAGAAGTTCCTATGAGGCTTTTATATTCTGTTGTATCCAATTAAAAAATTACAAAGTGTTGTCGACTTGGATACTTTGGGACGGTAAGGTTGGTTATTTTAAGTTCAATCTGCAGGGTGCTGGCGTTTGTTTATCGCTTCAAGAAACATAAAACAAAAATAGATGTATAATAAGTTGCCTATATAAATACTCCTAAGAATCATTGGGTTTGCACTTTGCAGGATTTTCGTTTCGACCGGACGGTATTGAACGGTTCGATACTTATACTTTATACTTATTCCGTTTCGAATATAGGTTTAAAAAAAAAAATAATAACGTCGAATATGGGATACCTATGTATTATATATATATATATATATATATTAATATGTTTTCTCATTGATCGGAGTATTTTCACTCAGATTTTCTAGTATTCGATTTGTTTTTACTTTTAGTTGCTAAAAATATTTTCATTTTATATTAGACGATACTTCTCAATACAAGCCTTTCAACGCCAAAAATAAAATAATACCGTTTACCGTTCATGCCCATTGTATACTTTTCAGTTAAATAAAATTAACGATCTTAAAAGAAATTATAGCGCTATGGTTAATCTTGTGTCGTATTTTTGTTCAGCAGAAAAACGCCAGCCCATTAATTTCCACGGGTCGCTCTTCCTCTGTCCATTACTTACGCCTCTGGATATTAAATATATTTAAGGCTGTATATTATACGGTATGAGATTATAAAGTTAGGGCTTAGGACATTAAGACAACGTAGAAGTAAAACATTGTCATATTTGATTTACGAAAATCGTGCGAAATTACCGTACGTACCAACCAATAAAATTCGGTACTCGTTGGTTTAAAGTTTAAACGAAATAAAAAAATATGTTTTACCCATACCCAGCTACGGCACTATTCATTTTATAAACACCCATTGTTCAAAGTTTTTTGATGTTATAAAACGATTTTAATTAGGTGCCCACTCCATATTTGGTATGCAACTAACGCAAAAGGGTCTTTTGGACAACATTTATTAATTTTTTAGTTCGTATTTTCTGTAAGTAACAGGTGTTATCAAAATAATAATAACTTATGAACAAATAGAGTGTAAATCGACATTAGCTATACTGCTAATACATACATTATAGTTACAAGAATAACCGAATTACAGTATTTGATATAAGGTACCGCACACACCTACTTTTTACACTCGATTTGATCAATCTCGTGCGGTGCTTTTAGTTATTACCAGAGTAACTTAAAAAATATCTCATGTTTATTTCACACTGCGAGTGTGTATAAAATAAATTTCGTTCGTTTCCATAGTTATTCACAGTACGTATATACGAGTAGGTGTATATCGTTTTAAAACAATCCACTTTCTGGAAATTCGTACGTACGAATTAATAGTATCTTTACCCTGATACATTCAAAATTTCAAACATGGCTCCCAAAACGCCTCCTCTCAGCGACGACGCAAAGTCGGACATTTTATCTCAGGACGTTTTAGTTTACTTGACACATTTGGAGGAAGCTATTAACGAAATAGAGGAATCGGATGAAAAAACAATAATACAGGTAAATTTGCGGTTCTTCTTTTCCAGCAATATTTCTACGTGTTACAGATGAAAAAAAGATTGTAGTTTTGCTTTAATATAAAACACAAAGTTCGAGCCGATAAGGCTTTGTTTAAAATTAAAATTTATTTCGTCGTTTACCTAATACGCGGGGTTATTAATACTTGTGTGCACACGCTGTTCACTCGGGCGAAAGACTGCGTGTGTAACTTAACTTGCGACTAACTTATCTTGAGTAGGTGGTAATAGTAATTTGTAATAAAATATTTCAGGTTAATAGTTTAAGGAACAAATGGGTGGTGGTGGGTGGGATTTAATATCGTACAAAAAAATACGATACCGTGAATTCCCGCAGGAATGGTTGGTTTTGCTACTGGGTAATCCTTACGAGGACGCGGCCTCTGTCCGCATCGGGAACATGGCGCTCAGCGAACTGCTGATGAACATCGAACAGAACAAGTTGCGATTTCCGTTCAACGAAAGGCCGTCCCAGCGGTCGTACAAACACTTGGTGGACAGACTAAAGTCGGCTTTGGAACAAAACGCCAACCTGGAGAACGGGGACGAAGGCAATGTAAAATACCTACCTACCTACCTAGCGTACAGTATACTATAGTCAAAAAAAAAAAAAAAGACGCGAGTTCGAGAATAATAATAATCGCCAGCCGGAAAAATAATTACGAATTCGGGATATTAAATTGATTATTTCGAAACTGTGGAATCGGTTTTTTTTTTATTTCCGCGAACGTTTAATTTTTTTTAAATTTGTGAGCCGCAGAAATATAGAGTAGGCGTTTAACAAAAAAAAAATCCCCAAAAAATAATGTAGTCCCCCCACGCGCTCTCACGCTCAAACACCGCACACGCGTGTATTGATGCGACTTATACAACGATTTGTGTGACACCTGCAGTTTGATTCATACAAGGATTCCAAGAACCGTGACATGGACGTCAACGAGTTGGAAGATTTTACGTCCATGGACAACCGGACGTACGTGGCCATCCGCACTCTGTCAAACGGCGGCCTGTTCGGATACATAGCGGTCACCGTGGGCGACGCGGACGACGCGCACTGGCTGGACTCCAAAGGCTGTCCAATGGTCACGCCAGTGCCGTCGGAATTGCGCGTGGAACAGGTCAGGAGTCCGCCTAAAACGCTGGAGATGCCGAACTGTAGCAACTCGGAGATCAAAATGGTGTGGCATACGTTGAAAAACAGGAAACCGGCGGCCGTAATAATCCATTCGTACGACTTTTATAAAATGTTGTACGCAACGGTCGAACAGGAAATTATGGCCGAGTCGTGTATCCCGAAATGCACTCATCCGTTCATAAACAAGTTGCTTAAGTTTCTCGAAGTAATTACGATATCGCTACGGTTAAAATACTGGAGGAAGTGAAGACAAAAAATTGTTATTGATATGTTGCGACTAGAAAACGTATACCACCTGCCTATAGTTTATATAATAATTTATTTCGTTTAACAGATTGACATGAAAGCCAGCGGGGTGACCAATCTAAAGTTATTCCACAGGGTCAAGTTGCTTTCAATTTTGAAAAGACAGATAAAACGTGTACTGAGTGAAGTAAGATTTATTTGCCAACTCTATTGCGCGCGTTATTTTCTCAAGTATATTGATTATTTGAACGTGTGAATATCGCGAGTCGGGTTACTAAACAAATATTTTACAGTTATCTGAGAAATTTGTTTTAGATAGAGAATCGCAATGAAAAACTAGAGTGCGCGATAAACGTAGTTCAACTCTCTGTTGTCGTTTCGTTGCCACCGAGATGTTGTTATAATTTTGTGTCTTCTACGCTTTGGCACGAGATATCCCAACAACGGCCCGGCACTAAGTACATGGATATTTTGTCGCGTGAATACCCCGAGTATTTCTTCCCGAAGTAAGTTGCCAGTACTCTTTACAATAAATTAAATAGAAAATGAACAATTTTTATCAGGCTCACTCATTATAAAAGAGAAGGCGAATAATACGACTTATAGAAAGAAGACGCACACTTTTATTATATTCCAATAAAAAACCATGGTTGGCAGCACGGTGTTTAGATTAGTCAACATTCCTATGGATAAAATAGATTTGGTATATTTGGAAGTTAGTGGTAGACATTTAACGGTCATGAAAAATACATTTGATTTTAAAACTTGTCAGAAAACACAGATGGGTCAGAGACTTAATAAAGATGACCCACGTATAAAAAACAGTTCATAAAAAGAGATTCATTCGAACTTTTTCAGTCAAAATATCAAGCTTAAAAAAAAAACCTAGGTAGATATAATATAATAAAATATTTTATTAAATTTGGATTTGTAGAGGTTCACTACAAAATAACTTATTGAAATTATTGTAATAGATTGTTATACAAAATAAATGTGTGTATAAAAATGTAAGAATTGTAAACCGGAATGTGACTTATCGATTAGTAAAGAAATCAATAATGGGCCTATAAGGTAAAGAAGACCTTTTTGCTTGAATTATCTGGTAAAAATGGATCCAAAATCTGATTTTACGATTGACAAATAATGGGGATGACCTACAGTATGTTAATGTACAGGAAGGTTGAAGCTGGTTTCAGCGGCGGCTTAGATTGGGTTAATTATGGTGATATTGTTATTGAAATATGTATTTAATTAAAATAAATGGGAATTTTTTTGTTAGGGTGATTGGTTTAATTTTCTATTTTAGTTTTGAAATAAACATTATTTAAATATGTATAATATAAATTAGCATATGTTTCCAGACTAATTTGCAAAGAGTAAAATAGTTTTTTTCTTATTAGATATTTTTCAGTGTTGGTGCGAGAAAAACAACTCATATTAACCAATCTTTCTGCTAAATATTGTAAGATATTGGATGAAATGTTTGCTGACATAGGAAACAGTATTGCAATGAATATGAAAAAATACAGAGATGCAAAATGGGAATGGCATTTGGTTCATGAAATTATTGATGCATATTGCAAAGAAAGAACATTAAAAGACAAATTGTGTGTAGCTGGAAATTCTGCTGATGACTCGACAGATTCATTTTTTGAAGTTATTTATAATGAAATCAATATGGCCCAAGATAAATTAAAAGTAATTAAAGTTGCTTTGCTCAATCATATATTCTTAATAATGATAATTTTCTACGTTTATTTAGACTACAGTGGCAAAGAACAATTTAATGATAGAACAACTACCTAAATTAAAAAATGATTTAGACTGCAAGCATCACACGTACAAATCAATAATGAATCAAAATCAAGAAAAAAGGGATAAATACAAAAATGAAATCAACAATGAAAAACGTGATATCATGAAAAGAGAAGCCTCTATAGCAGAGCTTCAAAGGAAAGCACTAGAAGTCGAAGGTTCATGAGATGTGCTTTAGAAATAATAAACTCAAAGTTTTTTTACCAACACACTTGTTAATTACTTATATTATTTTTGTGTTTATTGTTTATAAAGTGTATTAATGAGTTAATGCACTTTATTAAAAAAAAAAAAGGCTAAAATATTCAATTCTAATAATTTTGTAAAAGTTTACGATTTTTAAAGAATATTCTTTTTATAAATTGCACTTTAGTTTTCATTAAAATTTGAAAATTCTTACACAAAACATAAAAATTTGAATCAACAATGTTTTGAAAGTTGATAACAAATAATTTTTGTACAAATATTGTTTAGAGGGTATAGTGAATAGTGTGTACATACTATTAAGTAATATTATGAAATGGAAGTTTGAATTTAGTTTTTATACTTTTATAACTGTTTAATTAATTACAACAAAATAATAATATACAGAAGCACCAAGCCAATGCACATGTACATTCATTTTACTTGATAATAGATTTATAATTTTAAAATATTAAAAATATGATTTAAACAATTATTGCTAAAATATGACATAATTTAATGTGTAAAATAATAATGGTGTAATAATTATATAAAATATCTGTGGTAGCTAATTTATGAAACTCCATAACATAATATTATGTTTTAGGACAATAATTATTATTGATGTGAAAAAAAAATTAAGTATAGGTGCCCCAAATTATGATGAATTTTTGGTAAAAAAAAAAAATATATTCTTATAAAGAATGTATTTCAACTTATATAATGTTTGTATTTTATAAGAGTTACAAATATTTATATAAAAAAAAAAAACTGTATCTTATGTTTAAGGACATTATTTTGCTATTTTTATGAGCTCATGAACTGTTTTTGCTCTGCTTTTGGCATAAGTAACACAACTCTGGATTTGGTTGTCTTTTATAAAATTGCCTCCTGAAAATAAATACCATACAAGTTAATTTGTATTATCATCAGTCACAACACAGCCTATACTCATAATAGGTACTTATGGTTAACAAAAATAGTTAAAAGTACATAATTAATCTATTTTATTAATATTTTAACTGCCAAAATTTCTATGTTTGGAGATGCTTGTTACTCAATAATACCAGAACTTTATAATGGATTCAAATTAATCTTGGTGCGTAGGTTGAGTATGTCCTGAAATAGCGCAGAACTATTCCCAACATTGGATTTTATAATATTAATGTTTAAACTTTGTATATTGTAAGAAAAATGGTTATTTTAAATTAGGTAGAAAAAGTCATCCACCAAGGACGCAGTTGAAATCTTATAATAATTATTAAATCACAAAATCTCGAACCCCATGTTAGGTTTTAACTTAAATTTTCACTTATATATTATTGGAAAATGTTTCTGTTGACAAAATGGTACAATTTTATGTCTTCGGCAAGTACATGTAAGTTTTTGGCACTCAATACACAATAACATACAAACACAACATAATGTTATATAATATACTTATTACTTAGTAATATATGCATGTTTTATAGTATATAATCTATAGTTAATAAAATAAGTCATCATTCCTACTTTTCAGGAATTTTTTTATTAGTATTTATTTACTCGAATACAAAGTAGTAAAGCAGTTGAACATAGGCATGTTCACTGACTGTGTGAATATTGTTTATAAATAACACTACTTGTATTTTGTTGTTTTATATTATGAGATTAGAAGTTCAAATAATTTTATACGTGACATTTGGAATTAAATATTTATCTAAAAGTTAAATCAAGATTCAAAGTAAATTGTAGAAAATAATTTCTTTTAACTTCTTTAATTATAGATTCTGAGTGAAACAAATAAAAATGCTGTTGATTTTTAATAAGGGCTACACGTTTATTTAAAAAAATACCAACATTATGAATAGCAGTTTTTGGATAGCAAACGCTCATTGCGCATCCCGTATATCTTAATTCGTGGTACTAAGTAATTATTGAAAAAAGTTAAATAAAAATCTACGTACAAATGGTTTAAACTTAAAAGAAAAATATTAATAAATTCAACTTCAAGGTATTTAAAACAGAACTTGTGTTTCAAAACTCAATTGCGTTTTTTAAATAATATGACTTACCTGGCTTATGTAAAGAAAACAGAACACAACCGTTTGTAACAACTGTTATTTTACTGACACACAATTGTTCTTCTTCTTCAGTCGGGTCAGCCAAAATGTGTTTTTCACTTAATATTCCAAACGTAGATGACACAGGTAAACTGTTCACTTTTAATAAACTATAATTTTCAATGACGTTTATTTCTTCTGTTTCTTTGTCGTAGTTGACTTCTGGTATTTTAACTATAACAAGAATAATCAACTCATTATATTATTTCTAAAATGTTAACAATTAAGTGCTTTTTATTAGGTACCCGTTTGTAATGCTGATAACAAAGCTATCAAACATGCGTCTAAAATGGATCCATCATAGTTCAAACAATATACGTCACACGATAACACCCAAACTAATTTATCAACACAAATACACAATTGTTGCAGGTCAAGTATTTTACAGTTGTTGCATACTTCATTTAGAAAGCTAGTAGTTTCCATTGCTTCGTCACACGGAATTCCTGGTCGAATTTTTTTATAGCATAAGCTGGGCAGTTCAACATTTACTAAGAGGTACCCGACATCTGGTGTTTCGGATTTAGGAATGCCCAATTCCTAAAAAAGTTGTAAACTATTAACGCTTGTTTTAAAAAATGTGAAATCAAACGATTTGTATTTACCGCTTTAATTCCACAAACAACTGCTGTATTTCCAATTTTGACAGCTGCTGATCCGTCTGCTGTTTTTATCGAGCTCAAGTTTAATGATGCGTCACGAAAACTCATCAATTCTCTACCATCACTTCTTTTGTTAAGTGCCTTAAAACAAACGTGAAACAATCTTAGAGATACCAATGTATAAAATGACCAATCGAACGCAACAAAAGTAAGCTTACAAGAAATTCTTTTATGTACGACTCTCTGATATTTCTGAAAAAATAAATAAATTTATTACATATATATAAGTACATCTTATAACGGTAAATAGCATGCAGAATAATTTATTTTTTGTGAAAGTAATTAATGGTACGGCATAGTTAAAATTAATGTAAATCCAAAAAAATATATACTAGAGGCATGTAACAGCCATGCGTACGGTAGCCAAAGCAAGATATTGATGGCTGCGAGTACTCTCGGCCGTTTATGCAATAGTACGTTAAATTACAGAAAATCTAAAACGGAAACAATTTCACAGTGCTGAGGTGTACATTGTTACACAGACAATACTCAATGTATAAAGAAAACGATTAAAAATGGTCTAAATGTGCGTAAACGCGTGTTGCTCACTTTTTGATAGAGTTCATCTCGATCCCCAATTTAGGAATGAATAAAAAGAGATATTTTGCGGTCGGATTTGAAATTTATGCTGAACAACGCAGAGCGGAGCTGTGAAGAAGAAGTCGCTGTTGGCGGACAAACAAAAAAAAACAATTTACAATTATTTTTCACACGCGAACCTTACATTTTTACACACTTGGTATACGCAATAACGGTATAAAATATTTACAGAACGCTAGTTGAACACACGATATGGGTAGGTAGAAACAGAAAACAGTATGAGGAAATATTTTAAATTTTTTTATTTGGTATTTTATATTTTATATTTTTGAATAAACATTTCAAGACATCTGTTATCAACGCGCAATTCTCTTATCGTAAATACTATAAGCACGGGGTACCTCGGGAAGCCTTGTACAGTGTGACCAACGGGGAAACGCGACGACGGCAGCTGCAGTTGCGGCCGACCCTACGGCGCTACTACGGTCACACTGTTCCCCGTCCACGGTCGTTGAATGTTATTGGCGAATGGCGTTCTCCGCGATACTTGACCGGAACGCCAGTTCGCCGAGCACCTGTCATTTTCAAAAAAAAAAAAAAAAGTAAAAACCGTTACGATCCCGCGACAGAGTTTCGGATAATATTCTTTTGCGCTGCAGGCGGTCGCGTCCGCGCAACGACGTTCGCGCGTTCAGAGTTCGTGCGTTATTATTTTTCTTTTACTCTTTTTATCTGTACATTTGTAAATATACGCGCGTACACCCGTTCCGACCGCACACACCCCATAGAGAAAATATCTAGTTTTAGTAGTCCGTTCGAACGATTTATTAAAATCGATCGTTTTGTATTTTAGTACTCGTAGCTCAATATTAAAATAATCGAGATCATGTCGACCGCCGCCGCCGCCGCTTAAGGACAGTCCGTCAACGCGTCCAGTGCCCGCCATTCTGCCCGGCAAAAACCCGCCACAGACCGGCCGTCCGCAGTTTCGCGCAGACCGCCGTTTCGTTTCACAACTTTGGTGGTAGGCAGGCTAACCCACCCACCTACCTACCGGACGTTGACGACGGTAAAATGGATTTTGCGGTGTTTCGCGACCGGGAGAACGCGCAGCGCAACAAGGAGAACAGCGTCAACGTGCCGAAGGATCATCAACCTGCCAAACGGCGGTCGGTGCTCGGCGTGCTCAATTCCAACAATCAGCCCTTTGGCAAGCAGCAGCAGCAGCAGCAGCAGCCGCCGCCGTCCAAGTCCAAGGTAGATTAATTTTTTTTTGCCGATCCGTCGCCGTTGTCAATCTGCTCGAGTCGTGTTTTGTTCAACTTACTTCGGGTTACCCTCGTTTTTACACACTCGGCAGTTCCTTAGTAATTACCGCGCATTTGCTTACCTGTTTATAATTAATTAACTGTTGTTCGAGTGTTCCAATTACCCGAGAACGATAATAATTATGAATGTGTCCGATAACGTTAAGAGCGCCGTGATTCTGGTAAACCGTCTTTACGAAATTCGTTTTTTCCGAACGGCAAAATACCGAGAGTGCCTAGGTTCAAAACGAGAAGTTACAGCACCGTGTTAGGACCTACCTTATCAAACCACTTGGTAAACAAATAAAATGCGTATTTTGTCGCTAGTCAAGTGTGAAAAGTGAATTATAAAGAGGAGCCCTTCTATTTCCATACAGTACAGGCATTTAGGTACAATTAGTAGGGGTGCGCTTTAATATTTTGAAAAAAGCAGAGGCGCTTTGTCCACCCGCGTACCACCCCAATTCAAGCTTCGTGTGCGATGACGAGCATAGAAAAACGGGTTTTTCGTGTATCGTCTTCTTTTTTTTTTTGTACCTATCTAGTTTCATGATCGTGGTCTGATATAGTAATTAAGTGTTTATATAGTTCTACTGACGTAGGGAGGTATTGAATTTATAAATATAAACAAAGTTATTTTGCATAGAAAAACCCCATGAAAATTTAATTAAGCATTGCGACAGTTAATTTAGATATAACGTTATTAAAAGTCCTCCACAAATAGAAATACCATAGGAGAAAATTAATTGTACTAAAGTCAAATAAATTATTCTTTTTAAAAGCTCATCAAATATATATCTTTATAATTGTTAGAAAAATTTACGTAAAGTATTATTTGGGGTATTATTGATATAAATTACATTTGTAATGTAATTATTGTAAATATCTGTCACGTATTGTACCTATATGTCGAGAAATCTGGAATTCCACACGGGGTTGTCTCAGTGAGGCCCAGTAATCTCATAGAAGATTTGTTAATGATGTTAATATAATATAAATATTTTGTTTTAATGTTAAATCAAAATTTAATGGAACCTTTCTATTCTTAATGTATTTAAATCTACTAAGTACAATTTTGAATAAGATACCAAATAAAACCCAAGATTAAATCTCTAAATGTTGAAAAGCTTGTTTATACTACTAAATAGTTATTATATTTGCATTGCCCGTAGGCCAAAGTCAATTATGTAGGTGTTTCTACTTAATTAAGTTAATTGTTCAAGCATTGAATATCAGGATTTTTTTTATTTTCAGCTGCAAGAACCCAATAAGTTATGTACATCCAAATACTCTGTGCCATTTACAATTCATGAAGATGATAATTCAAATAATAGTTATAAAGATGAAGAATTGTTGATTTCTAATAAGGAAGCTGAAATCCAATTTCAACAAATACTCAAATCTGAAAATGAAATCAGGGAAGGAAAGGTAATAATAATGTTAAAATCTTGAATTTTTTACTAGAATGTTTTAATTCTCAAGTTTATATGTATATATATTAATTTAGAAGAAAGCATTTGCCAAGGTAGAATTGAAAGAGAGAAAACCTTTGGCCGATGTTGGTCAAAATGTCATTCAACCGCCTGTGGTGAAAGATGTTGTCCACACAGATGAAGAAGAAAGTATCAAGAATGGGAATGAATCAGCAAACACAAGTGTTGTTTATTCGCCTATGTTAGTTGACCATGAAAAGTCTTTGCAAAATTCTTCTTTTTCTTTAACTGCAGAACGGTTAAGCAGTAGTATAGACATATATACATCCGAATTTTACTCTTACCTCAGGGATGTTGAGGTAGTAAACAATTATTTGATCTGATTTAGCTCTGAACAATTATTGAAAATAATTTTATTTGTAGAAATTGCATCGTCCTAAACCTGGATACATGAGGCGGCAGCCTGATGTTACTTATGGTATGAGAGCCATATTAGTTGATTGGTTAGTTGAAGTGGCACAGGAATACAAGCTACAAAACGAAACTCTGTACTTAGCCATATCATTTATTGACCGATTTCTTAGTTTAATGTCAGTGGTCCGAGCTAAATTACAATTGTTGGGTACTGCTGCTATGTTTGTTGCATCGTAAGTTATTTGTTTAACCGTTTGACTAATATTATATTAAGCTGTTCACAACTTACTAAAATTTAACTATTTTGGTTGTTGTCTGATTTTTTTTAAATTTTATTTCTAGAAAATACGAAGAAATTTATCCGCCGGATGTTAGTGAATTTGTTTATATAACTGATGATACATATACCAAAAAACAAGTGCTTAAAATGGAACAGTTAATATTGAAAGTCTTGGGGTTTGACGTGTCAAATCCAACAACCATTATTTTTCTTACCCATATATGTGTTCATTCTAATGTTCCATTGAAACTCATGTATTTAGCAATGGTAAGTTTTTCACTATACAATAGTAAGTTGTAATACATCAACTGAATTTATATGACATAGTTATATTTAAGTAATATAATTCGGAAAATGACTAATTACAGTATTTGGGAGAAATGAGCTTGCTCGAAGCCGATCCCTATTTATCCTATGCTCCTTCCATGATTGGCAGTGGAGCTGTTGCATTAGCAAGATTAATATTAAATTACGAAGAAATCTGGCCCAAAAACATGGAGCAGTTATCAAATTATTGTTTGAATGATTTGATACCAGTTCTTAAACATTTGAACCAAACTTACAAAAATGCACCACACACTCAACAGACGGCAATACGATTAAAATATAAGTCTGCCAAGTAAGTACAATAATTAAATATTTTTGTGAATAACTATTGTTTAAAACTATTTTATAGAAGTGTAAATACAGTGAAAAACCTATATATTTTAATTAAACAAAAAGAATAATTAAAATGATTTAACTGACCGAAATACCTAATGAAAATTTTGACATGTTTTTATTTCTTGTTTAATGTTTGAAAAAACTAAATATTTTTTTCGTATTTATGTTTTAGATACCATTGTGTTTCTGATATTGAATATAAAGAGTTGATTGTGCCCGAAGAAACTGCTCAAAAAGAAATGGCAGAAAGACTTAAGTTGGTCGATGTTCAAGACAACTCATGATCAGATTCTATTGTTATCTATTAATTTTTTTTTTCTTTATGTCTTTTTGGTATCAAACAAAAATTTTTTGACCCATTTTATAACAACTTGCTTTTAGGTTAAAAAAAAAAAAAATAATATTAAGTTCAAAACGAACCATAAACCCACTGGAGATTATTTTTATTTTGTGCGTTTTCAAAGCCGTGTAAATAAATGAAAACAATTTAAAATTCATTATTTTTATTCTTTTTTTTTGTTCTTTTTTTTTGTTCTTTTTTTTTTTTTTTTACTTTACCAATTTGCTAATTTTAGAATTTTTTCTATTTCATTTTTTTCAATTATAATATCAAAATAATAGTGTTTTACGGGCAAGACTTACGCCATTGTCGTTTGTCTTAAGTACAAATGTATATAATAATTAATATTTAAAAACTGTACGTAACATATATCTGCCAATAGATGAGTAATGAATGTACTAAAATTTGAAAACCAATTATCATCTGCAGAATTCAGTTTAGCTCCATTTTTTTGGATCATAAAAAAATAGATTGAAAATAAAGAAGGTTTTTCTCGTGTAACAAATATTGCTAAATTGTTGTTATGCTAATTAGTA
Source organism: Hormaphis cornu (assembly GCA_017140985.1). NCBI lineage: Eukaryota > Metazoa > Arthropoda > Insecta > Hemiptera > Hormaphididae > Hormaphis > Hormaphis cornu. Next base: position 2,031,987 of record CM029363.1, read on the forward strand.
TGACTTGTATGATTCTTATAAAATAAAAAGACAACACGTTAAAGAACTTTTGTGATTTTGTTTATTTTATGAATAAAACAAGCGTAAGCCCAATTTTATAATAAGTACACAGTTTTTTTTTTAAAGTTAATAATAACGTATAATGAATTAACTAAGATTAAATAATATACTAATGATACAGACTAATATTACAACATGGTACTTGACGTGAGATATAATTAATTAATGCATCTTGTCTAAAAACAATTAGAAATCGAGATATTTGTTGCATAACTCTAGAGTCTAGATAGAGCACAGTTTTTTTTGCAATGCTAGTATCACGAGAGGAGATATTATAGAAAGTTGCGTGAAGGTGATGGCGAGGGACGTTAAATTGGTTTTAACAAATATTTGTACAATTATTATGACGAATATGAAATAATGTGTTATACAAGCCCCTTAGCATTTTGGAACCGGTGTGTCGAGAAATTTTTTTTGTAAGTTACACATATTATTATTTAACTATACGATTTTGACCTATTTCAATCGATTCACTTTTGAAGTGTGTTGAATATGGACTTTGAATAATTGAACGACACTCTAAAATAGATCTAACTAGAGCCCAGTAAAGAACACATGCGTTTATACCTAACTACCATGAATTAATCTTACGATTTAAGTCTTGTTAAAATAATAGTTATTTGTAATTTAATAGAATATATAATAGTATGATATCTCGCGGTTTTGAATTATGACAGGTGTAAGAATTTAGAAACGCGTCGCCGCTCAGGATTCCACAATTGGTCGCCCCTTTGTAGACATTATTGTACATATGTTACATATGTATACAAACACACACCGCTGCTACACACAAGAGGGTCGAACACCTGGTGTGTATCACATGGTCGTAACTATGTCATTTTTTTTTTTGGCACTCTTTGATTTGCTCGATTTTTGCCACTATTCCCCTCCGAATAAATTTTCTCACTTTTAGCCAATAATTATTCAATCATTTAAAATAGTTTGCTCTGTTTAAAGAAAAAAAACGGTGCGGTGGCGACTAGTCTAACTAAGAGTTGCTGTTTATCCGCGTATTGTTTAATACCAGCAGCAAAAGCGACGAAAAATCATTGTATTTGAAAAGAAGCTATCTAATAATAATCTTGGGTGAGGTTGAAATGATCGCGAATTACTCTCCTATTATACATACGCAAAGAAAAAAAAATAGTCAACAAAATACCTATTTTATGTAAGGTTTTTTGTGAAAAGATTGAGAACTACTGCGTATGCCGTATACACGGGGCCAAAAAAACAGTGTATTATGCCTAGTAACAACTTTTTTCAATCTTTTATAACGTATCCAATTGGAATTAAAAGTCGCATGGTTTGAAAACGACATAAAATTATTTTTTACACCTATAGTATGGCCGTTCGATTTTGTCTTGTGGAAAATAAAATCAAAAACTGCTTGAAATAAAATAAAATTTAAAGCCGAAGCTCCAACTTTTATGTGGTGTCCAACGATTTTCTTCTGTCCAAAAACGTCGTTACAAACGTGAAAATTTCAAATTTTTCGCGGAAGAGTTCTCGTTTTTTTTGTTTTGGGGTAAAAGAAGTGGGCAAGGTTTAAAAAGAAAAAAAAGCTTCGACCGAACTACCACCTTTCGTTAGAGGTAAGTACGTACCGACTTTGAAAACCGGAGCGCATTCCTTCTGTACGTTGTCGACGACGGAAAAAAAAAACATTGCGTTCCTCCGTCCGCGCTCAGAATCTAAAAGAAGTCGGTTCTCTCCTAAACATCGAGCACTGATTATATTTCGTTTTGACATTCGTACGTTTCGTAATTGTCGCATCAACGACAAAAGTTTTTCATTCCGTTGGTTACACGGTTTATTTGTACAACGAAAAGTAAAAAAAAAATGTTCGCGAGAAAATCTACAGTTTGAGAACCACTGAGGCGCGTTCCGCAGGTGAAGGCCGCAGCAAATCGCACAAAACATGCACCCCTGCGTGGTGCTCTGCAGGTTCTGCAGCAGACGTTGATGGCCACACATATATTAATACGTCTTTTTTTTCTTAAAAACCGTCGGAAAAACGTCGCCAATTGAGAAGTACGCAAAAATTAAAATTTCAGCATCAAAACAGTTTTCGCGAAAAGAATTTTTCGGCGTTTAGAAACCGGGACGGCAGTGACAATTTTCCGACGGTTTCGCGTTGTATTGCTGTATGTATTATTTCATCCTGGTTTCTTATAGTCATAACAGCGCACAGTTTTAAACGAACGTCATCTTAATTTAGTCGCGATCCTAATATTTACGTACACACATAAGGCACAGTGAAATTAATCTCCACACGCATCGCCATCACACGACGATCACACGCGTTTGTACATGAGTACTGTTATTATAAACAATAACGTCCCCCGAAAACCATCACAACCGCCGCGGCAAAAACCGTCACACGATCGGCACAATTCCTCCGTCGCACGTACATACAAACTTGTATAAAAAACACGCTCGTCGCCATATACTTTTTACCTACTGCGTAGTATAACGTGATATATTTTTTTTTTGTATACTACGACGATTTTCCCACAGTCGGTGCGATGATCTACATAGCGTTATTATTGTTTCTGCTCGTTTCTTGCGTTTCACCCCTGTATTTCGCTGCGCGTAAAATTATCGTCGTCATTGTTGTACCCTCCTGGATAGCCGTCCGCGGAATCGGTTACCGACGGGGCCCCCAAACGACAGTACACGATTGTCGTCGACGGGCAGGGGCTATCGGCCGGGCGAAACACGGGAGAGTAAAATATTTTTCTTCTTTTACAATAAATCCGTCTCCACTACGAAAAGTATATTCACCTCAGACACTATCAGATAGGTAGTGAAACAGTTACGATTCTACCATAATCGACCGAAATCTTTCCATACACCTACTGCTCTCTCTCTATCCACAAGCGAAGCGGTCTATCGTTTCATCCGAATTCAACGTAAACTGCCTGCGTGTAGGTATATGTAAAAAGCGTCCATACTTTGCCGTCCGTTCGTATCCAAGTTTTCAACCTAATAACAATAAAATATACGTACTTCAGCAAAGCAAAACCGTTTCGGACGCGATTCCTGTTCTTTCGGAGGATGATCGCGCGTTAGGCGGTTAAGTTCGGCGCGCCGATTGTTCTCTCGTGGAATGGACCTAACCTAACCTACGTGGATAGATACTGGACGGCGATATTTTTAATGAAATACTCGCTTTTTTATTTCGCTTATTCTATCGTGTGAGGGTTTTTTTTTTCCCCCGTATACAAAAGACAATTATATCGTTATAAATAACGCGTGGGATATAACTGGCTCATAACAAATGTATACGAGTAGTGTATGTTGTTCCCCCGGTGAGAGCGTTCTCTCCCTTAAGGTATATTACGCATTATTATATAGGTTGCAGTACCTATCGATGTACCGGCTATGCTTTTCATTAACAATTTGTGGGTCGTGGGATTGTGTGCGTACGGGGCACAGAAGGGTCACAGACTGTCAAAAGGCGAGAGAACAACGTGGTTAGGTTAGGTGGTGGCCGTACAACAATGTAAAATAGATTTTTTTTATTTATCGCGTCAATCGACTTTTTCACATTCTTTTTTCTTGAGATAATAATAACTTGGGCATCTTTTTTCGTCTACTACGAGGTTTTCGTTGAACGCGGTTTTTTCGATATTTGAAATCGTATAGTCGTAAATTTGGTCTTTTTCCATGTACAACACTTTATCCAGGTACCTATTTCAAGTTATAACGTACGTCGTATCAAAAATCCCATACGTATGGGACCCGGAGTCGGACGAGTTTAGTCGTCGGTAAACCGGAAGGAAAGGTTCAAAATGAACGTTTTTGCGCGTTTAAATCCGGTCGGTTTAAACCGGAAGAGTGTAGTTGCACAAAAAAAAAAAAACGTTACTAGCCAAGATTAGAATAGCGGTCGATTAGTTGAGTGGTTGAAAATCGTTACTTAACGTAATATGATTTTGAAGTCAAAATTTTGACTCGAGGGTGCCTGACTGTAAACCTATCCCGAACTAAAAACGTTAAAAACCGTAGGAGATTATTATTTGACGTCGTCCACAAACGTTTAAATGCCCTGAGTTTTTACGTAGGATTAATTTCCCGACATATCATTCTGGGAATACAAAACTTTATTTTGCTAGTCGGCCGTGGTGTGCCGTTTTTCTACAATATTCATGTTATAAGCTAAAAATTAATATTTTCAAGGCTTTTACAATTAATCCACATCAATTTGATAGCGAACTTTTCTGTAATTTACGTGTCTTCTGTGCTTTTTTCCCTTTCGGGGCGCAGTTCACATCGATAAAGATAAAACATATAAAAATGCGAAAACGCCAAACCATTTTTTTCATGGTCCGTTTTGCAAATTTTGGCCTAACTGGATAATATTGAACAAAATGCTGACACGCTTATTATTGTACATTGTATTACGGGACGATCGAGTTTTATCATGTATTAACAAGAAAGGAAAAATCGACCTATCCGCCCCAGTCGTATATATTATAGTATTATACATAGATATTGTATTATATTGATATATTGTACCTATACGTTACAATATTATTATTTGGATCGGGGGCGTAAGCGCGTATTTCGACCCAGATTAGTCTGTACACAACCCCGATTGTCGAAACGAGCCTGACCTTTCAATATATACATAATACCGGCTTGAGGTTTGTATTTTTTTTAGTCATTTTTATTGTGCATACTGACGAAAAACCAAGCAATTTCCTTTGGCGGAGATTTTATTTTTCGTGTACAAAAATGTAGGCACCCGGGAATACAGATAATATTAACCTGCAGTGTTTGGAGAGTTTCTTTTAAACAATAACTGTATAGTTATCTTTCAAACTAATTCCGGGCTCGTCTCAACGCTAAAAAAAACCCGTCGGCAGGACCTGCTACGAGTGAAGGTAGATTTCTCGCAACACGAAAATCGTTCACTCAATCAAAGAATACAGTATACGAGTTTTATGTAATATAGGCACAGAACAATTGCAAATGTGTATAACATATAGTCTTATTAATCCGAAAAATATGTCAAATCGGTTCAACCAATGTGCCGCAAAATTACATATAGGTGTCTACCGCCGCCACGCAACAATACTATAAGTGGCGACCATCAAATCTTCAAAATTGACTTGTTCGGCTTCCGCGTGTTTCACAAGACTTTTTTTTTTCCCCCCGTATATACTGTTTTATTTAACTGTTTTATTTCTACAACTCTCGGCTGTTTGTACTCATATTCAGCGTTTAACATTTTTCAATCATTATTTGTTGTTATTATAACCAAGCACCTACCTGTACATAAAAAAAAAAAAATAATTTAAAAGAATCTAATACGTCACCATTTATAAAAGTGATTTAATTTAGTGTTCTTACTACACAGAGTTGAGTTTGAACAATTATTTAATTGATAACGAGCATGCATTAGGTATATATGTGTACAATATATTAATTTTTTTTTTATCAGAATCGCATCAATAAACGTTTTTTAAAGCGGGACTTTCTTTTTTTACTGCCAAATGATCGTCCGATCGAACGTGTCGTACGACAAAGGTCCCTCGCAACAGTTTGACGGCGCATCGATCAGCAACACCAGTCCGTCGAAGCCTTTCGGTGGCAAACAATGCGTGTGGAAGTCTGAAGTATAGTTTATGACGATGGTCGACCTTCCGATGTATTCATTGTACCATACATGCTTCAATGATTCAAAAGCTTTTTTGAAATTCAAAGCTTCCCACCAACCGAAACGCTTAAAATACTCACATAATAGAGTATGCTTAAGAAAAAGGCGATTTCGAAAAAATTCCTTAAATTATTCATCTCTACAACGACGAATAGTGTAATATATTTTAAATTTTAATGAATCAAATACGAGAAATAATAGAATGTGTCATCGGCGTAACGAACAATCGTCCGGCACGTACAAATTACAAAAAAAACGGTCTGTTTTCTCCGTAAGCAATATTTCATAATCAACAACACTGTTTAACAACGTATGTTTGTCAGTTATTTCAGTAACGGTTTTGAGGTACAAAAATTAAAAAATAATGTTCATATAAAAAAAAACGAATTAAAAAACATCCCGTCCCGTGACAATACCATTTGACCGCCACCGTGTGATGTTCTACCGCACGGTACGAATTTCATTTTTTTTTATTTATCTGCGTCCTTCTATTTTTTTTTCCATCCAAATCGAGCACTGTTGTGGGATCCGTTGGAACGTCGTTCGCCTTGCTTAGATTTGTACGTACTAAAAACTGTACTCGCATGCTATGCCGACGTGTAATACGACGTACAGAAAAGTAACATTGTATAAAAACATCGTTTTTCTATTGTCCGTAATAGACCCTCTCTCGGTGGAGACACAATGGCGCATTGTCGGGCGCGCATATATTCGTATTTACGTGGTATTTTATCCGGTCGAGCCCCGTCGCGGATTAACCTTAATTAAAAGAGCAACCGGAGGTCGAGAAGTTTTCGACCCTCTCTGAAAACAGCCACTGCTTAAGAGCAAAATAAAATAATCGTCCTTTTCACCCCTGAGATTTTTAATTATCTATTCGATTTCGGTCCGCTCGTTTTACGACCGTCGGTCCCCGCGCGTTTACGAAGTTTGGCGCCGCTGCAGGCGACGCAGCACAGTGTTATTAACCAACATAAAAAACGTTGTCGACTCGCGGACATTTTTTTTGAAAAACATTTTTTTTTGTTTTAATTAAAGTATCGGGGGAAAAAAAAAGTTCAAATATTGGCTAGTTGGTTTATCCAACGCAACACCACGGGCGATTTGTCACGAGACGCAAATACATCTCGGACTTATCTATCGCATCGGATAGACTGGTTTTTAATAATATGTATTTTCCGTCTGAATTTCGTTCCAAATTATAAAAAAAAAGATTAGAAAAATGTTTAATAAGAATCGCGGTAGGTATAAACCTTTTTTACAGAAAGTTTTTAATAATTCTCGATTTTATTTTACGTTTAATTTAACATTCGCTGTCAAATGTATTATAAATGGAACGGGCTAGTGTTCTACCGTGTCGAATGATTTATTTTTGAACTGTAAAAGTGTTACATTAAGAGATCGCGAAAAACAAGTATGCACGTGAGAAGCGCGTTAAATCAGCCAAAAAAGAAAAAATTTGATTTTCGGTCGGTGAAAAAAATGTAGGTTCATCCTATATAAAAAAAAAACCCAACAAAACAAAAGTTTTAAAACACAGTTGGAAAAATGTCAGAAATAGAGAAAAAAAATAAAACATAGAAATATGTTTTGTAAGCTTTCCAAATCCTACAGTGGTTTAAACGGTAAAAATGAGTCGTACCGTGTAAAATGACAAAATAAAATTCACACTTCAACACGCATTGTTGGTACTTGGTGAATGAATAAAAAAAAAAATGTATAAAATATTTCTACTAGGCAATATATTAGGCTAATAATATTGAGTTCAATTATTTATACTATGATATTTATACTTGCAGTTTTCATATTGTTGTGACCATTAATTTTATCTTTTTGTTCCTTGATTATAATATATAAGTACTTGTACATTTATCACAGTGAATAGGTACTATAATATTGCCAACATTGAGGTAGGTAGATAAATTGTGCAAAACATTTTTTTTCGGCGTACCTAATAAATTGTATTCCTTTTTATTACAGAGAGAATATACCGAATGGGTACCAACTCTAAAATACCCTGTGACATGAAATTCAATTAATTTTGTCCGCCTATTATTTGAAATTAATTCAGAGCAACAATAAAACGAAATAAATAAATGTACACATTACCGCGTAATGCACAATCACGAATAGTTTTATAATCGTGTATTTTACCGTTGATGTTTTATGAAATTCGACGTGTTCTTGTACGGAAAACATAAAGGATTTTTATTTTTTTTGTAAATTGAAAACGGAATTTTTCAAATCTGTTATTAAAAAAAAAAAACTCTATCTCATTGATTCGTATACTGAGTTTCCATACGGTTTAAATTATTGACAAAGTGGTAAATAATAATATTCTGATTGGCCAATGGATTTACTGCGTTATGTGCATAAATTTTTAATATGGTCATTTTGTCGTAACGTGAATATTGCGTTTGAACAGACGGTCGTTTTTCACTCGAGGTTTATGCATTTTTTAAATATTTATGCGTTATCAAACATTTAAATGAAGTAAAATGGCACCGTTCAAAATATCATTATGGTTTTGTTTATTTATGTACATTACGTGGGCCTGTGTAGAATACTTATAGCTCCTCCTTGTAGCGTATAAAATTAAAGGTCGTTCGAGGGAGCGAGAGGAAATTTTTAATTGAAGATTATTAAAGACGAAAATCGTTTTTGCACAAGAATATTATGTTTATTAAAATTTTCAGTCCAAGGAGAGAGGAATATCGTTACGCGTCTCTCGTTAATGTCACAAATTTACCACTGACAGCTCCAAAAGCATATAATTGTGTAGGCACGTATATGATAGAATCGAGAAAATTTAAATTTTAAATGGTTGAAATCGTTTATGTGTGGACTTATAAATACTCGAAAATAATACTGCTGTTTAAAATATTTTTGATAAAATCAAAAGACGTTTTACCTTCTAACTAGTAACTAGTAAGTAATCTGTATTGTTGTACCTCGACTCATGATTAAAACTGTTCATATAATATACCTAATACAGACCAATTTTTGTAGCATTTTTTGTCTTGTCATTGGTTTGGAGCGATTTGAATTGTGTGTTTGCAACGTTTCACCTGTTATTCATCATATGTATGCAACCATTGTTACACGCGTGCCAATAATTTTGTCACCGTTCATAATTCGTTGAAAATTATATAAGTATTAAATAATATAATGTTTATGGTTTTTTGTGCATGTGACATTGATAGTGTAATAATTATTTTATTGTATAAAAAGCGAAATGAAATAATAACGACACCTAAACGTTATTACTTTGCGTAACACTATGAAAGTGAAAACAAAATTGACAGAACAGAACTAAACATTACGTAAAAATAAATTATGTTTATTTAACATAATGTTATTTCGTTATTAACAATTTAAAAAAAAAAAAAAAAAAAATTATAATAATAATTATGACGTACAACATTTAAATATCATGCAGAGTGTTCAATATGTTTGGTACCCTAAGTAGATAAAGAGGGAATAAAATGATGTTGATAACTTCTGACGATTTCTGTGAATCTGAGAAACATTTTATAGTATACAGATAAAAAAAAGAATTTTTATTCGATACGTTATTTCTCTAAGTGTTGTTATATTGAATTTCATGACTGCAGATTTAGTGGTTCCATACTTATTTAGCACTCTGTACACATAACGAGATAATAATAGTTAATACTAATTTAATAGGTATAATTATAATAATATTTATTGTAATAATGTTAGCGTTCATTATAAGAAATCGTCAACATTTGAGGATAGAGTTGTGTCGGTGTCCTCTGCTGAAGACACGGAACCGGGATAGCGTCCTGGTCCCGATATTTTGCATCACAGCTCGATGGTTTCTGGACCTTTCCACGTCACTCCCAGTCGCACCATGTTGTAGAATTTTATGACGCTCAACAAACTCAACACCTGTTCAACAAACACACATTAATCATGCGCATAAATTCAAACGGTCGAATAAAAACCAATCCTTCGTCCGAAAAAGTGCATTAATTATCCGATTAGATAGAAACTGAACGTATACAAACTTGTTCACGAACAATAAAGACGAAGATGAGTAAAATTAATTAAAAATATGGAACACAATGAAAATACCTAGTGAAAAATAGGCGAAAATTAGTGACGTGCAAGTGTCATTTTTCTGAACTGCACTCTGCAGTTACCACAAAGTTTTAAATTGTAAATTAAAGAAACGCATTTTAAAATCCGTTTGAGTTGTTATATTATATAATTGACAGGGAAATTCTCATAAAGTTGAATATGTATACGAATACCACCGGGCAAATACATATTAATGCGAGTTTGAAATATTTTTGAAAAAGTTATTAACAAAATGATGAAAACAACTGATCATTAATGGATTATGTCTATACTGTTTGACTTAACCGTTTAGAATCAAATGATTTTTTGATTAATGTTTAAACCATATGTGTAAGAAAAGAAAACACGTTGTTTAGTTTGTGTTTAAGTATTGAGTACTTTATGAACCGAACAGTGAAAATTTTATGAAACAGTAACATGCGATAAGTGATGATTTTGAAATGTTCAAAAAAATCAGTACAGGCTTCAACTAAAATTATATAATATTCATTTTATCATTTTTAATAATGTCCGGTTAATATTGGATGTAAGTTATATCATTTTGATACATTTTGCTCACGAAATTAATTACAAGACGTAAGACCTTGGATATGACGTAAGACATTAAGCTGAATAAAACAAAAGTTGGCTTATTCGTTCTGTTCAATTTATTCTACCTGTTAAAAGTTTGTACAGAAAAACAGTTTTATTGACAATTTTTCAAGTTTGTCTCAATGAACCGAATCATCAAAAATATTTTCGTATTAGATTTAAACAAAGAAAAAAGGCAAGACATATTCAGATTTTTCTATTATGTCACTTTGCGGCCGACATTACGAATCATTATTTTAGTAAAATGCATACAATTTAAATACACGTGTTTGACAAGCCAGTAATTGAGTTGTAAGTATAATTCGTTGGATTGTGTGTATTTTAAATAGTATTTCATAACATATTAAAATACAAGTTTAAATTAAACATAAAAAATACGATTTTAAATTTATTTTCCTCTCATTTGTTTTAATGTCAGTAATAGAAATATATTTTGATAATCGTTCGATTTATCGTTAGGGTAAAGTGTGAATAACATTAGAAAACTGTTGTTTATAATTAATGCATTTTTTTTCATTTTAGTATTATTAAAATATGTACAGTTTTCTAACATTTCTTTTGTAAAATCAAGTAAAATGAGCGATACAAATATTTAAAATCTGAAATCGAAGCTCCAGACGATCATTCAAATTTCATAATCTTTTAAAATTTAACCTGACAAATCAATGTTTTTTTTTTTTGTTACACTTATGAATTTTAACGTTGAAATACTGTTGTATAGTAAATTTGAAAGAACAAAATATGTACGTGACGTGGTCAGTAACATAAATTTTTACCGAAAACACATATTTTCTTAGAAAAACGTATTTATAAAATTTTTGGTAATCAGTGTACTATTTTTTATGTTACTTTATCGAAAACCATCAATTTTTGGCGACCCGTGTTACTGTATAAAGCGCAAACGCATTTTCGTCAAAGCGGCAGTTACTTTTTTGTCGAAAACAATCAACGTTCGGATGACAATTGAAAAATAATTAGAAAAAGTTTCGTTATAACACCTGGCGTGGAAATTGCAGTTTTAATAACACACAAGTTCATTTTCGAGATCGTTCGTTTTGTTTGCCAGAACAATATTATTGATGTTTAATCAAACTAAATTTTTCTCGAACGTTTTCGTTTTAAATTGTCAACAAATACTTTACTATATTTTGCCAACCATAATCGGTTTCTCAAAGCAACAACGTTTTTAAAATCGTCGCTCATGGAACTCGTTGTGGATAATGGGCAAGTTCGGGACTGATGAGCAATAGTATGCCAAGGAAGTTTGGCGTGGTGCGTGCTGACGGGGGTGTGTTTCACTCTGTACCCACAACCCGCGATAGTTCAAACATGAAATCTAATAGTGCCATTCAACAACTACGGGAAATAGACTGTATCAACTGCTTTCGGACACCCTCGGGGTTACGTGTGAATTATACTTCCTTGTATTAGACCCGCCACTATATTATGTTGTTACATTATTGACTTTGGTTGATTTTTCAGGTTGTTCCTCCATCCTTACCTGCACCAAAAAAAAAAAAAAAAAATAGTGTTCGGGTCACCTTCGAAAATCTTCGAACATAATATTGTGGCTGATGTGACTTGTTTTTGAAAATAAAATCACCGGGCAACTGAACATTGAGGAGAATACTATAACATCCGACCGACCGAAACCATCCGTCCGAAAAACGGTGGACTCACACTCGACTTTTTCGTCTTTAACTCGATATTATTGTTCTTTTTGAAATTATGATAAAACGGAATTTATTTTGACGTTTAACACTTCAAGACGCTTAAAACAATATAAGTATTTTATATTGAAATGTACGCGTAAACCATTTGACTGACGTTTGAATTGTTTCGCGCACTTTTTTTTTGATATGTTTAGCAAAAAAAGTGTTATTTATGATGATGTATTAGAGTTATTAATTTATCGAATTCAACTCGAAGAAAAACAATTTTCGGCAAACCTTGAGGAGCGCGTGTATAGTTTTAGCGTAGTTCGTTTGTTCAATATTATCGTAATACGAATATAATATTTTGCCTGTCGTAATTTATGAACCGTCATTAAGACTATTGTTACCGAGCTACTAAAAAACAGTTCGTCTAAATAGAAAACAACATTGCATCAGGGAACAATGGGGGATTACTGATCAATATAACAATACGCTGGGGATATTAATTAGCACAATACGCTCTGTGTTCGCGACAGTCGAAAAACGCTTTAAGGTTTAAGAAATGAACTTTATCGGATGCAAAAAATATAAATGTTATGTTACAGGATACGGTCGGATTCTCAATATTATAATATACACTTTTAACTTAATAAATTAAAAAAAAAGAAAAACATGATAACAGAACACAGTAGTATCCGTAAAGAAATCCTCTTATGACTTGACCTGAATATCACGTGAAGTAGCAAATTTCCATTTTTGTGAGTTTCCTGTGAACGCGCGACTTAATACAAACTCATAATTTATTATATTATAAACGTTGTTTCATCACGCGTGATTCATCGTCAACAGTTGTTCATAAAATTAAATTGTGTTATACCTAGATATACTTTTTAGCTCACTGAAATACGATCGTTTCCGAAATAATGCCGTTGTAGTAAAATATTAAAATAACTATGGACACAGAATTGGGACGAATAGTATATAGAGATGAACAACCGGTGAATTTCCTGTTTTTCGCCCGCGATATAAAAAAAAAATGAAATGCTGTATTTTTGTGATTCAACGAGTTATAACACGTCCTGCGAGTACTCACAAAGTAATAATTAAATAATCAATCAACGCTCGATAGAAGTTTTGAAACTGTTTCTAGGGATTTTTTTTTAAATGGAGCCATGTGTTACGAAGTCAGCGTTTTCTTTTGTGACACTTTTATCTCGGTAAAAAGTATGCTCGGTACGCCATAATTGTTGAAAAATCACGCGTTCGACGCTATCGTAGAAATTCTGTTTGAAACGTTTCGTGTGATATATATTTTGGGAAACGTCAGAAACGTATTTTATTGCCACAAAATCGGCGAGTCAGTGACTCTGGCGATACTCGTCTCTGTGCGGTAACAAATTGTAGAACTAAAATTGTGCGTACGGAGTATATTAAAAAATAGGTTTTCATGACTCGGAATATTGACCGTATAGAAACAAATCCGAAATAAGTTAAAAAAAAAAACAATTTTCGAAATAAAACAATGTCATATCGTTATATCGCCTAGTGTAAGACTTCAAACAAGTTATAGCGAACGTATAATATATATATATTTGAAAAAAAAAGATACGTTTGAAAAAAATCATAAACAAGGTGAACGACAGTGCACGGGTGGTACGTCGCGTTGTGAAAACACGCATTTCACTCTTTACTCGGAACGCACTCGCGGAAATTTTATTCTAGGTGCGCGCGTAGATGGTTCGGCGAAACCGAACGCCGTTCGAAAAGCGAGAAAGAAAAGCAAACGAAAATCGCGGAAAAATACAAAAATAAATAACTCGTAGTGAGTACGTACGTGTGTGTCATATATAAGTCGTCGACACAAACAGACGGTGCGATATTATGATCAAAAATAACTGTACGTTTTGTTATGTCTCGCGCACGCGGCGGTTGCGATTCGTAGAACCGTCGGCGCTTTTATCAATCGAGTTTAAAAAAAAAAAGAACGGTAGGTAACGACCATTTGTCGGAAAAAGAGCTAGACATCGCGGCCTGTTGTCGAAGGAGCTGGACAAGAGATTACTACTACCCCTCGACATTTGCTCTCGTCATTTTACAGCTGCGGGTTGGGTGTTTTTTACTCTCGAATACTTGGTCGATTTTAAGCATACACGCTATCAACAGCGTATATAAGTTTATAGTTGTGAACTTTGCGAATATTTTATAACGTTTGGAAAATTGTTATCGATCGCGATAATAATCCGCGAGTTTAATCTCGTACAGATAAGTTTTTACGCGTAGAGTATACCCACTACAAATATTTTATTGTGTCGGGTACGGGACGTCAACGAGTATACCGAACCCATTCTGATTTTCACTCGTTACCGGCCAGAGGGCTGCGGGTTTGGAGTATCCCATTCATTCACGAGGAAACATATAGGCAGTCCGATGGTCAGGACGACATAGATGTGCGTGGTACTTTAAGAGTCTGAACACGAATATCACGCCTATATACCATAGGACAAACACGTTTTGAATTCGTTTGCTGTTTGAAAATAATTAACGACGTACGTAGCCAATGTTTTTGTTGACAAATGCGACAAATATCGTTTTCGTTATTGCATCGTTGCATACGGTCCTTTTCTTAGTGTGCGATACCTACTCGCGTCGCTGCTCGAATGAATGTATTTTCTTACATTTTTTCAGCCACAACTGACACGCATACTATATACGCTGCGAGGTCGTTAATCTCGTTGCGTTTCTCGACTAATTAATGATATTTTCACTGATCCGCGCTCGCGTTCCTCGGCCGGAAGGAGTCACGGGCGCCAAAACGATTGCGTTGTTACACGCGCGAACTGTTTGTAAAATATTTAGCGACAGGAATGTACGGAGTACACGCAGCCTATATCGTTCAACAGTTACGGTTATTATCGGTTCTTTGTTACTGAAAACATATTACGTCGTTGTCTATAATGTTTTCGGCGGTCACTTAAAAAATGCGCGTCGTGTTGCGCGTCTTTTGTCGCGTTTAGATTACCTGCAGCGAAACGGTGTCAAAAGATACTAAAGATTGCCATTTAGTAGCATCAAAACGTGTTTGATCTGTTCGCACGGCACGCGCGGTCTTTTGTTTTATAGTTTAAAAAGAATTTGCGCTGAACAGAGGTCATCATCAAAAATATGTCCACTTGCTGTGCAACGAAAAATGAAGAACTTTCCGATTCTACAAGGTCGTTTTTCACCGATCACGTACCGGTTATTCAAAGTGTATTTAAAATAAATAGATTATTTTTACTCGTAAACTGCCGTTCTAAAAAACAGCGAAACAGTAATCGAGTAAACACCACCGGTAAACCACTGTTTTTTTTTGGCTCGGGAAAAACGTCTGCGCAACGTTAGTCCAAGTTTTCGTTTTTATTAAACGCGTTTGAAATGGGAGAGCTCGACAAACTGACAGTTTTACCTGTCGAGATCGGTCTTACAGAAAAAAAAATAATATTTCAAAAAGTGATATTGGACGTCCGAAAATCATCGCGTAAAAGTCGAATACCTGAACGACGTACGCGTATAAACTGAAATTGGCGATTAGAAACAATAAGAGACAACCGTAATCATCACTTTGCCGCAAAGGTGTATTTTTATTCGCACTGCGCTGGTAAAAGAAAAAGAAGAGAAAAAGAAAGAAATTGAAACGTTTCAGGAACACTTCCTCCCCCGATCGGGCCTGGCGCGTTCGGCTCGAGCAGTGGCGGCGGCGGCGGTTGTGATGGCAGCAGCCACGCAATAACAACTCGCGTTTACACTAATGCGATAACGTACGACGACCGCGGTACGATTGCACGCGCATAGGTACACGTATTGTTTTGAGAAATGGATGTTTTTTTTTTTCTTTTTCGCCAACAGCCCAGGAGATTTGAACCCTAGTTATTTATCGTTTCCGCGAAGAATACAAAATTTCCTCTCAGGGAATCATCCCTGTTTCGTCGTAACCGTCATAAGGAACGCCTATTTATCACGTATTCTCCTCGCCAAGACACTTATGTATTACTATCACGCCCGTAATATTCCTACGTAAACGACGACAAGTACCGGGATCTCGTACACCGGCGTTGTTACAACGCGACAAACCCGGCAGCAAATATCGTACTGTTGAAGTCAAACAAAAAATATGGTTGTCCGTTGGAAATATTCATTATTCATTCGACAGTTTACGCACTTTTAAACATTTTTCCTCGTGCTTTTCAAAACGAACGACCGAAATAAAGAAACCATATTTTTTAATTACGTTCATTAGATTGGTCAGTTTAGGAGGCGATAAAAATTTTAAATACTGTTTGCTCGAACATCAAAAAAATATTTTCGGACAAAATTGAGCACTAAACGATTGAAATCGAACACGAACGACCTCGTTTTCCTGTCGGGAAATCACCTAAGCGACATAGTTTTAGTCTCTTTGGGATTGAAATCTGCTACTTTATAATTTGTCTTCGTGGTTCGTTCATACTTTGAGCTTGTTCAAATGCGTGTTTCCGATACAGTTATTGTCGATACAAGTCATAATATATACGAGTATGTACTTAATACAGAGCGAATTATTATTTGTTTCATTCTTTTACTCCGGGAATAATAATGCAAAACTCAATATTTATGGCTTTACGTTAAAAAAGAAAAGGAGAAGTGAGAGATAACTAGAATTAAAAAACATATTTTCGACTTTAACAAAATTGGGTTTTCGTTAGTTAGTAAATTACCGTTATAATCGATAGAACGAAGTTAGGTACTCGTAGGAGTTTTCCAAAGTCATTAGTTGAATTTCAAATAGAAAACGAGTAACTAAAGTTCTCGGCGAGTATAAATTATAAATTGCATTTTTATTGCGATCGATGCAAAATATTATCGTAATAAAATATACGAAAAATAGGCGAACTCCATAATGTCAAAACCCGAATCGTTCAAAATTGCTATGAAAATTGGTTCTATTTACAAATAAAAAAAAGCGTTTGATTTTTTTTTGTTATTGACGTAAAAAATTCCAAGTAGTTTTGAGCAATTTTAGAAATCTCGAATTAATATGGATTGACACATAATCGAAAGTTAAAAAAGTCAAAGGTTTCATCTTAGGCCATCTTTATGTGTACGACATTGCGGCGAAACTTACTAGGCGCCCGACAAATGGGTAAAAAAAAAAAATCACTATCGCAAAATCAAAATACTCCTTGCTCTATTCAAAATTTAAAAACCGTCAACGTAACAAACAGAAAGTAAACAGAAAATAAATTTCCATGTCCAGCGTAAAATAAGATTAAAAAACTGAGTTAGGGAGGTATGGCCTGACGCGAGTATGACGAGTTATAAAAAAATATTTTTTTTAGTCGATCGCACGGAGACGACCCGTTTAAATTAATTTGTATAAAGGTGTCCGTTGCGTATACGTCGTTGGCGGGCTTTCGAACGGTCGTGCGTTTTTTGTAAAACATAACATGATCAAAATAAACCGAAGCCGTATAATATAAACAGTACATTCTACGTTCGTAAATCATTTAAAACTGCTCCGCAGAGCCCCGCGAGTTTGACAAATTACTACGTTAAACGAGTTATACTCGCAACGATAGGAAAACACGTAGCGCGCTTTAATTGAAAAAAAAAATATTACTTTTATACACATCTGCAAATCACCGTTCGCCATAATTAAAAAAAAAAAAACCGTTTACCAAGTTTAAAACTGTTCAGTTTTACGGTGTCGGGGGGGGCTTAAAATTATTATTTATTGTATATTGATATACGGCATAACGAACGCGGGTATATTCGAATAATAATTTATGTTTTCGTTATCGGGGGTAGTAGTATAGTTTCGAACGTTTCTCGCTGCAGCGGTGGAAAAACAACATTGTAAAACGTGCACGCACAACAATAATTCGAGACCCGTCACGAACGCGGTAGTGTATCGCGTTACACCTCGAGAGTCGTTATTTTACGGTACACACGCGAACGTTGTCGTTCGCAGCGATAAAAAAAAAAAGAACAAAAAAAAACGTCGTTGTAAAAACCGATACGTACATTCTTCGCCACGCTCGGAATCTAAAACGTAAAGTGTATACGTTGACGGTAATATCGTCGGTGTTGTCTCGACGGACAGTACGAAGCTCGTTTTCTATTCTTTTTCACTTTTGCAACAAACATGTTCCGAAAAGTCTCGTTTTACGTATATTTATCATCACGCGTCCGCCGCGGTTCGCATAACATTATTTTCTGTTTCGAAATTCAGCGCACAAAAACCACTATTGCGCCGTTCTGGTGGTGTTTCACCCCCGGGCCCGGTAAAAACCAAAAAAATTAACGATTCGCCTAGATCGTCCAAAAATAAAAAATTAGGCTTATCGGGGTTCTCATAGAACAGTTTTAGAGGCGCTTATAACGAAAATATTACGTCGCCTAGATCCTAAGTTTTTCGCCTGGATTTTAATTAAAACGATCGTGTAAGAAACGCATTCCTTCATCAAAACTTCAAAACACTGTACGAAATGACTATTTGAAGAATTTAGTATACCAATAGTAAGATAAATCCGTTCGAAGAATAAAACATTCGCAATTTTCGTTTGTTCACATCGCCGTTGTACAAGCAGTCAAAATTGATGCCACGCGAAAGAAAAAACAAAAGTTTTGAGGGTTGCTAGTTTTTTGTGCAAACAATTTATTATTATTATTTTTTTAAAGAGTTATCTGGTATCTAATTAATTTAAAAGTTATCATTGCAAAACACCGTGGTGGTAGCGTAATAAACACGAGTGATATTTCGGGGCACCAGACGGGATTCGCCAGTCTTAAGCACTTTTTAATTTAAAAATAAGGAAAATACACGATCGTAACGGTCCATTTAAGGAGGCGCGCAACACGAATTTGCCTCTCCGAAAAAAAGTTTTTTTTTTTAACCCTCCGAATCGCGCTTCTGGTGCTAAAAGTGACGAGTACATATTTTTATTTATACGCATCAAATTCTGTACTCAGAAAAATTTTTTTTCTTTTCCTTTTCGTTTTTTTTTTAATCAATGATTTACTTATGACGATAACCGTTTCGATACGCGCAATAATTTATTCGTTTTTATTACGTCTAATTCTAATACGTTACGAGTCGGTTAACGAAAATTTTTTTTTTTTTGATCATTGTGTGTAGAAAATTTAATTAAATTCTCCTTCTGTTCCCGCTAGTCTTGTTTTATGCGAGCAATCAACGAAAGAACTGGTACCTACGTACTTGGATACCGTTTAGTCTTTGCTACGCAACCGCGTGACTTACGAAAATTGATTTAGAGTTGAAATATTTACTCTTCATTCGTCAGTTCATTATTTCGTTTTACACGAAAAACGCATTTGATATTTCGTAGTAAACACGTCACACTAATATTAAGATTTACGAGTTGTATGTTTACTTACGTTGAGAACCGCTCGGATCAGGTAAAATGTTACTTCGATCTTGCACAGCGAGTCGAATTTCTGAAAAGCAAAATAATTGTACTCGATTAAAAATAACGTACACACGTCGTACACATAGAACGTTGTCGATATTATCATGCGTGCGTGTGTGGGCAGAATAAGCATGACCAAAAAACAACTCGAAATTTGTACATATTTTCTTATATTTATCCAAAACGTCAAAGCCAAATATTCGATACTTTCAATATGGTTTGACAGTTTTCATTATAAATGGTTACTTTACTAGCTGTTATTGGTAAATTTACCTTCGTATCGAATAAGGAAATTTGAGTTTGTACTTACTTTATTTACGTGGTCTCTAAGTACATTCGAATAAACAATGGCGACTGCTTCAAGCGCCATGAACGTTATGAGACCGACAATCCACGGTACTATCAAAGATACCCGTTCCTGGAACAAACGCGAGTATTTTATTTTAATAATAATAATTGATACATTCTTATATATAAATATAGGGTTTTCAATCGGAACTATAGTGCAGAAACTATTTTAAAACGGATGTGTGTACGATTTCATTATTTTGCGTGTTACGGAATCAATTGAAAATTGTGGTTTTCATAGTTGTTACAATCATAAAGTAATAAATAAAAATATAATACACAAATACGCCTACGTTTCTTTTACATTTTGGGTGAGGGTTTCTATACATTAGAATTTTCTGAAAGTATAGGAAGTGCGAGCGTTTTAAATAAGTTCAATCGATTATGCAGTTGGCTAGACCATATGTAGCGAGAAAGATTACTGTTTTCTTTTTGAAAACAGTTTTTAAACTAATCATCGAAAACCGTGTGCGAAAATTTTATCACGATGTCATATCGTGACATGAGTTTTTTCTCAAAAACCTGTAAAGATGAAAATCAGCAAAGATGTGAAACGTTGAATAGGATTGTTTAATAAGCTCGGGCGAGCCACTACTCGTATTTAAACGACGAGATGTTTTTGGCCATCGGAAATACCTGCAGCTCGTCCCCCAAACGTTTTAACGTTCGTTTTTAGTCTGAAAATAACGTTTAGATTTACGTTTTTCAGAACTGGTCGCGAAGTAAGGTGTCATTCATACAATCTTACACGTCTGAGTTTATACGTTTTAAAGGTTAAAATGTATGTCACGAACCGCACGCGTTCAAAATCAACGTTCCTCGGCATTTCATCCACCGACTGCACAGACTAATGAAATAATACGGCCGAGTGTGCGTTGTGTATGGGACTATGGAGGTCGGAAAAGTACTATATACGTTCGTCGCATGTTTGGGAAAAATGTCAACGTTCGATTTGATTGTCGACGAATGCTGACACGAATTCATAATGCAGTCGTAGAAATTCAACGCTGATCATCTAATTTTTCCATATTATGTGGTCGCCGTACGGGTTTCGGTTAGGTACCTCTACACGAAGCGAACGTGATATTTCGTTGATGACGTGAAACTCTGAACAAGAGCGGATGCTGCGGATGACGTGCTGGTATGATCAACCTATCTACAATTATTTTTTTAAACATACCGACGTACCATACAATTTTGTAAATAATCAAAACGGTTATAACAGTTCAATAATGTTGCAAAACATCAAAATGTTTTTCAAAAAATAGTCACTTAAAAATAATTTTTTTTCACTTCCGTCAATCGCAATTAAACAAGAGTAGGAAATTATCATTAAACCTATGAAATATATTTTTATGTTACACTAATACGCCTATTGGGACGCAGGTCCAACCACAAAACCGTCGGGGTGTTGACCGAATTATCTGTTCTGGTAGACAGTACATTCGCCGCGCGTGAAGTGTTTCTAAAACTCGTATTTTTACAGAACGAAAAACGTGCGGACGAAACCGAACGCGGTAAAAACAATAATAAAAACGCGCGCAAATATGTACGTACACAACAACGGTTTTATTTCAACTGTGAAGCGTAATAATAAATAGAAAAAACCGCGCCAAAAACACAAGTAGATAAGTAGTTTTGTCAAGCCGCGTCGTTTACACGTCAGGTACATTGGTAAACGAAAATGTGGGTCAGGAGTACTCGTTGTCGGCATTATTTATATCGTCGGAACGCAACACGTGTGAGCGCGTCTTTTGTATATTCAAACGCACTTAACAAACACGGCACTTAAGCCGCGTTCGAAACGTTATTTTCAAAAATAAATATTTGTCTGGCTGTTTTGACGGTCGCAGTCCTCGTAGACGCGGCGATGTACGCGCGAAGAAATCGAAAGTTTCGAGCGAAGACTAAACGTACACATCGTGCAAACTATATGATACGTATAACAACTGTGTGTTGTTTGTAAAAATAATTGTTTTATATCGGTTTCAAGGCTAACAGCGAAACTATACAGAATTCAGGTTCTGGTAGCGTAACCGTTTTTTTTTTCGTTCCAGCCCTCGTTTTATTACGACTGTGATGTTCAATGAACTGACGATTTGTGTGTATTAGGAGGTACCTAATAGAATTCTCGACGATCTCAACGTACAATAAAAAAAAGTGTGTTAGAACGCGTTTGGTATTTTTGTGTCACTCTGAACAGGGTTTTTATGACGATTTCCGAACGCTGAGAGAAAATCGGTGAAATCGCTCAGAGTAGCCAAGTGTATTTTGAGAGTTCGTAGACAAACTAGTTTTTCAAACGGTCGTAGAAAATCTGTGAATACGAAAACAACGAGCGTAAAACTGCTAAGTATTAAACGTGTTGACAAACTAGTATTTTTTAAATGTTTAAAGAACGAACACTTTAAAGGTAAAATTGTATAAGCTACATAAGTACAAAATATAACATAAACAGCCATCAGTGATACTGTGGAAATAATCTAAACTCGTGGTAACGAAAAAAGTCATGATCGACAGTCAAATGGAAACGTCGGGTGGTTTATTTATTTTTTTTAATGAGTTTCTGATTAACCATTAAAAGTTGAAAATTATAAATTGTCAGTAGTGTTTGATCGATTTTATGTGTCAAACTTTTTGATGATTTTTAATTCCCCGAGAGGTTTTTTTTCCAGTGGAAAAATAAACAATGTCATTTTAAAATAAATTATCGATTACTTGTTATATACTCAGAATTTCTAAACGAAAAAACCCTTCATCGAGATAGGTAATACCGCGAACTTTTGTTTTAAAATAACGATATATAGTAGTTTATAATGGACCTGATGCATGTAATGGAAGCCAATCTACCAACAAAACCACACAAAATAACGAAAAATTATGTTTTCGCTTTGTTGAATTAATATTTAATAAATTTTAAAAGTTACAGAGATCATAAAATTCATTTATATAACTTATAAGTGTAGTTGTCGTAATGATTTCAAAATTGGATTTCGTTCAAAATTAATTTTTTCAAAAATAAGCCAGGTTAGTATTGATGATAGGTAATCTTGTGGATACTATACAATTTAAATGTACATAGTTAAAGAGCAAAAACAAAAATAAATAAAAACAGATATTATAATAATATCTAGTATTATATTTTATCAAATTACGTGCAGGAATGGAAATGATAACGTAATAGTAATAATAGTCTAAAATTTTCGTATTATCTACCTATTTACCTATTAAAAATATAATTTTTCAATTTCGTATAAAGTATAAAGTAAAAACTTCTATATTGAAATTACGTTATAATTAAATATGGTCATTATTTTCAATTTTAATTGTTTGATATCTTTACCTGATTTTTGGAAATCTTCAGCAATAATCATCCGAGTAGGTAGTTATAATCATAAATAAATATAGTTTTTAGTACATTTCTATTTCTATGCCTTTTATTTAATCATACGCAGGTTAATGAAAATTTAGTGGACAAAATTAAAGCACGTTATAATATTGCTGCTAATGAAACCATAGTATTAAAATAATAAAACTATGCACTATACGATTGAGAGACGACGAAGAATGTCAACAAATTACTAGCAATTTTGTTCGTTTTAACTAAAATTTCTATCATCATCAACGTATTTTTATTGTTAGTGTGGTTTTCGAGTTGTTGAACAACAAGTCTTAAATTAACATACTTGTTTAAGATAAATTATACTTCTACCTGTGGTCAAAAATTAATTTCATCTCTGGCATCGTTAAAATGAAGAAGAAAACAACGAGTTTCGTCGTCGAAACTCACAATACACGGGGTCGGGAATACTCAGTTTTATTTGCGTTGCACACACATCCACAAAATACGACGACGACGTGACGGTCGGAATTTGTAATGTCATTTGTCTGGTGATGATAAGAAAAATACAGTCTTGGTAATGTTTTTTTTTATTCGAACGAGCTTTCAAAAACGACCTGTATCATTAACGGGGAGCAACAACGTTCAAACACCGTTTATCCAACCCAACGTTACATTCATTTATTTATATTAAATTTTCAACACAAAACAATAATATTAGGCTGCAGAAGGATAACGAGGAAAAGTCACAAAGACTTGATTATACGATGTTTATGGTCTTGGAAGCGATGGTGACGAGGAGTAAATTTATCATTTTAATCCCCCGACAATTCGGAGCTTAATCATTAATTTTTAGTGAACAGAAACAACAAATAATCGCTTCCTGGAATACAAACATGACTGAAGCTTAGCAAAAATAATCCCATTTTTAAATTTGGCTTCTAAAAAGAATTTCAAATCACTTTTATCATAAATAAAAAGCGCTGATCGAAAGGTAATCGAGCCGATTATTGAATAATTTATGTGCTCAAATACACGGCATCGGTTCATAAGGGGCAATAGTTTTTATTTCAATAAAGAAAATGTACTCATACTTGATTCTTGTATTAAACACAAAGTCGGACAAAGTTTTATGTTATTGTTATCATTGAATTCTGAATTTCATTACGACGCTCATGATACACGTAAAATTGTTTTTGCGATTCATTGGCGGTGAATTTTTCGCAGATTATTTGAAACTAATCACGGAAATTTTTTGTACAAAAATCATTAATCGTAGAAAATGCACTCGTAGAGAATTCTCAAAAATATTATTTAAACTACGTTAAATACTAATATCCACTCAATGTTTATAAAACATTTGTTTAGTTTGTATTAATTTTCTGTACGACATTGTTTAACTTTAATAATTATTTTCATTGTATTACGTTATGTATGTGTGCCTACATAACAATAGGCACATCGTACTTCGTAGCTAAAACTTAAATTAACGCTTTAGAGAACAGCAAAAAAAAAAAACAAAACAAAACAATGAAAAATACATAAAAAAAAGCCATAAACTTAAGCATTAACGAAATTGAAAAGGGCTAGAATTAAAAGTCTAAAATAAATACTTAGATTAATATACTAGACTTATGTTTTACCTACTACATGTTATAAAATACTTAATAATATTCTTAATAGCTTTGTGTACTTTCAGTTTCGTTTTGCAATTATATATAGTATAAAGAATAATATTGTATTAATAATAATATATTTATTTAAATAAATATTTTACACCCCAAAGGGTAAAAGTATTAAAACACTTGGCATTTTAACAGTAACACTATGAATTTTTTTGTAGGAAAATCTTAGTTAAAAATGTTTTTTCTAGTTCGTAGATTTAAAACTGATAATAATTGATAAACTGTTCGAGTATATTTTAAGTGGAATTTATTTTCGTTTAACATACCTATATTTATTAGTCCAGTCATCATGCATAGCGACGTGATATACTTAACAGTAGGTATGGTAAAAATCACGTTTTATTTACTACCTACAACATTTACACTTCACTATACTTACTCAAAAAATTTAACAAATATTGAGAGAATATTTGTGTCTACTTTCAAATGTTTTATAAACGTTATTATTATCAAATATTCCTTTAAAGCGTACGGTACTCAATTGCGTCGATTTAATTCTTATTAAAATATTATATGCGATTTAGTAGTTAAATGCGTGTAAGTGTATATCGGTTTTAGTCTTTCAGCTGTTTGCCATTTTAAGGGTAAAAGAAATGTTTGAATAACTTTAATATCAACTGCATACAACGAATATGTTGGAACAGTATACGATTTTGCTCCTCAGCTGTTTGAGACTGTACTAAACTAAGATTTAAAAAACTAACAGATTATACAAGTAACCTTAAACTTTTACCTACTTAATAATTGACGTTTGAAGGTTTTAAGCCAGGAAAACCTTTTTTATTTAAAACTTCTGTTTAGACGGTAAAAAAAACTTTATCCGACTATAGTTTTAAAACAATACGTGTGAAAATCATTGTGAAATAGTAGGAAAAAAGTTATTATTATCTAAATACGTACTGATATCCCAACTGCTAAAATAAGATTAAATGGGCGCAGATTCAATTTATACACAATAATTAGATTAATTCATAAATAAGAAGTTAAATAGTTATTGAGGACGGACCGAGATTAATACTAGGATTGATAAACATTTATAACAGTCTTATCCACAACAGCATGTGTATGTCGAGGATACGAGGAAAAAATTAATCAGTTTTACAAAAAAATTTTTACACTTTTCCCTCTTCCTCCGTAATAGGGATCTGATATATAGATGGGCCTCAGTTGATTCAGGAAAACAGATTCACCTAAAACTTTAATGTTTAATTCTATATATTTTATAACCAGGTACTGGTTATAAGTACAACTACGAGTATATCAAAGCGATTTATTATAAAAACGTATCTTCCAAATGAATGAGTTTGTAAGAAAAACCAACGCATTTATTTATAGTAAGAAACCGAGGGAATTTAATTTATTTTACGCGTCGGCCTTTTAAAACCTAACCAACTAACTATTTTTTTTATAATAAAATTTAGTGTTTACCGTAACATCTCGTTACTGATTGATGGTGACCGTGTATAAAAATTCGAATATTTTTTTTATTCAAGCGTTTTTTTCAAGACTAACCAATCACAAGGAGTAAATAGAATTCGTCGGATAACGTTTTGACTGGCGTTTAGTGCAATTGATTAAACGGCCGATTTAATGAACGTCTTCGTTATAGAATCGGATAACGTCCCGACACTGCCGAGAAAATGAAATAGATTGCCAATGAAAAGCCGAGATTCTCGAGGAAATCAACATTTAACTGGGGGAGAGGAGGTAAGAGTGGTTTGTTAAGTTTTGTAGTTTGTATTCATTAGTGTAGACGAAATAAAACAAAAATAAACAAAAATAACAATAATAACGCGATAATGTGGTCTTACATACAACAGAAATCCCATGGAAAAAAAAGATGCGACCAACAGATCACCACCTTCATCTTATTCAGACAGACCTAACGCCGCGTACCTAACACCTAACGTCAAGTTATCGTTTTTGATCCAAGCGAAGCACTGCAAACAATACGGGAACACAATATGCTTCGAAGAGTAAATGTACTTCAAACTGAACTTTAATAGTGTTCAACGGCGGGAATGAAACGGTGTACCGTGAAACGGACTGTTTAAATACACCACGTCGGGTAGTTACGTCGTGTGGTTGGCGATTCGTCCTACACGCGGATTGGTATAATAACGAATTCAGCCGTCGAATGCGGCGGTCCTCTCGTGACTTTTGAGAGGTCCGATCGGACGGACGTTTGAAATGAAAGAAAAAAAAAGTTCTCGAGAGGTTTTTCGAGGGCTCTTTCGCGCGATCCATTTCAACGAAATACCGAGAGAAATGAATATGAAAATAACATTGTAATGTCGACGAGGGCTTAAAATGCATTTTTTTTTCTAAGTATACATAATTACGTTCCATTTGGCACACACGCACATAAACACAAGTCGTTACTGCAGTTAATTTCTACGGAATCGCAAAAACATTGTTCGAAAACGCGCTCCAGTAAAATACTGTTTTCGTTATCGGTCAGCAGCTGTTTTTGTCGATTTGATTTTTTTGATTCGATTTTTTCATGCGATTTGTCCGTGCGTACCTCGCTGGTTTTATACTGATTTTCAAAAATCACACAAGTCACGGGTAATAAACACTCACTCGAAGAGCGACTTATTTCAAATGCGATTCATTAAAATTGTCTGTTTCTAGAAAATAATTTCCCATTAAAATACAAAAATCAAAACTTTCGTTAAACGTTTTTTAGAATATACTTAAAAAACGTTTGCCCGAAACGCCGACTTGAGTAGTATTCCGAATAAAGTATTTAAAATACTTTTGAAAAGTATTTATTCCTAAATGAAAAATATTTTCGTAACATTATGTCAATGGTCACATATTTCAATAAAAGTCAAATTAATAATTGGTAATTATTTAATTTTTTTCTCACAAAGATTTTATATTGAATATAAAATGATACATTTTTGTTAAATGTTTTTTTTTTTTAGAGTGTTTTAAAAGTATTTTGAATACTTCTGCAGTATTCCAAATATAATTGTGTTCGAATAAAATTGTTCGATA
Source organism: Hormaphis cornu (assembly GCA_017140985.1). Taxonomy (NCBI): domain Eukaryota; kingdom Metazoa; phylum Arthropoda; class Insecta; order Hemiptera; family Hormaphididae; genus Hormaphis; species Hormaphis cornu. The sequence continues at coordinate 2,059,883 of CM029363.1, forward strand.
GCTTTCGAATACGGATTACTATTTTTTTATTTATTAGAGAGAGAGAGAGAGAGAGTATTCCAAAGAGTTCTTTGAGACGTTTTTTCGCTTATAAAATGTCTATAATTGGCGTTGAGCTTTTACGTCAAATTTCAAACGGGGTCAGCGAACCGACGTGACCGTGACGAATAACATTCTGTTTATTTTTCCAGCCTTTTGGCGCGTGTTTGGTCGACAATTTTTTGAATTTATCGTCTTGTTTGTGAGCCATGTCGTAGCGTAGGGTTTGCTACGTGTGTACTCGCTCTCACCATAAGTTTCTTGTCGGTAAAAATAACATTTTTCGTACTAGCTACTATAATCGTTTTCGTGGGAAGTTTACCAGCGATCGCCATTTATTTTTCTGCTTGAATATTATGTAGGTATATATATATTTGTCTTTTCGTTATTTGTCCACGCGATCCCGTGTAAGTGTAAAACGCAAATATCGTATTTCCCAGTTACGTATAAGTAATCAATGATAAATATTTGACGAGAAACACGAGTTTGTGTGTTTCGCAAGAATGTTTGACAATTTAAACACGGCACTTTGATCGGTTTTGTATACTATAGCTGTTATAGTTTCGTTCCCTTAAATTTACACCGACCGAAATATGCGCAAGCATTATTGCCCCCGAAATATTATTTTATACGATATAATAAGAGTGCTTGGAAAAAAAAAATGTTTTTAATTTCGCACAATTCGGTTAAAGTTTAAAATGGCTTTCCTAGCATTTTCTGTTTCTATTCTCATTCACGAGTAGTCACGTATTTTTGAAAAAAAAAAGTACTTATAATATCACGTCGACCGTTACAAAGAACAATCAAGGTCTTTAGTTTTTCGCGTTCACCAAAAAGTCTAACGGTTCAATCGAAATGGATTATTAAATTAAAATTATTATGGTGAACACAGAAATCTAAAAAAAAAAAAAAAGCTGTCGGTATTGTTGCCAATTTCTCAATTACCCGTTTTATTTTACAGTCAGGAATATTTATTTTACAAACCTAACTTATGGTAGATGCATTCGAGCGATTGTTATGAAGTAAAACGTATTTTGTAGAACATAGTTTTGTGTAAATCAGTAAATCGTTTTGAAGTATTTAGTACGACTTTTAAAGTTTAAATCCTATTTTTACTACCGTGTTCAAATTGAACGGAGCACTTTGATTATATCAGTTTTTTTTTTTTTTTTTAATATCATTTTAATATCGGCGAATATTTGACATATGACCATTAGATAATCAATACACCGCAGTTGAATAATGTTTGTATAATTACGAATGTTTCCTTTTAATAAATGTCGTTTTATGAAAACTTGTATGAGTTACGACTTCAGGGAATCAATGTTTATTTATTATTATTTTTTTAGTTTGGTTTTATCGCTGCGGCGTATAGGTACTAGAAATGGATATTCTACGCACTGTTTATTTATGAACTGACCGGCGGAAATTGATTTCACCGAAATTCCAGTTTTATTTGTTTTAGAAAATAACATAATAGTTCAAAACAGAGAGAAAAGAAATATAAACAACAGCGTCAGAATAAAAACGAAAACATTGTAAATGTTGTGTTGGTAATCCAAACGGATGATTTATCGTCTTGGTCACAAAATGCTTTTTTTGCAAATAAGGAATTCAATACTTACTTTGACGATTCCAAGGAGTAGTATGACACTGGCAACAAACGTGAACAGATTGGTTCCAATTACAGCTGAGTATGCGATTTGAACACCTGTGAAAAATTAAAAACTGAATTATCACTAGGTAATAATTATTAATATATTTGATACAGATTACATTGTAGGTACGTAATATTTTACATATTTGGAATTTAAAATTTTTTATAATGGTGAAAATATTTTATCGTTATAACATTGTAATTTTATAGTTTTACAAACTGTAAGTATAAAGAAAACATTAAAAATATATGTTTTACGTAGACGGAATTCAACGAACTCGAAGATCGGAATTCGCCATACTTACTTGTTTTATATTTCGTAATAACTAATAACATAATGTCGCTGGTATTATTTTTGTTCGCGTTTAAATACATAATATATGAAATCTTTTTAGTATTATAGTTATTATATTAAGTTTTCTAAGTGAGGCTGCATAAGTCTTATTTTAAAAATTCTAATTATTTTCAATTATTTATATCCATTATTTTTTTTTTCAAACTAATTCGTTAAAAATAATTAAACGCAAAACAGATAAATATTTTATAACAAATAGTTAGACCATTGCTTTCGAAATCATTTTTTAATACCGTAATCAAGCCGGTCACAAAGACAGATTTATCCCCGTCGATTATCACAAAATAATTCGTAAAAATTAAATTAAAGAGATCTATTCGTTTTTGTAGTAGTTTGTAAGCACTTATAATTTTTAAACAAAAATTCGGACGTACGTCACCACCCAACGTCGTTAATATGTTTGAATATTTGGGGGGTAGAACATATATGAAATAATGTCTTGAATACTTCAGATAGTACATTAAATGGTGTTTTGTGGAAAATAAACAGTTGATGAGGCACATCTATTAGTCACATAACCCGGTTCTATTTTTTCCTAACGCATTTTCCTCTGTTGTTAAGCTTTTAAAAAATAGAAAATATTTTGAAGTTAATTTTAAAGATAATATTGGTTATTTGTAAAGAATCAATGACACATCAGTCTGTCATAATGGCTAATTATATTTGTACAAGTAGCTGGTATTGTTTTTTCTATATTGTGCTACATTACGTTGTTACGCTAATTTATTATTTGCTGAAGAACGTCACATCAATATTTTCCTTTTGAGGGCAGAATCATTACCATTATGCACAACTATTAAATTTTTACTTTTTTGCAGATTAGTGAAAAAATTAATTATTATTTTTTAAAATTATCAGTTGGCGGTTTTCTCTGATGTGAACTCGAGCAAAGAGACTAAATTTTTTTTTTTTGTAAAATTTACTGACGACCGACTGCTTCACAGTAGAAAAATTTTTTTCTTTGCATTGACGTCGTTTATTTACAACTCTCATGGTGACTACGAGTAGTATACACGTTTGTCGAGAAGTGATGTTTTTGTTGTTGTCAGAACTTTGATATTGTTGTGTGGACGAATAGTATACGCTCGAGTTCATGGCTTTTATCTGTTGTCTCTTTAAGAGCAAAAGTCAGTAGGTAAACTAAACTTTATTATTGTTTTATAACTCAAACCGATAACAAATTAGAACGAACTAAAAAAAATTTTTTTTTTTTTTATTTGCTAAAATTTTCTCATAATAGCAGAGTTCTTCAAAAGCACTCGGTGTAAATTTTTATAGTGAACTTGTTTTTTCTATTTTTATTATCGTAATAAAATGTTAAAAAAATTATTATCTCCAAGAATCGCATCGGTCATAACGAATAGGTGTTTTGTTTGTTAACTAAAGCTTTTAATGTAAGTGTAAATTAACAGCGTACATAAAGACATATTTTAATAAGCACTGGACATTTCAATAAAGTTTAATTGTACGGTACACGCAAAATCATTGTGACACGTTGTTTGTTCATTTTGTTTATGAATCAGAACCAAGATTTTGCGATCATAAGAAAAACATTGTTACAAATAATACTTATGTGGTGGATCTAATGTTGCTAATTGTTATCAAATAAGAAATCTTATAAGTCATGTTGGATAAATATGTTGAGTACCATTATTTGGTTCATTACCGTTTATTTGTTTCTTGATATTTTATTACGTTCTCTTAATACCCTAGCTTCAAAAAAAAAAAAAAAAAAAACGAAATAAGTAATGCATTTTGTTTTAAGTAAACAGATAAGAACTTCTAAAATATTTAACTTAATTGTTCAGACATTGATTGTTTTATTTGAAAAAATGTATTGATTTGACGTTTTTGACTTTACGTTTATTTCAAAAGATTAAAACCATTTAATAGAAAATTATTAATAGTTATTATGGCAAGCGAGCAATTTTAATTTAGTGGACTCGTATTATTTTATTTTTCCAATCGAACTTTAAAATGGAAATTAAACCGTAATGAAATGCAAAAATTCTGTGCAACTATTCGAAAAGAGTTATATCCGTAATTACTCGCATTTTGGGGTTATCGTATAATTATTCACGTGCGCTTATTTTGTAAAAAATAAATGTTTCGAAATTTGTATTTTCAGTTCATTTCATAAAGATTAAATTAATTATGCAAAAATTAAATTGAATTTTCCATCAGAATAATGGTGCAGTTAGTTAAATTTCGTGTAATAGATTATGCGAAGTTTATATTCATTAAGTGTGCAATGTATACCATCCAATCATTTTACTTTTATAATATACGATCACACATTTATAACTTTAATGACGCAATTCGTAAACTATGTAATACCGAAAATAAATCTTAATGGTAATTGTATAAAAATAACGGGTGAATTTTGTTTACGACATAATCAAGTTCAAACCGTACTCGATGAACAAAATAATAATTCTGCCTCTATCACGAATGAATAAAACACAAATTGAATACAAAAATTAAAAAAAAAATCGGTTAATGTAACACAAATAAATGTAATTTCTGTGGATTTTATGCACGGTGTTCTGATAAAACAGTAAATACAAATAACTGAGTTAAAATAGGAATTTTTTCCTCCCCTCGTATTGGTTAAATTTAAAATATTTCAAATAGGTACAGTAGGTACTATCCAATATTCATTGCTGACATTCTTTCAGAAGCACAACGGTACACAACGTATAGAGAAATACCATATACGAGTATGTGTTTTTGCCGACCTAAAACGGATTTATAGACGTAAATATTCTAAAACCCCAAAGTTATTTTAAATAAATAAAAATTTGGTTTCGCTTGAAATCAAAAATCCGTTGGACGCGTTTTTGCTCTTCGCTGTCAGCGTTAAAAATAAAATATACAAGAGATAACTGAAACAAAGTCTTTAAATTTCGATAAAACAGACGTACTGGCGGTCGGAAGGAAAAAACGGCGGATCTTCCTGCGGGGGATCGAAATACGGTCTGAAACTACCGGGTTCGTTGAATTTAATCAATTTGTTTCATCCCGGCCGATTATTTGTCCGTCAGCGTTGACTAATAAATAATAATTCATTTCGAAGAATAATTTGAAGAGGAATTTGATTGCCTGCATGTGATTGTATTCATTTGTGTACCCGCATAAGGACTTTGTGTAAAAAATAAAAATTAATGTTCTTTGAATTGTGTATTTGTAATTGTGAAAAGGTGTAATGAGTGGCGAAACGCACGCGTCAGGAGAGATTAAGGTTTTTGACTAGTACGGGCTTGTGGAAAAAATTTTTTTTCACACAATTTTGGTTTGATATCGGTTTCGAGTTGGTCATGGAGTTTGTAGAATCTTAGACGGACTGCAGCAGAGGTTCTACAACCACATTATATAGGTATTCATTTCATTCGTCGATTCGGAAAAATTCTTAAAGATAAGCGCATTTAACGTTGGTCAAAAGTGTCGAGGGCGGGAATGGTTGCCTTAATTTAAATCCTAAGTGTAATGCGTATGCCCTGAATGTGGAAAACTGATTTAAAACATATTAATGGCGAATTTAGTTGGAAAGAGCGTTCTCCATCAGTCTTAATCACAAACATCCCGTACACACACGTTATCGCGGTATACATTCACGCGATCGATACGCCGCATTGAGCGTCCCTCTACCGCAGCCGTTTCTTTGTGCAAGTGTCAAAAAACGATTAGATGAAAATTCACACGTACACTGCAATCGTCGACTTAACCGGGAAAATATTTTCAGGATCAACGGGTTTTCAGAAAAATTCAATTCTTATAAAAAATCTTATAAAACTCTGCTAATCGTCGTACAACAGTAGGTATCCAGATAAAAATAAAAAAACACAATTTTTTTTTTTTGAGCTACTTAAAAATTTAACGTAATGAAAAGTAATTCTTTTTTTCCACATTTTTTTAACTCACCTACACAAGTTTCGACAATTATATTCCACATCTTATACTTGCTAAGTAAATGTCAGTTTGATATTTTTTAATATCTGTAAGTAAGTACATGTACATTTTGATTCAGGTGTATCATGATGAATAAGAGGTTGAAACAGGATTCAACAATCGTTTGAAAATTGATGTAAAAAAAAAAAAAAAAATAGTTTTTTGATCGATTGACCGACTAGAATAGCGAATTACAGTTTTGTACGGGACGTTTAAATGACAGAAAGCATAAACTATATCTGAATATCTATCGAAGAATTCATAAAACAATTCATTTGTATGGCACATGATGAGAAAAAATTTTTTTTATCAAATACGTCGTCTGTGTAAATGGATTATTAAAAAAAATAAATATTATTTTGTATGAAAATAACGAAACAAAAAACCAATAACTAATAAAAAGTTAAAAACTGTAACGATGAATTTAAAAAATAATCCAAACTAATCGAATCAATGTGACGCGAAGATGAAGGCAGTTTAGAACTAAACCAGGTTTGATATTAACGTTCGATTTTATCGTCGTTTGATTATTTAACAAAATGTGTTTTTTTTTTGGAGGGAACAATCATTTTCCTAATTTAACTAATCGGATTTTGGGAAAATCAAGAATAATTTATGAGATATGGAAAAAAAGTTGCTTTCTGCAATTTATAATGAAGCACTACAAAATTCAGCATGATCGACTTTGATAAAAATTAAACGTTTTCACGAGCCACTAACGATACACTACCGGCTAAGTATTTTCGTTTTTCTAGCCAACGACATCGCGTCGTATTAGTGGTTATCTTTTCAGTGTCGGCTCAATGTCAAAACAATATTCTATATTTTTATGAGATGTATTGAGTTATTATACATTACAACGGTCGATACTTCAAATATTATTTTCGTTGTTTTTATTATTCCGTTGTAATTGAATCCGTTGTCATTAAATCTACAATCTTTTATCCCGAACGTTTGACATTTTGGTTTTTATTTCCTTTGTAAAGACTACTAAGTCGGGTTACGATCAAATAAATGCCATACTATGTATACTAGGTAGTCAAATGTAACGGTATATACGTTCTAAGCGTAATATGTTTATCACAAAAGGTTGGTGAGCCGCCAAAAAAAAAAAAAACCATTAACAATAAGTTGTACGAAACAGTTTTGTTGCCGAAAAAAAGACATATACCTGTGATGATTTGATAAAAATGACTTTTTCGCGAGCGCACTTGTAACAATTGACTAAGTCTGAAGACAAAAAACACGTGCCACGGTAACATTTCACAGAGGACAAAAACGTTGACGACTACCGCAGCAGGTTTTTGTGGGTGAGACATGACGTGCCTTACGTGTTTTGTCTTTTTGGCATTTTTTCTTATCCTAAACGGGAACGTAAAGCGTAAACTATTACAAACGTCCTTCAAGTTCACAAAACGAGCTCGACCCACGTCGAAATTCAAAAAACATTGGTGGCAAAAAACACACACAAAATAAATTCTTTGCCATCACGGCATCACGCGTCCGTGATCAAACAATGCTCGAGTCCTTTGATATGTATTGGTCTTGCGTTAGAAAAAACACGACTTGACGTTTTCGTGGCGAGTAGAAATTTATTGAGTTTCACTGTGGCAACTTGTTCGAATTTAGCTATTTTTTTTTTTTTATCTCAGTCATAGAATTGCCAAATTTTTTTAAATTTGAGCTATGTTAATATATATATAAATACCTAAGTCCGTGATCGGCTCCAAAACTACTTATCCGATTTTAACGCGGTGTTTTTTTAGCATAAAATTTTTTTGTTTTACTACTACGGATTGTTGTTTTATTGGTTACACGGGATCAATTTTTAATTGTTTGTTTGGCTAATAGTTAAAAATAAAAACATCTGATAACACCACATTTTCCAAAGTTAAACTCTTACATGGGTTATATAAGGATTAGAAATAAAAACCATTATTTTAGGTAGGATTTTTTTTTTAAAATTTGGCATAAAAACAATGAAGATTCTTTTATAAAGTTTTTCGAAATTGAGCCTCTGAGGGAGTTTAAAGGGGTGAAATACGAGTATATGGGTAGGAAGAAAAAATGAAAAAAAAAAATGGGACATATTAAACCATACTTAACCTGAGCAAAGCCATGCCAGGACAGCTAGTATTACAATGCAATACAAATTATTTTCTCCGTTTATAACGGTAGTAAAATGGTTTGTCACAATCGATATCAAATCGTTTGACGTGAACATTTATCCTATCGAGTATTACTTAGTATTACTTTTGGACCAAAAACCTTTTATAATATTTACATTTTATTTACTCTGTCTGAATAATTCATTTAGTTATACAATTCTCAACAATTTATAATTTAATTCGCTACCCGTTTGACACCTGCAGCGCTTATCCGACGTTTCAAATGAGATTCGATTTTTGACGTATCTAAAAAGATTAACCATTTCATAACAAACGTTATTTAATAACATAAATATAAAACTAAAAATCTCATCGTTGTAAATCCGTTTTAATGAACATTTGGACGAAAAAATATCATAGCTTCAATACACCCACACATTTCGGCGCTAAAAAAAAGGTCCGAATGGCCTACCCGTCTGATGCAAATTTTGTTATTACTTACTATTAGACGAATAATGAAGAAAAAACAAACACCGAATTTTAAACCACATAGTAATGATATAAACCTCTTGGTATAACTCTCTATATTTGTAAACATGACAGGACTATGGAAGTCCGGTGGAGTAAAACATTATCGAGTAACTATAATGTCCAGGCAAAAAATATATTAATATATTAATGTACAACTGTTTGAAAATGGTAATTATTATATACGGATGTAAAAGAATATTTTTTTGATAAGAATGATGAGCGGAAAATAATAATGTTATTGATCACTAACGGGCCTTAATTTTACTTGAGAGCGTACGTTAAGATAACTAATAATTTTGTAAAAAATGAAATTGTGTTTGTAATTATTTTAAGTTGATATTAAAAGACAAAAAAATCAAAATGGAATTTTAATTCACATCTTGGAGGTTACTAGATATTGTGTGTGTGTGTTAGTAGGGAGTTTTTGAAAAAGTATAAGATAATTTTCAACTTGTGATTTTTATTTAACTTTAATTTTTTTAACGGGCTCACTACAAAATGAATTTATTTTTAATGTACTAATGTGTAATATACCTATATCAGTAAAATGTTTTTTAAAAACAAAACACGCATTTTCATGAAATTTTCGCATCACTCGGCTCTAAAACAGAGAAAATAAATTACAATAACCCACCATAGAGGCTCAAAACGATACATACATAAATCTAACAGCAAATTATCTTTTCACTTCGTTTTACATAGCCCCTTCACTGATTAATGATGTCTATTTAGCTCGAGACCCGAGGGTTGTTAGTATATTATTTTCCTAAACGAAGTCACTAATCTACGTATACAACACATTCTATAAAATAGGATACTAAAAATATAACGTCGTCCAATAAAAATATATTTTTATAATTAGAAAACTAGTGGGTGTTAGAAACAAAATAATAAAATAATTTTCACTCGTAGGATATAGTTAGAGTACTTGTATAAAGTTAGAACTAGAATAGTTTTGTAGGACGCTACAAAACTATTTTGAAATGTTTTGACTTGAAACAATAAAGTGCCATTTCCAATAAAACACTTACATATTTTATTAAAAACATCTTTTACTTCAACAGTTTCTGGGAGTTCAAACGAAAAAATGAAACATTAATTTTTGCAATCATTTTAATGTAGGTAGGTCAACTCTTTAAGTTCTAATAGATTTAGTTGGAAGTATTATCTTCGAGTTTAAAACAGATGTTTTTAATTGTAATTAAAGTTTTGTAAACCAATATTGAAATACTGCTTGTCTCGCATAAAACCAATTTTATTCTCATAGTGACGTTTTGTCTGTTATTCACATGTTAGATTTGACGATTCAACTTTTAAATAGATCCACTTAATATATTTCAAACAGCTTTTTCTCCTTGTAAAATGTAATAAAGGCATTGTCCAGCTTACACATTACGTTAAATTTGTGACGATTATAATCAAAATAACGGGAACGAGAATCAGTCTCAATAACTTTGGCGCATCGATTTTACAACACGTGCTCCGGTTAAAATTGTCACATTTGAATAGAAACGATTTATAATATTGAAACAATAATATTATTGACGTATTGTGTTTTGATTTGCGACGTGTGTTCATACTGCCTTTATGATAAATGATAATAATAATTTTATTTCGCACAAACATAATTAGCATACAACAACAGTAAGTGACATTGAAACAATAACATTGCCATCGGTTCCAATGTAAATAATAATTGTTTTTTTTTTTTTTGCTCTGTTATAATACACATTAAGTGTCGATTGTCGGTAGGTATTGAAATATTATCGTGTATTTTTACCGGAAAGTAAAATTATTTTGCTCACCGTAAAACACATCTTGTAGATGAATCGCGTTCTTCATGTTGGAACTGATCATCCAACTGTATGCTAACACGACTAGTACAGAAATATTCTGAAACACACAAACAGAGTATATATGCATAAAAAAAAAAAAATAATCAACGTAAGCATATAGACACCACAAAATAATGTCGATACGTATTCAAAAGGCGATGTTATACGTACAATTTTTGAACTTCACACGCATTTAAAGTAGTTTTGTGCCGTATTCTAGTACTTAAAAATGAAATAGAACGAAACTCGTTAGGAATGCACACAGGGTTAATATTTTTTTTTATTTGAACAAAACCGAGAATATGTAGGTACACAATCTGTACTAATTAATACAAATATAAAAACTCGATTGAAGGCGTGTCCAAAATATTCTGTTTCGCAATTCTAGACTATTTAGAGAAATCATTTTTTTTTTATTCGAACAAAACCGAGAATATGTAGGTACACAATCTGTACTAATTAATACAAATATAAAAATTCGATTGAAGGCGTGTCCAAAAAATTCTGTTTCGCAATTCTAGACTATTTATAAAAATTATTTTTTTTTTTTAAATTTTGAAGAGGTTTTTGGGCCAATTTCGCCTGAGACGGCATTGACGATTGTTAGGAAGTATAAGGGATAGGAGGGCTGTGTGTGTAAACGTTAGAGATTATGAGGTCTTAGATTGCTGCGGTAAAGGGGACATTTGTAATGAGATGAAGACAGACTGAATGGAACGATTGAAATATTTTAATTTTGGGTGTTTTGGTCGTACCCCATAACAGTGTTCCGTAGGTCGGACAGTTTGTTTGAGAGTTTGCTACCGAGTGGTAGATTTGATTTGAGAAGGTGCCTGATTTTGTGGAGTTTAAAATTGAGGGATTTTTTTTTTTCTTTATACGATTGGCCCAAGGAAGTTGGTTGGCAAGGTGGACTCCGAGGTATCTTTGTTTTTTTTTTGGAGAATTATTTCACGATTGAGAATTGTTGAAAGGTGCAGAGACTTTGACGTAGGAGGGAACGTTAGAAATGTTTATTTTGATTCTTCACGCAAATTAAACCGATTTCGGCGTTCAATAAGGTAAGACGCATTATTAAGAACTATACATTTACAACAGTTGGATTTAAAATGTTATCTATAGCTAAAGACAACAACAGTTGCATTATAATTTAAAAATAAAAGTGGCGTTATATTTATTTAGACCGATATAAAAATATTGTCATTTAATATTTGTCTGAATAATTATTTTTACGCCACCTCTTGTGAACTTTATTTTAATACCATTTTATTTATTTGTTATAATTTTAATATTTTTATAAATAAATACACATAACACATGGAACGCATAGCAGAATTTATTTTTAAAAACATACCATAGTGATAGAATATTATACATAGTGATAGAAAGAAGAATATTTTATATACTTTTTTATTATTTATATGAGCAACACAAATAATTGGTCTTGTAGAAAAAACAATTTTATAAACGTACAGGTATAATACGTAAAATTTAAAATACTATACAAATTATTTAATTGTTTTTTTTTTTTTTTTTAAATAAAAAGTATCGAGCAATTTTGGATAGTTTTACTTATTATAAAGTTTTGCTATACCTTCACTTATCGTAATGATATAGACGAGGTAACTTATAACGGTCTTAATTTTATCAGCATTATTTAGAAATTCCATAATTTTCAACATAAATCACAAATGTACGTAGATTCGTATTCGGTTTCCGGAGGACAATATCCAATTAATGGCCTCCGAAGAATTCGTATTTTTTTTTATATTTACCTTTATAAATCTCACTGATATTGTAATAAACGGAGCGGTACGTTATTATTTATTACGTATATATATATATATAGTTTTTAATTCAGGGATAAAGGAGTAATCACATTACTTACGCTTTTGTGAAATAAACTACGGCAGTCGTGTAATTCATATTTAAATACTAAACGATATTATACCCAACCGGAGAAAATATGCGGATTAATTTCGAATTACTAAGAATAAAACGCGCGATTCGGAACTCGAAGTACGTAATTAAATTTATTCTAAATCGTATCACAAAATAAGATTGGACGTTATCAAAATCAGAAATAAAACGAATTCCGGATAGTCGTGTACAGAATCGAAAAACTACCGCGAACTGTGAATACCTATTGCAGATATAAAAAAAAAAATTTAGGATAAAAAAAAATTTTATCGACCACTTTACGAAATACATAAACATAGCGTAGTTTTATTTGGAAATAAATCTCACTCGAAACTGAAGGGTCGAGAAATCAGAATGTAATGAAGTGAATTTCGTAAGATCACGCTACGAATCACTCAAATTACAAACGCAGTAATAATTTACGACGTGTCGGTATAAATTGTCCGTATTTAATGTCGAGCTGAGGTGTTATGCGTCGAACTTTGCCGACCATTGAGTTGATGGTATAAAATAAACTTTTAAAAATGTTTTCGACGTTATCATGCTTTCAACCGGTCACGAACCGGGACAAGTGGGTGATATTTTTTGTAGTTTCGTCATTTTCATCAGTTCGGTAAAGAAAATTTCATCGGTATATTTTTTTCAGAATAACCGTGGGGGGAAAAAAAAAAAAGAAAAATTAACAAACTCCTTTTCCATAAAGTTTTGACTTGCACTTCAGGACGTGCGTCTTAGATATATACTTAGAGTTTGTTGGAAACGATGAAAAATTCGCAGTTTCGTAATGATTCGTCGGCCGCAGGCGGTGGTGAACCGATAACAACACTCGGCCACTCGTTTCGGTCGCGGACTCGACGCGGTTCAAAAGTTTGTTCGAACAACTCCCACGAGACTTTGGAAACTCGGTTTTGCCGGAAAATTGGCTCGGCGACAAGTCGCACCATGTCTCCGTCAACTTAGTCGGCAAACTGTGCGAACGCGTGTACATCACCGTAATGAACGGCGCAGTTAACGTAACAATGACACGACAAATCCACGTGAAACACACACCGTTCCGATCGCGATGTGACTGTGTCGGATAAAAATGATTTTTAAAATTCATCGGAAACGTTAATCTAAGCGTTGAATTCTCAGAGAAACACTCGGAGAGTTATGGGCGAATATTAATGACGTCAACAAGCCCACTATAAAAAACATAAGATTAATGATTTTCAAAATTAGAAACAGAAAGAACGAACATCGAATAATTGTACCATCGTACGTTCAGATTGACACGACCAGGTAAACGCCATTTTCGACTTTTAAATTTAGATTCGTCCCACTCTCTATCGATACATCTGTTCGTTATGCGTTAAGTATTGATTCGGTTAAAAGAAAAAAAACATTTTGCGTTTTAGAGTATAACATAGAGATTTGTACGTTTTCTATCTCGTTAAAGTGGTAAAAAAGATAAAATGCAAAACTATTAGAGGTTGAAAACGAGCGCCATCCAATTCAAATAATACATATTTAAGTCTGTGGTTGTGAGAACAAATAATGTAGTATATATTTATGGTTACTAACACGTTTTCGAGCACGTGTTGATAACACGAAAATCAAAATACGTCTGTGTAATTGCTCGAATTCGGGGCCTAGATTTGATGTTTGTCCTTTAAACGGGTATTAAAAGTTATTTTACCGTTGTAATAAAACTCATTTCCGTAAACGCTTGGTGGGTGTCGTAGCCAAACAGAAAACATATTTTTTTTTTCCCGTTAAATCACTTATTCCAAGTAATCCCGAAAGCAAAAAAGGAGGAATTCGGGTACCTATTGAATCAATGAAAAATAGAAAAAAACAATAAAACTCGTAACATTAAACCTATACGCGGAAATTCTTCGAAAAAGTCGACGTGTCCTTTCGTCCGTTTTACGCGCCATAATATAGAATTTCGTTTGTTTTTCCAGCCTATAGTTATTTTCCATCGCGGATTCCGAAACCGAATCAATCACGTTTAAAACCACATCGTCCTCGCTCTCAACGTGTGTTAATTCATTTAGACCGTTACTGTTTACTTTATTTTGCCTTTTTATAACCGCGTGCGAGGGTCAACCGTCAAGTATTTAAAGCGTGTCCGGTATTTCATAATAAAACGATTCAGTCGCATAAAATATTTTCATTTTTAATATTCCAAACTACCCGACGTTATTACAGGTTAACCTCTACTCGTTAAAACGCGTTAACGATCGTAAGCCGAGTTGGAAATTTGTACACCATTCTATCATACTATAATACACAATTGTGTAGGCACTTTGTTTCGTTACTTCGTCAAGCCCAAAGGCGTACACATTTTTCCACGTGTGTTTTTCATTTCGTATAAATTATTCGTCAACTCTCGTCGTAACCGGACTACCGCGAGAACGAATTGTGCAGACGCTGTTTGAAACCAAAACGGAGACGTGTAAATATCGCGATGGTCGCGACTATTTCGTACAGACAATAACAACAACTGTCTGATGGGTTAAAATAGTTCTTTTCGCAGGTAATTGAGCGACGAACTGCAACTGTTCACTGACACTCGACATTGTTCCGTCGTGCGTACACCGTTTGAAATAGCTATTTAAAACATATTATTTTTAACGCTCGTTTTATTAAACCGAAATATTCGCAGACGACGGCAGACCGATGCGATGAAATACAAAAAAACGTACGTACTATTATACTAACGCGTCCGTAAGCGCTACTTGAGCAACACGATCACCGCACAGCCTCGGTTCGGAGCGTTTCTGTTCGGTGTTTTACAGAGCCGTCAGCACTTGACTCGACCACCCCTAAATCCCTCCCCTGCACTCTGAACTTCAACAGCGTTGACAAACACCCCCGGACGTATTAATTAACTGGCTTTTTATCCCGTTCCCGTTGTCATAACGGCGTGCGGCACGCGCATTGTCCGGGTAGTTTTTTTTTAATAATTAACCCCTCTATTGTACGCGAGAACTTTGGCGTCACCGAATTACGTTTGGCCTGCGCACAGCAGTGACAATGGCGCGTTCTTAGGTGATCGAGGATGGATATTTAACCGAATAAAGAAAAAAAAGAAGAAGAAATTATTTTAGATTTTACAACGATGCTATTTCTTTTTTTTTTTCTTGTGATCACTTTTTCTAGTAGAAAGAATGCTCAGATTTTAACGCCTCGAAACACGGATAGAGTCGATTCGAAACGGTATTTTATTTTTTTGAAATCGTTATTGTTTTCGGAGTTAAAACGGAAACGGCCGAATTTACGTTCAACTTGAAATTTATACGCGTGTCATTAAAAAGTGCTCGGTGAGCTTACTGCCGAAATCGATTTTGATCGTTTTTAAGTGAGTTACGGAGCTTTGAAATTTTTCAATTTCACGCGGTTATCGTTCCATAAAACCTCTAGTTTTTATGTTAAAGTCTCGAAATTTTTATACAATCTAAACGAAACGTTGTTATTTTGTCGTTAAACTCGGCATTCGGTCGTGTATTTCTTACGGGAGGGACGACAAATAATTACGGGGAACGTGTTTTTTACACATCTGTTTAGATATACATACAACAGAATAACATCCGAAATAAAAAGACTTTTACATAACACTGAAATAGGAAAGATGTAGATTTGATAAAAGTTTTTATTGTTTAATTTGTTTTTACCGACGTATACTAGACAACTGAGCTCGCTCAGAATCGTATTTTCGATCTCGATTCAAATGATGCGCTTAAACCACAACTTTTAAACTAGTGACCCACCCAAAGCGTAGTCGTTACTCCGTCAAACTACCCACGCGACTCAGAGTGATCCCGGCTTTTTTTTTGTTTTTAATCTGAATTCAAAAATCAATTTTATATCGTGCGAACCTAAAACATTCCGTTCTAAAGTTATAAAGATTTTTTTTTTTTTTTTTAGGGTAATTTGAAGTCATCAACACGCAATATCATCAAGCTACTGTTGTTGTTCGTTCATATAGTAACGATTCCAACATGTTTAAGCGATTTTTAATCAAATTGTTAATGTAAAGATAATACGCTATGCAAAATTCACCAATGAAAAACGTTACTTACGAGTATATCGAATACAGAGATAAAATGAGTTAAAAACATAATAAAAGTTTTGTACCCGTCAAGTAGAAACGCAGTAGTATATAAAAAGTGTATAAAAACCATTATTCGCTCTTTCAAACTGAACTAAACAAAAATATCAATACCTAGGAATATTTCAATACATCGTTTGGTAGTGTGTTTGACAGCAAACAATATAATACAGATGATTGGTGTCAATAAAAAAATTCTAAAAAATGTTATTTGCGATTTGCAACAGTACTATTTAGTATATTAGTATTTTAACCAGGAAAAAAAATCTGTTTTGTTAATGGGTCGAACGGTTTTAATGTACGTAGAATGTGCTTTTACTAATTATTGAAGGAATTCGGTCTACTTTACGTAATATACGTTTGAAATGTTTGTCAAATACGTGTTATGAAAATGTTTTGCAAAAATGTTTACGTGTACCTGATATTCGACCGTCAATACATTGGAATTCTTAACGATCCGCAAAAATATATACCTTCTATGAAATGCCTGTTTCATACTCGATGATTCGACGCGAGTTGTAAAACATCAACGGTCGTTTCAGAAAAAATATTTTTTTTTATCAATTTTAATAATCGTATTTTATTCACAAAACGAAATCAACAGTCAACGTGTATTCTAACGCATTCATACCAGTTATAAAAACCCTATCTTTTCTTCAAGATTATTCAATAAAAAATATGCCGTGTTTTTTGAATAACTGACGAGAAAAAAAACTCGTTGAAAATATATATACCTACTCTTTTTATTAGTTTACGCTCCGATCGTATAGAAAAAAAATAATTTTATATAAATTGAACCCGAGGTGAAAAATTAGAATTGTTTGATCAACCCTAATTTTTGTAAATGTGACAGATGGAGACTTGATTATTTTCAAACATAGGTCACGACCTACTTTGTGTGGTCAAAATTTTCAGCGGAACTAGTACTGGTTAGAACTGCTACACTTTTTCGTCGTATTCAACGTAAAGATCGGACCTCCTACCCGTTAGTTTTGATCACGGAAAAATAAAACATCAGTGTAAAAACAACAGGTACATTCATCGCTTAGAATCTAAAAGTATAAAAATGAATATTATATTACACCTATCAGAGAGGAAAAATGGATACAATTTTTATCATATTTTACCGAACGCGTTGCGTCGCAAGCGACAAAATGAACACTTTTGAACGTTAAAAATAGAAATAAAACTCTGAAAGCGATATGCTATGTTATTATTTAAATCTTTACACAAACCGAAACGTTTTTTTTTTTGTAAATTTGTTATATTTATAATTTAAAATAAATGCGTAATAATATTGGACTTGCGTTTCAACGAAACGCGAACTCATTAAAATATTTTGTCTGACGATAATGGCATATATTAATAGTATATATATACCTTACTTACTTGTTCAAAAAAAAAAAAAAAAAACCGAACCGTTCAGGACGGTCGATCCACCGAGAGGACTTGCCTCGCGGTTATAGCGAGTCACAAAAAGCGTCCTGTAATGATCGTTCACGCATTCGTGGGTATACGCGGACCAAATTTCACAAGTCACGGTGACTTTCGGGTGCCTTTAGTAAGTCCTTTGAGATGAATTTTTGAGACGGCAGTCGAGAATTTCGGCCGGTACACACAAAGGCAAGTACCTGTTATAGAGACCTAGGATCGACCGGACTCAAAAATTGGAGAATAATAATATCACTCGTGCAGCAAAACAATTTAAGGGGCACGTTTTTCTCTCTGCCTTTCTGAAGAAAGTCTCTCATGCCTCGTGAAACGGTTTCTGTAATTGTTTTAGGAAATATAAAGGCCTATTATACGCCCAGGACTTGAATTTTTCAAACTCACTTGAGTGTAATTTTTTTTTTTTCAGGCGTATTCGCTATTACGTTTAGAAAAAAAGTTTAAAAAAATCTACTAACTAATTGATGTTTCGTATAAAAGAAAAAAATTATAGGCTATAGCGTTATTTACGTCGTTCATCGTGTGGAAATCAAATTTAATAAATCCACAGTGCGTATCGTACAATACGTACGGTCGGTAGCTATTAAAGCGTGTACAAATGATATTTTCTTCCTCGGCAACTTTTCGTCATACTTTTTTATGGTATGGATGTGGAAAAATAGCAAAAGACACGATTCGTCTTTTAAACTTAATTTATTTTTCCCGCTCATGTTGTACCGTTTATATTCCGAGCCTTTGTAGTCGTCGCACAACCGGTCAAAGCAGATTGACGTGATCTTTGTCGCTCTGAAGTGCCTTAATGAAGTCACGGGTCTTAAGCCGTTTCATAACGATCCGAGCGAACAAATTGACTTCACATAGATATAATAGGTTCATACGTCTAGACGAAAACCAATTAACAATCCACCTCTGTCAGCAAACTTTTATTAAAATAAAAAAATATTTTAAGAACCGCTGTTTATACGTTTAATTCACTATCGGCTAGCCAATTGTTTTCGTGTCGTACACAATCGTCCAAATAATATTAAAACTGGAAATTTTAATGCTGAAACAACACCGCGATCATTTCGAAACATGAATTGAAGCGTACGTAGTCGCAACTACAACACATTGTAGTTTAAGGACGATCACAAATAAAACATACAAATAAATCGTGTAAAATATGTATCGTTTGTAAACCTATATTAAATCGACGTCGCTACGTTCGTACAACGACACTTTCTTTTTCGAGTAAATAATATTTATTTTGAAATGATTAAAATCAACGTTGTCTGAACACGATATGATAAATACAAATTAAAGGTGAAAACCAACGCGTGAATAAAGCATATTTTGTTGGTCGGTAAAACGCTTAACGTGCCTAATAATGTAAAAAATATAAAACAGCGTCTTTAAAAGGCTATTATTATTATTTAAACGCAAACTTACAACGTGAAATGGAACTTTAATCGTTTTTTCTCTTTTTTTTTTACTGTTTAGACCAGGTTTGACATTTAGGCCGTCGACTATACTTGGCCATTGTTCAGGTTTGTTCGGGTCACAAAAGTTTATACCTCGTCACGTGGGCAGCGTTAAAAGGCCTTTTTCGTTCATCGATTTCCTTAAAATCTTCTCGCGTTCGTCTTTCCGGGATGACGTTTATTCAGCTCATCCGTCGAACGAACGAATCCAACAAACCGTACAAAACTGTCCAACACTAAACGTAGAATGAATCGCGGAAAGTCAAGTATTAGTCGTACATCTTTTCGAGAGTTCTGATTACGCGGCAACAGCATTTTGTGCGACACTTATGATCGTTGTACGACTGTATTACGCAGAGTACCTACGTAGAATCTCGTACGCATAATCGAATAAAACGCGTCGTCCATAAAAGACCTCGGCTAGGCGATTTCGAAAACGTCCAAGTTTTGTTTCGAGTCTTGACCATCGGACGGGATTTCGTTTCGACCGCACGAAATCCGTCTTAATATCATCGGCCAGCTGCTGCTGCTGTGGGGGAAAAGCGGATTCGATAAAAGCGCTCGTAAATCAAAACCTTTTGGCCGACACGTCGAAGGTGTAACACACAGTGCCGCGGGAGATTGTGCAGTGAAAAATAGAAAAAATTATACGGTGACATCAATTCAAGCGGTACATTTGACGTTATCAATCACGGTCGCGGCGGAAGACCCAGTAATGCGGAATCTTTAGAATTTTCCCCCGGACGTGATTCCGCGTCGTTCGCCCGCAGTAAACCCGCCGAGTTCGCTGTAGACCAGACCGTGGTCGGAAAGAAATTAGCAGATTTAACAGTAGAAATAAGAAGAGATATGGTCGAACAGTGAAAATAAAACAACACCGTGTTTCAGAGACCGAATTATTCACGCGATTAAAATAAATTCGTTATTTCGAATCGACGGAATGTCAGATAGTTTGCTCGTACAGTCAAGCATAGTTCAATAACCGCACTTAATGTTGCGATTAAATCGTAATGTGTGTAAATTTGTGTAGATGCGTAAAGTGTTGTTCACTCGTCAAAATTTAAGTATTGCAAACGCCCCAGGGGATATTGTTCTTTGTACACGTTACACGCACATCCGAGCGAATTAATGCGGCGAAACAGTGCCGTACGAAACGAACAAAATTACCCGAATTACAAATCCGCGAAAAAAAAAACAAAAGTGAAAATCACTCTCGTACGAAAACAGAAACGGTTTTTAATCCGCTGCACGTGTAGATTATAACAATCGATGCTGGCAAGTACCTACCGTTCGCCTGCGATAATGTATGATATTCCTGGACGGTTTTTATACTTTTTTTTTTCTTCCGTTAAAAACGGTTTTACGGATTTTATTCCCGTGAAAAAAAAACGATTTTCATGTCGATATTTGGGCTTGTTATTATTACGCACTCTTCGCGGAACCGAATGAATCATTTTTCAACCAACGTGCGTCTCTATTTCGCGGTGCCGCTCAGTTTCGCGCGTTCAGTCAAAAACGTCGCGCACGTTTCGAAGCTATTTTTTTTTGAAAATTTCGTTTCAAACGGCTCACGCGAAAATCCCGTGACCCCGTCACGCGTTTAACCCGTTTAAATATTATGCGAGCTCGACAAAAGCCGCCGCGAATACATACGAGATTATACGCCACGTGCGTCGTATACGAATCTCGCAGATTTCGGGGATTTTCTCGAGCTCTCGAGGTAGTAGTGAATTCATTAATCGCGACGGCGGCGGCGAGAAAACTCCTCGAAACGCGTAGCCGGCAGCCCATTTTCAGACGGAACGAACGCGGTATTTTTGGTCGATTCGGGTAAAATATCGAACAGTAACGACATCGATTTGGGGTGTGCCAGTAAAACCGCGAGCCTCCGGACAACAGTATCGCTATTCTAGATTAACTCCGAAACCAAATCGATCGTGCGAAAGACACACACGTCGACCGTAATTTTTAACGTTTGTCGTCACGCGGTCTCGTCACTTTATCGGTTTAAAGAATTTTCACACTACCCAAAGTACGATCCTTTCGTTGAAGATCGGTGCATTATATGCACCCTTAGAGTTGTTCACGGAGAAAAACACGCATCGTCGTAAAAACAACAGTCTTCGCTGCGCTCAGAATCTAAAAAATCAACGTTTACGACGCGTGCTCGTAATTATCATTATTATTGTAAATTACAAACGCGCGCGAATAAGGCGTAACGACGACGAAATCCGCATAATAATATCCGTAGTATTAATGCACGTTGAATACCGCGCACGCATCGAAGACGTAACGTGTCCATTAAAAACAGACGTTCGAACGACGTTTCATTCATTTTTTTTATTGATTTCGCTGCTTTTTTTTTTTCCCCCCTTTCGCATTACCTACCTATTCGAATTTATATTTTCCACTCTGTCACGAACATATTATTATTCATATGACATTATACACCACGTCGCGTTTCGGGTGTCATATAATGTCGTACGCACGTTCGTTACTGTTATAAACGAACGGGTCGCTCGCATAATGTGAAAAGTGAAAAAATAAAAAACCCCCCGCGGTATAGGGAAAATAAATCAAAAACATTGAAATAAATCCATTCTGTTAGTAAAATACTCACCGCGATGCATATTCATTCCCGTTGTGATGATATTGATTATTGTGACGCACGTTCCCGCATTGGCGCCATTATTGTAAGTCATACAACATCGAGTAACAATTAATACAAACAGTTTTGAAGACAAGGTGATTTTAATCGTAAAAACGAATTATTCTCAAGGAACCGGTCCTGTTTCGATCCTATTTTAAACGGCAATGTTTTGTGGTTGTGTCCGCTTAGAACCGAACGCGTTAAACCATTTTGAAAGAACATTATTATAACGAACTCAGTGAAGTACGATGATAATTCGATTGTGTCTGTTCAGATTACTCGAGTTGACAAAAAGAAAACTTTGACTTAGTTTTATACTAAAGATGTTCGATCAGTGAACGAAATACGTATTCACTTATCAATAAAGTTAATATATCATCGTATCACGAATGTCTGTAGGCACAGAACAATCGAAACGCTACAAGTTCTTCTCTGTATAAAATTATTATAATACGTATAGTAATTAAACTATACGTCATATAATATTAAAACTAAAATATTGTATTCGACTGTTATATTGTTATCAAAACGGCTGTTTATTCCTGAGGCTCGAGGACACTGAAAAAATTAACATTGAAAGATAGGCTGCTGATATGGGGTTATAAGGCTCTCATCACTGACCTAACCAGTTTCTGTTGTTTTAAATCTATGAAATTAGGTGTGTAATCTATGTTTTAGTGGGCTGTTTTTTTAGGCGAACAATGTACGTTTTAACACCTCTAGTTTTTAGAATGGCCGCCATTGATTTCGCGAAGCTTAACTATACAGGTATACGTCGAGAGCCAGCTGCACACACACAGAGAGAGATTCGTTAACGGTCCGTCAATTAAAATTGACAAATTTTATTTTATCCAATACACACGGCAATCTCGTCGTAAATTATGACTGTTTTGTGAGCGATTCACCGTTGTTGTGAAAATAAACGCGCAGAAGATATTTTAGCGCGGCTGCTGCAGTTGAAATTCGCCGTTCGCAAAAATAAATTATGAGCGGACTAATTGTTTCAACAAATCGGTGGCGATTATTCGTGGCTCGGTGATCACTTTCAATTATTCGTGTACGAAAATCGCAACAAAATAGTACGCGATTTCGTACGCGTCAAATGAACTTCTACGATCGATACGAATCGTGTACCTTATATTTCTCGTAATTTATCGTAGTTTTTTTTGACAAAATTAACAGCACTCGTTTACCGACGATACTAAATTATTTCGCGTAATTTTTTCGAGTATAAAGTAACGAACGCCATTCGTTCGTTTTGAAATATTCGGTTAAACACCGTTATTCGCTGCCAAAACAACGCGGAAAAGTACAGTAAACCGAATTAAAGGTAGGTTTAAATTACGAATCGACAATAACGACAATGATACTCGTTAGTTTTGCGCGTTCGTTAGTTTTCGCGTATCATACGTTCGCGCGGTAAACAAAAAAAAAACACTCTACCGCGTCGTAGTCAAGACGTACGCCTGTACGTAAAAAGTACGCAAAGGTCAACGTTTTTTTTAGTGTTCGTTACGCGCGAAATTGGTTTTAAAATGAAAGCGAAAAAAAAAAAAACGCACGTCAACCGTTTGATCGCAACGAAAATGTTTTACGCGCGCTTTCGATATTTTTCAACGGTTGAAATAATAAAAAACGGCCCGGAACGCGATACGACGCGTATATAAATACATTATTGACACGTAGGTAGAAAATAAAAATGATCGATCAACGTAATTTTCTGGAAGAAATAATAATATATCGCCGTGTAACGTGATTATTTTAAGCGTTACAACCTGCCGGAAACCGGAAAGCGTGCCTGCAGTGGGCGAAATGATACGTTGATGAACACACGACCCGAACGGCTGTCGGCAAACACGGACCAATTCGCTCTGGGGTATTTATGTCGCCGCTGCGGTCGAAGTAAACGATAAAATACGTCATTGTAACGTACAGAAGACAGTTTACTAAAAAAAAATAAAAGCCACTCGTCTTGTGTCCGATACGTTTACGTGAATATCGATTGTTTTAATCGCGATATGTTCTGTTATACGAATAACACCGCTATAATTTATCGTTAGTACGATAATTCGCACCATCCTGTTTAAATAATCAAAAACTTGCCGGACGTGGTAGAAAACCGAACGCCCGTTACAGTGAATAGCCTTCTCGATGGTACTGTTTTTGCAATGACGTTTTTTCTTTGTCGACAAATTTCCGTATACGCTCCGAAGACAAGTACCTCCGAACGGTCTGTGGACTCTGGTTGAAGCTTTTTTTTTTTTTTTTAGGAAATCTCACTTACTTTTTTTGACTTTCACCCCAAAAACAAAAAAAATGTCGAGAACTTTAAGCTTCGAAATGACGTTTTCGGGTAGAAGGAGTGCTCACGTTGAATACGACGTAAAGATTGGGATTTTAAATTTTATTTCAATCGAAGCGTTTTTCGATATTTTGACTGTTTGTCGTGTGCCGAAACGCGCGTAAATGACAAAATCGCCAAATCCGGCGTCAGAACGGCTACTACACAACTATCGTTATAAAAAACGATTCCGTGTCGTTATCAAATGAACCGAATTAATTTGGTACGTCGTAAAATATTGAACAAATTTTTTGCTCGGTATTTTTTAATTTTATGTTTTTTGTTATACATGTTTTTTTTACCAGGATAACTGATCGAATTTGTGTCTTCCTGTTTTTTTTTGTACTCAAATGTAGGTCCGACAGCTAGAAAATATAAAAGTTAACCGTTTGTGAATTCTAGCTGCGCGACTTGAGTAGTAAACATACATCAATTTCGATGTTTACCGTACGCAAAAAGTTACACACAATAAGCGTTACTATCCGTTTATTACGGAATTTTACAACTTGATTTTTATCGACATTTCTTACTGAGTTAACAACCCGAATTGATCAATTTTAAATAGGTATCCATCGTCCGGGACATACATTTTCAACAGTACGGATTAAAATTTTATAATCGAATAACGTCCTTTGTATGATGATAATGAGGATATAAATGAAAATATAGTTTGTAGATGGACCATTGAAGATAACTTTGACTTAGAGTAGAAATTATAGAGACGTTTTTTCAAGTCGTTCAATGTTTGTGTACAAATTTAATTGAAATTGCGTTCGTCCGTGCTCAGCGCGTCAGCGAGGTCTGGTTATCGTGAAACGCGATTAAAAAGAGGACGGGGAACAGTCGTAATCGCCAACTGTGCAAAGGGGGATGACCCTTTATCCCCGATATCCCTGAATCCGGAGATAACTACCGGAGGGTACGAAAATGTTCGGGAAGGGACGGCGATTTTACGGGAGCCGACCAGCCGAGTTCTGCAAAGCGACAAGGCGGTGGAAACCGTTGAAATCGAATAGTGTTGCGGGGCCGTTCGCAGTAAATTTTTGCAGTAAAAACGCAGATTCGTAATGCTCCGATCGATCGTGTTTATTGTTTTCTCAAAAGCTGTAAAATCTAGCTTTCAGCCCGTTCAACTGACGTTTCGTCCACGAAAATAACTGACCGGTAGGCTTTAATTTTATGGTTCGATTTCAAATGTTCTTTCAAAGTTTGCCGAATAATCTAAGAATTCACAAACATAAACGATCGTTTTGAATCTGGGAGAACAATTTTGGTGATAATGAATTGATTTTTTTTTTTTAACAATATATAGTTACCGCAAGTTTAAAAAGTAATATTCTTGATTTTTCTCCGACTTCTCAATAAACTATGTTTTAGAACGTAAAACACGAAATAAATAAATGCAGTTTTGTGTCATACAAATTTTAAAAAGTTCTTTTTTTATGTAACTATTTAGTGAACATTTTCTACAGTCATTAGTCGTTTTTTTTTTATATTTTATTGCTTAGTTTTTTTTTCATGTCGTAAAAGTTTTGCTTTAAGGTAATTGGATTGGAAATTTTTTCACAACTTTTAATTCTTATTCTCAACCCAATCCATCTAAATATAATAGAAATTCATAACTGTTAGCACTTTGAGCATAATAATTAAATATGCCATATTGTAATATCATCATAACATTGACTAGAAGAGTATAAAATAAATTATATGTGAAATTTGATCTTTTGTTTTCAAACGATTTTTATAAATTAACTAATAACGATGGTGAGATTTTGAAACAATTTTAAGAACATTTTTGTGTGTTTGTGTTTTCATCAAAACTAGCTGTTGTCCGAATTATAAAATTTCGTCAATTAGTACACAACTTATAGTTGATAATATTAGCTGGTTGGTATTTATCGATCATGTTTTTAAAATCATAAAATACTTTGAAAAAAAGTTATTGCTTAAGCTGAGTCGATAGTAATTTTTTCATTCAAAACTTTTCTAATTATCAGAAACGAGTTCATGTTGTTAAAAGCACGTACTAATGGGGATAGTGTCTATGTTTAAAAGCAATTCACGTAATTAGGGCATTTCATATTGTTCAAAAGATTAAAATGAAGATGGTGGACAAACGGCACGTAGGTACATTAGCATAAATTAAAATGTTTACATTCACATTTCTCTCTTAAGCTGATGGTAATTTTACGAGGACTGAAAAAAAAAAATTTATGTTTTACTGCATTTTGTCAAGATACGATTTTTAATTTATTTAAGTTTGTAATTTTATAGCCGTCACATTTATAAATAAATAAGTGACCTCAGTATTATCAAAACAAAGTGCAACATCGTATAGGTAGAAATACGTACAATTATACGTGGACGAACGATCTTTTTTAACAATTTATTTTTATTTTATGGCAATATTGCAACTATTAATCTAATTATTAATGAAAAACAGAAAACCAATGTGATATACCAACGCACATGGATCAAATGATATCACAAAGCACAATATTATATAACAACATCCATTATCATCCGACGTATAGTTTACACGTCAACGTTTCCATCAACCGAGTTTACCTATGTAATTCTAAAATAGAAATTTTCTGTTTGACTACGCTAAACAAAACAACATAATACGTTGGTACAAAAATTTAATATAATTTCGTGTTTAAAATAGAAAAATGATTAAACCGCGCTAAATTCGGAGGGTTGTTAGTGAGTTTTAGATACCTAACTTCAATATTACATAAAATAATTACTAAAAGAGTTTTAAAATTATTTATTTTGCGGTACGCTCAGCTGTCAATCAAAAATGTTGGTTAGCTTTGGGAGGTACTTACCTATTTATGAAAATTAATTAATGATGTTAGATCGGTGTATATTGATCAAGCTTATATAATTTATTTATAAACGGTTCGACACAAAATTACAAAGAATATATTGCGAACTAAACCAGAAAATTGTAGTGAAAATTGTTTCTCGATGTCGATGTCAATTCTGATTTAACTTTATATCGAGGTTGACATTTTATAGCTTAGAATATACTTATAAGGATTTATTTTAACAGTTGATTTACACCAGATTAGATAAAATTTTTTTGATTAGGTACAAAACGAATTTTTTTTTGATCATTTTTTCTAGACGTACCTAATAGTAAGACAAGATTCAAATAGTATCGTAATATTTAGGTCAACTATTGTTTATTTCAATATCGTACGCCTAAACAGTGAATAACTTTGTTACTAGTATAACTGAGTTGATTATTACAGGGCGAGTATTCATAGTTTTAGCATACTTAATTTCAATTTGTATGTTTTTTTTTCAATATATATTCAAATAAATTGGATTTAAGATGTTGTATTGTTTATTGTTATCAAGACTTATAGGTTTTATTTTAAAGTATGTTTATTTTTCAAGTAAACATATTTATTCAAAATAACAAGTACAATTATTCACTGTGTTTTGAAATCAAAATGTAATAAAATGACTGAAGTCTAAAAAGTTGTACGTATAAAACATTCAAATATTTTTGTTTATAAAATTGTTTTAACCACGAAAATGATGAAGTTATTAAAACTTTTCAGACTTTTATTAAAAATTTAGTTGTCCTATAAAAATAATAAAAAAAAAAAAACGACTAGATAAACTTAAGAACAAAAGAGTTCAAGGTCAGTCTGGAGTCTGGGTACGTATAAAAACGACATAATATATTATTCTGTAGTTATTAAATATGAAACGTTTAAGAATTTTCAAAAAATATAAAATCAAGTTTTATATACTTTTAAAATAATCGTCGCCGTAATAAATGCCAGGAAAAATAAATGGTTATAATTATTAATTAGTTTTAACGTGAACGTCGACGATGATTATTTCATTAATAATAATTAAATGGTATTAATCATTGTCGTGTTTACATATGCTAAACAAGTTTACGGGTGCATATAACAATTGTGTCAAACTTGAAATTACGTTCGTTTGTTTCGTAATCCGTTTTTCAGTTTTTCTAATTAGATAGTTGTTATTTTAATTTGAAAACAATTTTTTTTAATTCATTACCATTAAAAAAGATGCGTCTATTTTATACGTGTATGAATAAAGAACAGTATTAGCTATACGAATTTTGATTTTTCGTATGACAAATCAAAATTTATGGTCACAAGTTTTGCGATAAAAGTACATTTTTTTTTCTATTGAAAACTAATATTGGAAAAAAAAAAGTACGTCATTTAAAAGTTATAACGCACCCGAGTGAGATCAGTATTCAAAAGGTGTAAATTGTTTCAAAGTTTTCATCGACACGGATAAATGCATTGAAAATGCCGAAGTTTTAATTCTGCGAAAAAAAAAAAAAAGGAAATGTAGTCTCGTGTCAATAACTTTTTCTCGATTAGGACTATGGAAAACTTATCGTGTCACAAAATCATTGAAACGTAATTTTTTTTTTTCCATCGGTTATTTTAACTTTGGGCGACTCGCAGAACAAATTGTTATAATAATATAGTGGACGGGAAACTTTTAAATCGATTCAATAATATATAGAACGGTTTTGAAAACCCCGCGAAAGGTTCCGTCGCGTAGTTTTCGGTCAAACTCTCGACTTTCTTACAACGCGTTCGAAATGTATTAGGTATGGAAAAAATTCGCGGAGACGAATAGTGCGTGAAATTTCATTTGAAAACGGATCTCGTTCGACGCAGGAAAATAAACGACTTTCCCAATATTCTGAAAAACACGTATTTTATGCGGGAATTTTTGTTTTTTAAACTTTTAGCGCAGCAGGTTTCATCCGTTTAGAAGCACTCTTATTGAACGAAAAAAAAAAAACCCCGTTACTCTACTAAAAATGTTCGTACGTCAATTATTTATAGTGAAGAAAAGAAAAGTTCTGCAGTGAAATAAGGTATCTTTTTTTAGGATTGTCGTTACATTTTCCCATTAAGATTAGGAGGTATCCGGAGGATTTACAAATTCACATACATATAAAAGGAAACCGATTTTTTTTCTCTCTTTTTTTTCTCATGCGTAATCGACGACGGGGATTCACGCGACGTTTGATGTTCACCACGATGTCGGGCGGATTCAATTATGAAGCCTTTGTGTGTTGCCCGGTCATCAGTGTAGAGGATGTACCCGCAGAAAATATTACGTACAAAAGAGAGAGCGTGATACGTCTGTATGTTTACCGATGTTCATGCACAGTCGAAGGTTGACGTTTGTGGATTTATTTGATTCTCAGCGGAAACCAATATCGCGTACTGTTGTTATACAGGTACGGATTTTTCTCCACTCAAAAGACCTGCACGAACTTTACCGGAACATCCGTCGCTGAGTACCAGTACCGGTGTTATTATTACCCGACCCTGAGGGTGGCCTAAAGGGATCAAGCAAAGGATCCACCAACGATCGCGTCAACGTAGGCACGTCTTTCCAGCTGAAAAAACATCGTCCCACGAAGTAAAATCAACTATTACGCCGACCGAATCGACTATAAAATTGATATTTATCGGACCATTCGAGACATTTGTGTTGGTAAAACAAAATCGTACTGCATCGTATTGGATACAATTTTCGTAAAATAAAAATCGATTAAAATCGATCTGTTTCGATGAAACTAGCGAACAAAACGATACGCGTGTTCAGATCTTTTAGTATATGATATCTACGTATGGTTAGAGTTAAAAAAAAAACATTCATTTGTTTTTTAGAAACGCGTGTTATTATTTTCCAATAACCACTGCAGGTAGCACGAACACATTCTGTCTCGCGTAAGTGTGTCGGTTAATGCTATCAAACGTGTTAATGAAACGATCCAGCTATAAATAATACTATTATACACACAAAAAAATACTTTATTGGTAATCCGAATTTATAGAGAAATTTGGGGTTTTCAAAAAAAAAATTGTCGTCGGATATTTCGGCCGTTCGACATTTCGTCATCGCGGGATATTTTGACCGTTGTATTACTGTGACTGTCCTATATTTACCTACGTAATCTATTTTTATTTGTGATACAATTTTACGGTTCACTACCTACTGTTTTTTGTTTTTAGTTCGGGCAAATACCATTGATATTGGACATAGCTACAACTCGTACATAAACGGGTCTAAAATTTTTTCCAAGTAACAAACGAGATGTCGGCATACACACGAAACGTATTAATATTCATTGACACTTTCGTGCACCCAGCTCTTCTCGAGTATACATATAGTATATATATATATATACGTTTTGGCTATCGAATCGTTGTGCGGTGAAATATTGCTGCCAAACACGTAAGCAAGTAAGTGCCTATACTGATGTATTGGCCCAAATAAAAACCACCGTAAAACAGCCAAACACGAGAAATACACACACAAGCGGAACGTACGTTTAACGGAATAGGTACTCACCAACGTGTAAATCGCTCCGGTAATCGCCGCGTGTCTTATGTTGAGCGTGTAAAATCCGTTTTTACGGCTGATATCGTTGTATCTGTAGAGCACGGTGGTCGATTTCATCTGAGAAAAGAGAGAAAAAAACACGTACAAATATAAAGCGACGAACAAAAAAAAAAACCCCTGGAACACTTTAGGTATTGCCGAAAGCAACGATACAAATCACATTGCCTTTTGAAAAGTTTCAGTTGCTCTAGCGTACACAGTCATGGTAAAATTGTCGAGAATTTCAAAGTTAGCTCGAAAATTGTCGAAATCACTTTTATCAAACTTGTGTCTCACCTATTTTAGCGTTATGCAAAAGTTTCAGCTTGCTGCGATCGTTATTCTGGATGTTATGGCCAAAACTAAATCGATGTGTAAAAAACACACGTTCGCCGTTACGTTTGTTACTCTGTTAAGTTTCTGCGATATTTCTCCGAGGTATCGAGGCCGTAACTTTTTCGATTTTGAACTTTTCACACCCCACAAAGTATAATCCTTTTATTAGAGGTGCTAAGATCGAAGCATATACCGTTTAAGTTCTTCACGGAAAAAAAAAAAAATAATCAAATCTCATTGTAAAAACAATGCATCCTTCGCTGACGCTCATAATTTAAAAACGCTAAAATAGTATTTTTTTATCATAGCTGAAAATGAACAGAAAACGTATAGGTGTTTTCCAATTGAAGACATTGCTCCGGTGAAACAGCTGTTTAATCCACCCATATACAATGGTAACGTGTTAAAAATATCTACTTTGTACACGACCGTGCGTCTACAAAACGTATTTTCACGCTTTTATTTAACTTTGGTTATCAATCGAAATGATTTCCGGCGGTTTCTAAATATTCGAATTTAAAATTACAATTTTAATTCCGATTACGTTGGATAAAAATGAAATTTTAAATTTAAACAAAAATTATTACTACAAAATAACCGTTTTTGGAATATTTTCTACCTACCCGTTGTAAAACCTCGTAGTATTGTAAAAAGGCATTGTCGATATAGTAAGCTTTTATTATTTTCTCATTTGTTTTAAAATACGTATAATACTAAATCGGATAAAGATTGGATAAAACATTATACTATACCGTTTTATAAAAAAAATAATAATAAACAAAATATATACGCGAGGTGAAATAAAAGATAAATATTGCTAGTTTTTTATTCGAAATAATATTTTATTTGGACACGGCTTTATTTTTGTGTGATATACGCACTATAAAACATTTATCGACGAAGTAAAAATTAATAAATACGATGTATCATATTTCTGTGAACTCCGGAGCAAATGTTTCGGTTATTTTAAAAATGTAATAAATGCAATCCGTGTTCAAACTAACGTTTTTATCAGTCATTTGTTCAACAATATTGTTTTTTTATTAGTCACTCGCGTGCCTCTATTTCATTTGTTCCCGTACAATTTATACTCTGGAGCTTTTATACTTCAATCGTTATAGGTCCTAATAAATTGTTCTTTTATTAGATCGCTTTAACCGTACAAATCACAATACAATAACCATCATAACACAGCTTAATCGCAATTCTTAATTCGACTTTTTACACCGAACGACTATAATTTCGAGACTTTGAAAGACGTATTTAAAAAAAACTTATGATATAGTGTTACTATGATTTCGCAATGCATTACGCATCCGCACTGTGCACCGTAATAAAACTTCATCAAATATCGTTTATCGTTACACAAAACAGTGTTTGTGATGATTTATTCTCAGCCAGTAGAACGAATTACTTTTGCAAAATGTAAAATTTAAACAGTGTTTATCACCCTGTATTATACAGACTGTATTCCTACTATAAATATATGTATAAGAAAAAAAAACTACTGCACTCGAATTTGATTAAACGACACCCGTTTAAAGAAATATCGTTTAAGGTGTTTGTAAAATGACATTTAAAAACGTCAAATTCTGTCTGTCGTCTCAATTTTATTTTTGAAACGCCGTCGTTGTAAATCCAAAATATCGCAGCTTATATTATTGTTCTACCTCCGGATAACGAGCGTGGGTTTTATTTCAACGGTAAATGTGATTGGAATCGATCACAGGTATAATTTGAATGTTTTAGATTTTGAGTGAAACGAAGAATGTTTTCGCATGACGTGTGTTCTTTTTTTACCACTATGTAATCACGAGTACTTCTTCAATAATGCTCCGATTTTTAACGTCAGTGACTCCAACGATAATCGTATAGAAACAAGTGGTACTTTGAGAGGTCATTAAGCGTCAGTAAATTTAAAAAGTTACAATAAAAAAACCAAGCAAAAATTAAGGAAAACATGTTGAAAATTACGGCAAACGCGTTTTCGACACGATCGATTTAGATTTTCGGCCATTCACAAAAACGATCGGAACAAGACGAAACTCTCATACACTATTGAATTCGGTAAGATACGATTTCGATACGAATATCTAGAAATTTCGAAAATTCTCGAGCTAAGTATAGAACTTCATTAATTTTTTTTTCGTTTGATAAAAAATTTAACTATACACAAAAAGTTTTGAAAATTTCACCAAAGATTCCTCACTTGTAATTAAAGATGCTACTAAAAAAGTCCTTGTCGTCACTGTTTTCATATTTCGTTGTTTAACGTGGGAAAATTTTCGAAAACTGGTCGTAAACCTTCGACTATTTTCGGAGAACAATTCGCACACATTCGTTATTCAAGATTTTACAATTAGATACGTAAAACGAAATTTGCTATTTGAATTTGAAAAAAATTTCAAAGAAGTCCACCTTTTACGTTCCGAAAAAGAGTATTAAAAACGGTGTTATTTATTGATTATGACGATGATGAAACTGCGCGCCGTTGATACGTAATATAGTAACTCGTCAAACGGTTTGAAATCATCACGCGTCATTTGAATTGATCGACTAAACTCTGCGTCCGTTCGTTCTCTCTGTCCCGCTGGTCGCCGCCGAGCTGCTCGCCGTTTTTTTTTTTCGTCACCGAAATCGCTTACGGATTTAATGTACCTACGACTTGTTATAAAAAAAAACCACCCGAAACATTGACCCGCAAACTACCCACGACATCGATTCCCCCAAGCTTTTTAAATTTAAAATCGAACCACCACTACGGGTACCAGCCGGTTGTCTGTACGCGTTTTGTTTTCACAACGAGGACCGACAAGCCGGGGAGTTTACTCGAACACAGAGTTTTGACGATAATACTATTATATATAGAGTAGTGTTGTTCGTTTCGGCCGATTAAGCGTAAATAAATAAACACGGCGAGCAATGCGGGCGGCACCTATCGGGATCGCGCGGTTCTGTTTGCGAGAACGGGGTCGAGAACGCGGCAATTAACATGGAAATTGCGAAATCTACATAATCCGATAGCGTCCGGCGAATTCCGCAACGTGACGGAAAGTACAGCGTACAGGTACGTACGGTCGGGAAAAAAGTAGAGAGAATAAGACCCGAGAAAAAAAGATCAAACAACGGTCACACCAAACAGATCATTACTGTCTCCGAAACGAAAAAATCAACCGATGGCCGTGTTTAATAAAATTACCGTCAAAATATTCTGCCGCCGCGTTACGGTCGTACCGGATTTTCTAAAAAACCGTTCCGTCGATCCCGGAAGAATCGGACGATGCTCGAACGAACAGTTTTCAGAGAACAGAACGGCCGTTCCCTTCCGCAAAATATGAAAACAGTATTCACTGGACGGACGCTTCTAAACACGACAAAACATATTTTGTTCGTTATGACGGTTTCGTCGGGATTTCGGTAACGCGGTTCGTGGCGTTATTCAACACTTTTCACGGAAGATCAATCGATCGATGTAATAGTGTTTAGTCGAACGTTTATAGAAACGGAATGAAAAACGTCATGCGTACGACATTGGTTTTCTCGTCGTCAATAACCACCGGCGCACTATAAATACTGACGAAAACCAATGACGTACGAATAAGTGGAATCGGACCTGAGTCCTGTGACGAAATTTTTTCGAAATTTTCCACTCGCCAATCGTTTTCCCGTGACGCGCGACAATAGGCACGCTAAAAATCTAATATAAAACACCCCTTTTTTTCATCGAATTCGAGCCGCGATTGTATAATACTTCCGAGAACAATACGTGCGTTTTACTTAGAATAATTACTACCAGAGTGTCCTGAACAACCGGATTAAAAAAATACACACCTAAATTCTAAACTCGTTTTAAATCTAAATTCCGGTTAGTTTATGAACGTTTCGACGGTCCTTTTGGGTTCTACAACGAGCATTTTTTTTTTTACGATCACACAGCGTACACACGGACGTAACGGCATCGAGTTTTCATCGTTAGGCGTTAGGCGGTAAATTATTATTGATAATTTTGTCGCTTAAATTTTCGACCAAACAACGTGACGAGAGAGTATTGTAATAATTATTTCGCGCATAACACCGCAATATATAATACGGCTGAGACGGGAAAGGAGCACCTACGTATATATATAATACGTGTCTACGCCGAAATTTCATTACGGGTGAGAAAAACGAGAAGGCGTTAATACACAATATCCTCGGCCCTACTATTAAAAATGATTAATAATATCTGGTCGGTGTTTTATCGCAGCCCCGTCGACACGCGCGATACCGCGAAGCACCGAGACGACACATTTCGCCGTTTTTGACGATACCGCGTATAAATTTGATGTGTACCATTCTATATACCGTGTACGTATTTCGATTTTGAGAAAAACATTCGGTGACTAACACGTTTGAGTCCTTCATCGACGGGAATACCGAAACATTTTAACGATACAGACTTGAAAAAAAAAAAAAACGCTAAAAAGTATAAAATAATCGAATGAAAAAAAAAGTTATTACTTTTTTTTTTGGAGTCATCCGACATAACTGTTAATGTATGCCAACTACCTATACTGCAAAACCGTACGATAAACTTAGTGTTTAATTATAGAATAACAATAAGCCTTCGAGGAACGCGGTTTTTTCATCACTCTGAATTTGGTTAAGAAACGCGGTCGATCGGTGTGAACGATTCGAAAAATCTCGTCAAACTTTGAAAACCAGTAAAGCTAAAAAGTTTCGCACACGAGACACACTATACACATTTTTTGCGGCGTGTGCACAACACTATTAATTATAAGTTTGTTACGGTTTTGAATATTTTCATTGATTTGCTGTCAATAATATCAATTTAGTTTTTTTCCGACAGCCAAATTAAATCGTGTATACTTTTGATACGAGATAATAATCACTTTGACGTTATACGAGTATTTTTTCTCTTTTACGTTTTTTTATTGGTTTAAAATACGCCTTGTTGGAAGCAGTATTTGGATGTTCAATTTTACAACATATTTTGATACCTACAACAGGCATTTATTACAAAACAATTTTCTTTAATTTTTATTTTCGCGAACCGTCCGACGTAAAATTTGCTCTAAATTTCTATATTCTATAACATTGTTTACGAACAAAGTATACAAACATTATGAATCAGACGTAGTTCTTTAAACACATTTTACGCAAAAAATCTTAGAGAAGAGAATATTTTGACAATACAACTAAAGTCCCATTAATAAAATATTGATTTGTTGTTTGTTTAATATATTAATTTTGATTATTTTGTTAAAAGTTAGAAACCAATTACAATTTTTCGGTGAAAAACAACTATTGATTTTCCCCTTTTTTCCACGGTTTATTGAGACGTGAAAAATTTGAAAAAACAAAACGTCGATTGATATTACAATTGTTTTTTTATAATAATACCTAGTTGCAGGATAATGTTCAATCCGCCGCGACCGAGAAATTTGAAAAAAACAAAAATAAATACGATTCTTTCTCGCGATAGTTTTTGAATTTAACGAAAGTCGTTATTGCAGTTTGGAACAAACTCGTTATCTTACTCATACTGTCCTCGAATATAATATAAATAAGACGATATTTGGGTATTATTCGACATTGTATTTGAAATGAAAATATTTTGATTTTAAAACGCGTTTACTACGCGCAGGATACATTAATGTGCATTTGAACGTATCGTTAATTATGTATCCGGGACGAATATACGTTTGAATACAAATCTGAAACAACATCGCGGAACTACCAACTACTTGGCACGGAATAACAGAAATGCGTCGGAACGAGCGGCACAAGAAATTACAATCTAACTTGGTAATCAGTTTTAAATTTATATTCTCGTAATACCGAGTAAAAGCAAATGCGTTTAATGCTCAGACAAAAAGGAAATAGTTGTATCGAAGGGTAGAGTAGAGTTTTGTACGTAACTATTAAGAGAAAAAAAATGAATCGAGTAGGTCTTATTGATGGAGTAGGTCACAGTCTTGGGTGGATCATTGGTATGGACGGTGATCTATACTGTTTAGTATTAAATACCATGTAAGCGATATTACGAAAATTACGAATCCGAGCCAGCTCGTATAATCGACAAATCGTAAATTTTTCAATTTCAATACTAAGCTCAAAAGTAGTTGAAATTATTTCAAAATAGTGCTACGACGTTTGCACTTTGCCAATTTCAAATTCAATAAGAAATAAACCGATTTTGAACGCCGAAAAAATGATAGCGGGAGAACGTAACGATGAGTCTTAAAAAAATACATCAGTCGAATATCAAAATAATTTCGTCATACAGCAAATAAGTTGATGTTATATTGTACAGCTCGTGTTGTTTTGATTCTTAAACATGAACCATAGGTATGATATCGAATTCGTTAAACAAAACCTGGTAAATATTTAGTATTTTAAAGTTCGTTATTTAGCTTGAAGAAAAATCGTTTGAACTGAAGCGTTTCCTATTTATGTATCCAGATTGTATAGAACAATGCCGGATTCGCCGCGAACCAATTTGTTTACAACGAAATGGTTAACAAATTATACTGTATACGACTTTCGTACAACTTGACCTTGTTTTTTTCCTATTATAACTACAGACGTAGAACTATAGCGTATTAACACGCAATATTGTGAGTTTCTCTTTGAATAAGAGAATCGATTTAATCGGCGTTATGAAATATTCTTTTGAAAAGTATTTAAGACACTGTCTACATCCAACAATAGTTTGATATTGAAAGTACTCGACGGTCAATATTGTATAGCCAAGAATGTATTGAATTTTTTTTTTTTGCAAATAAAAATACGTTTTACTTGATACAACAATGAATTTATAATAGATTTTTAGATTTTCGGTCTTGCGAGGACTTGAATAAAAAACAGTTTTTGAGTTATATTTCTAAAAATAAAATTAAATAAATCTCTTTTAGCTTAATCGATAAAGCTTTTAAATTTCGAATAATAATATGATACGCCAACTGAATGTTATAGTTTACCACCTTTAGTAATTAAAACCCATTGAAGTCATAGTTGTTTCTGAGCGGTCTCGTTTCGCGCTTAGACTTTTATCGTACAACATATTATAATGACCTTAAGAAAGGAAAGATTTGAACATAATCCGCTAAAAAATATAAAAAAAATGAGGTTCGTTTTTTTTAGGTGGGTCGCTGTAGACGACGGTACAATAAAAACGTATTAGATTAAGTGCAATGGCAACAATAAATCACAGATCGGAAAAAACGAAAAAACATTTCAAGAACACCTCAGTTACGATGAATCACGGAAACCAATTCAATTATAATTTTTTTGTTGCACTTGTAGTGTTTAAAAATTGAGTCGTTAAATTTTCAATAAGACCGAATTACTTCAATACCTAATATCGAGTGAACATTCACTACGATACGACGTATTATAATCTTTGAAAACTAGACTCGTTAACTGTATTTGTAGCGATAGAAATAATAAAATTCTTTCGTTACGACTCTGAGCGAGAGCAGTGTCAACAAATATCACATGTCAAAGTTTTACATTTGTCTCGAAAATAATTGCATTTTTTTCTCGACATTTATTTCTTTATTTCGATGTTATTACAATTTTTGGACATAAAAATCATCGAAATTATCTAACGTTTGAACATGATTTGTTTCTAAGTATTCAATATGAAAACCACCAACTTAACTGCGACGTTTTAAAGACGTGTGATTAAAGCGTTTCGTCGATTCTAAAAACGTGAAAACTCGCGCGCTACGCGGTTGAACGATTTTCGGAATTGTTCGACCACGCGTGGCCCCACCGTAGGTAGATAACGTAACGTGTGACTGCATAAAAGTTTCGAAACAACTGAAAACCAAAACCGAAGACCAAACGCTCATATTTTGCGCATCGTAATATCATGATGTTAAACGTTATTGGTTTTCAGGAAGATCGCGGATTCCACGATGTACGTGCTACGTATATAGCCGGTTTTTTTGTCGACGACGTCAGCGATGGATCGTCGAAGACGTTTCGGAGGGTTGAATTCTGGGGTGTCCGTAGAAGGACACACCAGGTTAGTCTCGAATTTTTACGCAGAACAGCGTGTCGATTCGGCTTTTCGAACTGCGAACTAAGCGATAAGCGTTGGAGTGCTTTTCAACGCCCGTTATACCTAACCGTTTTCGGGGGTGTTATTGGGGTGGTTTATTGGGGTCCGAAACAATTTCGCGACACGTGAACCGCACGCGTTGTTCAGCTCGTTTTATCCGCGCGCCGTGCCCCCGGGGACTGCCCTTCGTTCGCGGGAAAAGGCTTTTAATTTTCCTGGGTGTTGTTGTAGGACTTAACGCAAACGGTAATAACTGTTATCGTTTCGGTCGGACAAAGGCACGGTTAATATACGGTTTTCGATCGTTAGCAAGTCATCGATTCACGTTTCTCTTTTGTTTTTTTTACGTCCATATTCTACGATCAATCGGTTCGATGATTTCGCGATGGAAACGCGTACGGAAAACAGTGTATCGAGACTTTCGGGACGTATCGCGCTGTTGGAAATAAGTTATATTATGATGCAAAATGTTTGTGAAATGCAGCGGAAAAAAAAAAAACAAAAGGTTAACCTTTTTCCGAAAAAAAAAAAAACACCGTTTTGATCTGATCGGGATGTTGGCACGTAAAAAAAAGGGCAGTACTTCGATAAACGAGATTTTTTTTTATCCGGGATTTGTGACGGAAAATATATATTTTAAAACATTGTTTCGTTTTGAGCGTTTATTTGCCGGTATAGTGGGCGGCGTGGAAAAAATAGGCCATTGGATAGACGTGTGTGTGTTTGTAGCGGTGTCCAAAAGGGAACGATATTATCTATAAGTAACAACAGTCGTTAAAATATTTGAATAATATATGCGTATTTAATACTAAACCGTTCGCGGTTGTCGTTTTTATTGTAAATTTATTTACGAACTCGTGACTTTATTTGTTCAGGAAAGAGCCGTCACCACCCAGGTATTTTCGTTCTCTCGCGGTTGGATGCGAATTGCGGCTCTATTTTGAGAACAAGTCGATTATTTTGAAACGTTTATGACGCGTTTCCCAAATCGATTTACAATACGTACAACGCTGTACAAAATTAATGAGTTCGTCTGCGAATACCGGTAATTATATAACATAATAATTTCAATATCATTTTATTTGATATCATTACCTGGGAACAAATTTATGTGAAAACTCTGTTTTTTGATGTTTTTAAAATTCTCTGGTCATTTTTTTTATTTCAGTGATTTTTAAATATTTAGCAGTTTTAAAGATTTGAGCAGTCTTCGAAAAAAAAAAAAAAAAATTTAATTTTTATAACATTGAAACGCTTACAAGAACACTTCGGCACAAACTTTCAATACGTTTTAAAACAAAACTAAGCAGTACAGAATTTTTCGTAATGTTACGTCGTATCCCCGGGTAATCTTGTATAAAACTGTAATTATTTTTTCCATTTACTGTTATTTCAGTCTTTTAATTCTTTTTATAATTGAATGTCCTTCTTTAATCATTGTTGTACAAAAAAAAAAAAAAATCAATTGTAATCAAAACTAATACAATTAAATAGATATATTATATACCCGAAATTCATTTTATAATCTACATAGTCTTATATATATATTCGTTTTCGTTGTCACTGATTTTATTTTGCCCGAGTAAAACGTATAATTTAATGAAAAAGTCTTAACACCTGCTTAAGGATTAAACGCTACTAATTATTTTATAGTTTTATTTAAGGTCTTATTAGTGAACATGGTTAATTTGTAACTTTGTACTAGTATACTTTTAACGTTTTTTTTGTCCTAAAAATTACTTACAAATTATAGGTATTACACTGTCGGTAATAATATATTATTATTTTTACCCGAGTTCATAGTGTTTACGAAAGTATTAAGTTTTCTCGGCTATCATACCATAACATCTTACAATAGTAAACACGCTTTTCTCAACCACACAAGAATTAATGAATCGGAACAAAAATTAATTGTTTTAGAGAAGTATTACTCGTAATCGTTTTGAACGAATTGAACAAAACAATCTTATAATTGAACAATTTACTAATAGTTTAATTAAATCTACCCTTTTCAACAAACAAACGAAAACGCTTGGAACACAATAAGTTATACGAGTTCACTACGACTCAAAAAAATTTGTTTTTTAAAGGTTAAATAATATATTACTTAAATTGTTCCCAAATTTATCTGTGGTAACTGTTTGATTTTCGTCTTCTTCCTTTTTTTTTTTCGCCTGGACGACTATAGCTTTTTAGTCGACGACAAACATTGTAGTTTTTGAGAATACTCGTCTCGTATACACCTATCGAATGTAGTCGCTTCACAAAATCAAAACGAAAATATCCTTAAAACATTATGCGACCGTTATTCGTCCGTACAGGGTTTTCAGGTTTCGCGACATTTATCGAGCGTCTTTCGCTCAGAATTGAATTCGCGTCCTACGCAAGGGTTCGGAACGCAAAACGCGAACAATAATAATTCGGAGGAATATTCATAATAATAATAATAATAATATCATTATTCTGTACCCCGCGAATAATGTCTGTGCGACTTAGGTGTACGTACATAAAACAAAGGCAATCAATTTAAACAAATATTTAGCAGGTAGATGGTAAACAGACGTTTGAATTTTCCTCGCGTGCACTTAACCAACGTGTTATATATATATATAAATATACACCTAACCCGTATTAATATAACACGGCTGATCCTTTTTCGAAAACGCCACTCAAGACACGTGTCAGTTGTTTCAACCCCGTGCGCGCACACGTGGATTAAATAATTTTAATATGCGAAACGTTTTATTAGCCGGACAATTATTATTATTGATTTTTTTGTCAACGTTCATGGCAGTTTTAAAATTGTTCTCGTTTCC
The DNA here is from genome assembly GCA_017140985.1 of Hormaphis cornu. NCBI lineage: Eukaryota > Metazoa > Arthropoda > Insecta > Hemiptera > Hormaphididae > Hormaphis > Hormaphis cornu. Next base: position 2,101,906 of record CM029363.1, read on the forward strand.
GTTTCGCGAAATTCTGTTGAATTTACCGTCTTTGATTGTCGGACGATAACCGATAGAGTATTATTATTTAAGTCAATTGTTTTTAGTTTCTTTCGCTTAACAGTTTGGTCCTTGGACATCCTTAAAGTTTTGCGTACGAAAAAAGGTAAATTCGACGCTGTATGTAATATAGGCGAACAAAACCTGTAGATAATATTATACTCATTTAGCAATCTTTCTTCTATTGTCGAATGATAAAAATAATCATTTTTAACTGTTGAGAATGTTCTGAAACACAAACTTTTAATGCGCACAATTAAATGTGTTTTATTTTGCGTTACAAAATTATTTTGATTAAAATCAATGAGAGATTCAATGCATTATAAATTGTTATTAAAGGGCAGTGATAAAAATTATACAATAATAACTGTAGATATTGCTTTGTTAGTGTGTTGTTGTTATATTATGTTTTATCAGTATGTACTTGATTTTAAGTTTTACCCGATTTTGTTCCGATTTTACGTTCAATCTTACAATAAACCAAATCCTATAAAAATTCAATACAATAAGCCATCGTACAAACTACAGTATTAATTTAATAATTCGAATGGTTTATGTATAGAGATCAATACGAAAACGGAATGTATTATGACTGAGCTACCCAAAAATAAAACAAAAAAAAAAAGAAACACAAACGAAACGGATCGTTTTGTTCAAGTTTGAACCTCTGAAAAATCCATGTTTTTGTATTCATTATAACGTCAGTTGTTGAATGTTTTTCTTTCTTGTCGTTTTCCCTCATAATTGAGTTATGTCTTAAAAAATAATGTTTAGGGAACAACAGAAAACACGTGTTTTTTTTTCTATATGAATTTACCGTTGTTTATTTGACATTTAGTCGTAAAGTGTTTTTTTTTTTCAAAAGGTCGGTGCTAATAATTAATGGTGAATACGTAATATTGATTTTACCCAGAAGAAAAATATTGTTTTTTCTTTTGAATTTCCTGAAATAATTGTATGAAATGGTTTTCTTTACTTTTTTTTCTTGGACCTACATGAAAGTAACAAAACAAGTTCAGCACAAATATCTATTGTTGATTAAAATTTTGTTGCGTTCTTAAAATTTACCTAGCCGAATCGTTCTGTCGAATAACAGAAATACAAACTACAAACTTAGAAAAAAACAAAAAATATATGTCCAAGTTAAAAATGTATATTTACTTTACTAAAATAATTTAGTTTTTAAATTTCTCTTTTCATCGTGTATTCTTCGGATCACATGGCTTGTAGTAGTAGTAGTGGTTGTTGTAAAAAAAAAAAAAAAATTCGGTTTATAATGGAGTTTTTATGCAAATACTAATGTTCGACACTTTTTGAATTTCCAAAGTTTATTTTACATGTGTTCCCTCGAGAGCCTCCGAGGGAGGGCGTTTTAGGGAAGGCCACGAGAGTGTCTCACTCCATTAGGGTTTTTTTCTAAACATTTTAACGTAACATTATTATTTTAATTTAAAAAGTTTTAACTGCGTTTATTTTATGAGACTTTGTGCTTGTTAAATTGACTTTTTGAACTCATAAACCAATTGTTGAACTCATTTTACCATCAGAATAGCCAACAACAGTGCCAAAATCGCGTCACATATCAATTTAAATGATGTAAATACTATTTTTATTATTTTTTTTATTTCGATTTGATGTGAAATGAATTTGGCACACACGTCACGGTACTTTCGTACAAGCAGATGGCTTATGAAATTTATAGAAAACAAAAAAATGTTCTTTAAGGAAAATGTATATCACTAAATACTTATGCGTTTAAGTATCATACGTATTGTTGTAACGGATGAGAAAGACTCTTTGACTGTGTAGAAATATTATTTTGTTTTTGTGAAACGACGAATGAGTGTAATGATTATGTTTTATATTTTCTTGTTTATTATTTACTAGATGATTTTAAGACCATGATTAGTTATTTTAACTTGTATAAAAGATATAATAAAAGAAACAACGCTGGGAAAATATAAATCCTTCTCTTAGAATTAGTCTCTTAGATATCACAGCATTTTAACACATGTAATATAATAAATCGTACAAAGCCGGATAAAGTATTCGGTTCGAATGTCCCAAGAAAGTAACCGTAGTTTACACCTACTAAAGCACGTTAATTATTTTTGATTAAAAGTTATTTACTTCATATAGTTTACAGTTTAAAAAAATTCCACTTATAATTAGGTTTTCTGGCGACGTTTCGGAACAAATAAAAAATTCACAACAATAGTTTACAAGTGTTTTTTAAAATAAGTTGCAATTTAAAAAGAGTAAAAACTACACATATTTTATTGCAATATGCTAATGAACGAATTACCAATAAACGATCTCGGCAAAGAGTTTTAAGACGATTGATTCAAAGTGATTTATTAAGGTATACTTATCAATTGTGCTTCTGTTTTAATAGCGTTATTCTGGCGATGAATTAGTATACTTTAGGTTTCTGCATAGCTCAAAATCAATAATACTAATTTTACTTTATTTTCTCCCGATAATTATTTAATAACTTATTGTTAATAATTCAAAATACATAATAAAAAATGATTCACTCTCACTTGTGTTTCCTATTAATGAAAATTAAAACTCTACAATCGAAACTGTAGAATCTCTTCAAAATATTTATGTTAAATTAAATTGAATTACTCTATAAATGTTTGAGAGTTCTAGTCAAGACGATTCTTGTTAGAAAAGTTTGTCTAAACACCGCCGTTCGACTATTGTTTGGCTCAGTCGTTATATATATAAGTAGGACTTATCCGAATTTGTCGGTTTCTCTCAAGTAAACTCGTGTGCGCGATTCGACTATAAATTGAAAATGAGTGAGTACTGAAAAGTTTTTTTTCACAACTTTTACGGGATCGACACGTCCGTCAAACCGTTGTGCTAGTCGTTGCATTACATATAGATCGCAAAAAAACGGTTTTTGTGAAGTTTCGGTACAAAAAATAACAAGTTTTCAATACGACCGGCCACGCCATTAAACGCTGATTGGACGTATAATACGTCGTCGTCGTCCTCGTCGTAAATCGGTGTCGTACGAAGTACCTAGTTTATTGTTCGCAAATTGGCCTTCCCGTGGCGCAGTAATACGATCTCGTATACGCTGGTTTTCGCACAGTCCGTTTGCTTTTCGAGAGGGGCAATACAATAACGGAAAGGAGAGACGAAAAAAAAAAAAAGAAAAGACATATAAACTAGAATCGAAACAAGTTTCCGATCGGAAGATACGATCTCCGCGGACAGTCGTCATTAGACGGGGTATAGCTAATGATCGCGTTCGTCCCGTATTGTGTTTCACCGGACAATGATTTCCGCCGGGACCGCGACGATACTCGTAATAACGCGATACACGATGGTCGTCTAAAAATGTAAAAATATGTACACGGCGATTTCGTTCTTTTTACCCTCACACAAAAAGTGCGTGCGACAGAGTTCCGAGGGATGTTTTTATATTGTGTAAGAAGATTCTGGCGGAAAGAGCGTTGTGTAAAAAAGCAGAACATTTTAACGTAAGGGTTGGTGCGCATCGGGGTTCGGCATGTTAAGCCCTTACTGGTTTTCTGTAGCAATGGATGAAGTTACAAAAAAGATTCAAGATGAGGGACCCCGTGTTTGCTGATTATATAATTTTGACTGCGGGAGAAGATTCGGAAGAAGTTAATAATAGGCTGGATGAATAGGCGGAGATGAGCTCTTAAAGGAAAGGGATTGAAGTTGAGTAGAAGTTAAACAGTGTATATGGAGTATACTTTTAGGTAGTATTGGTTTTGCACACCAATAGTGGACGAGAAGAGGGAAAATGGACTGAGATGGTTTGTACATATTGTGACGAGGAGAGAAGAAACTGGAGCAGTAAGAGCGATTATGAAAATGAACGTTGAAGGAAAAACAGGCGGAACAAAGAAGAGATGGACGGTTGAAAAACATATGAGGGTTGTTAATGTGTGTGCAGGGGATATGAATAATGAGGAGTGGTACGACGAGAGTGGCCGACCTCAAAAAAGAAGAAGATCCTCACTATTGTGTAAAAAAAAATAAAAATTCGTAATTAAATCGAACTTTAATCAACAGTCGCGATTTAGTCCGGTTTAGCAAGTTTCTACGATACGTCTCGATTATCTGTGAGTGTGGCAGCAGTGGCGCGAACTTGAGGAGAAACGGGACCCTTCATTGAAAATGTATGAAAAAAAAATAACTTCGGAACCGAAAATTCGATTCGATCATCAACCGCGACAAAAGTAAACACTTTTGTCGCGCATAAATGCTATCGAGTTATTCATCGCGTCACAGAATTTCCTCAAAAAGTTATGACGAAAAAAAATAAAAATTACGTTAACCTACGTGAAAACTTTTTCCACCCCATTGTTTGGCGTTCCTCTGCGGTTGTTCCTCTCACCCCCGCCTTCAACTAAAACGATTGTCAGTTGGCATAAAAAAAAAAAAACTCTTTTCGTATATTTTTTTTAAAAATCACAGCGACCTCAAAGTGTATAAAAGTATGCAAAATTATTATTGTGATTATGGTGATTTATAATTTGTGGAGTGAAAAGTTCTTTCATCGACGACGTTGACGTCTGCAGTAACGATTCAGCAACGTTACAGAAATATTAATGAAAATACATTTTGAACGTACAACAAAAATATTTTTGACAAGTTTTAAACTTAATAAACGTTTTTGTTGTAGTTTTTAATTTGTTCGTCGTATATTTTTTTTTACAAAAGTGTTCATAATCGTGTTTTAATTTTCCGTTCATGCGCGTGCAATTTTAAACGTACTCTATCGATTTACTTGACGAAAAAATTCGTTCGTATTTCACGAAAATTCTCACATTTTGTAAAAAAAAAAAAACCACCAAATTCTCGAAAAATTCTAAAACCGTCGATTCGTTGTTGTTTATAAATACATTTTAACCTAAGCTCCTCGTTGCGTGTGCTCTATTTGTGTTATGTTATTACAATCAAACACGAAAATATTATACGATCGTATTGAACGCGGAATCGGTTAGTCGTTTTCGAGACAGACCCTTTGCAGCTCACGCATAAAATATACCAGTTACGAATGACAGAACTACAATGGCGTCGTGAATAACGGAACGAATATCTAAACTGGAAAAACGGAATGCAAAACGGTACCAAAAGTTTTCGGTCACCGATAAATTACACGGTATTTTTTTTTTCTACTGAAAAATATCGCGAGACGCGATAAATCAAACGCGTATGAATTCTGTTTTTTCTGTCTTTTTACCGAAAAAAAAAAATAAAATAAATAACGTTCTCGCGAGCCTGTTATATCTACTAACGTACGTTCTCCTCGCATTTTACTTTTTAGTGTTTTCCACCGAATTCCCCCTCGTACGATAGAGTTGTTGTCGTTACAGATGGAAAAACGCCGTGGGTTAGATTTCACACGAAACCACCGTACAACGGTTATACTTATTTTACGTCACCATTACTCGTATTATTATTGTCGAATTGTTTTCGCGGTGGCGTCTCGGGTTATTTTTCGCCGAAACAAAGTACATTCGTCAGCTGAACGTCTCTCGCGCTCTCCGGTTAAGGGTAGATTTTCCAAAAAATGTTGAACGCGAAACACCCGCTGTACGTGGGCGTGCATCAAAATGAGGGGGAAAAAAAAACACCGGGACAACATATTGACTAGCTGGATCTTAGGATCTTACGGAACAGTAAAATTTAGAGTATTTTTCGAAACGGGAAACGTCCGAAACCGGGATAACTATTGGAAACAATCGTTTTAGAAACTTTCAAAGTTAGGAATAATCAGGAACACGCGTGTTTTAAGAGTGTTACCCCATTTTCGATCAATTTATTAGTATCGTTCGATGTTCACTTCAAAGCTAGGATATTTTTGTGTTGCGCCAAAACTCAGTAGTGCCGTGCGATTTTAGTTTATTTTTAGGTTATCTCACTTTCGTGCATTCTGATAAAAAAAAAAAAAATTCCGATTTTAACGGTTCCTAAATTTACTTCCCTGAAAAAAAAAACTCCTGGTTTTTATTATTTTTCTAATTTCGATAGTTCCTAACATAATATTCCGTGATAAAAAAATTTCCGACTTTGGTGTTTTCCGTTTTCGGTTTTATACGTGCGACCGCCAAGTCATTATGAATTTGTCGAAGAGCGAGTGAAAAAAAAAAAAATTCTTCAATGATATCATCGTTATAACTTGAAACGAATCGTTTCCATTATCGAGCAATTCTCGACTGTTTCATCAGAAACAATTATTGGAACAAACCAACGGACCGTGTGATTTTTTTAAGCTTTTTTTTACGACCGTTACACTTCCCAATTTGTTCTGTTACCGTTCCGTTAAACACGATTCCGTTTTTGTACAACGAAAACGGTATTTTTTGTCGAGCAACAGTCGCGTACGTCGATTGTCTACCCGTTGCGCCGTCGTTGTTAAGTTTTGTTCGCTTATATTTTAATGTAGCCAAGAAGACTCTGTTCTTCAATCAGGAGAAACGCTTAGTAGTATTAAAGGGGAAACGCGTATTGTTAGTAGCCGAGTAAGGGCACGTTCAAAAAACACGAAAATAGGTAGAAATTTTCAAAAAAACATCTTTAGATCATCAGGGAAAATTAAATTTAGTTTTCGAACTGAAAAAACGTCCGAACCAAATTCTTAATGTTTCTACACTAGGCTTATAAAGTTCCGGTTTAAACGGGCGTATTTCAATGTCTGTATACTGTCGGGGATGAGATGAGGCGGCCGTCAGAGACCCCCTCGCGTTTTTCGACACTCCAGTCTCCGACCGCGGCGAAAACTCGAAGCTATCCGTGTAAATACCCGTTTTTGAATAAAAATTTTCGTTTAGTTCCTGGCGGAGAGGGTGCGCCGATTTTAATCAGCACGTAATCAACATGATAACTTCGTGTTTGTCGCGCAAGGGAGGATAATTCGATAATGAAGCGCTTCGGAATCCAGCTCGGCGGCACTATGTTATGACGTTTAATTATTGGACCAAGACGGTACGTTTTGCGAGAATTAATTTTGGCTTCACGCGCGCGCAAGGCTCGTTTGCCCAAACACGCAGAGTTTCGAATTCTTCGGTTTTTGCGCGCGTAACTTAGTTCGGGGATGGTATTGTTGTTGTGTGTTTCAGACGGGTCGATACGTGCGCGCGGGAAGGTGGCCGTTTTCCGCGTCCTACACCACGTTTCGCATACGAGCGTCAGTACGTGTCGGCCGACGAGACGGTGACAGACTTAGCGGAAACGTCCGACTTTGGGTCTTTGGAGAAGGGTCGTCGGATATGACGGTTGTATTGTTTACGAGAAAGACTTGAATCTATATCTGATATGGCGAATTCCGCGGGGGAAACGTTTAAAACAAATTATATCAGGGTGAATTTTGTTGGAGTCACGGAAAGTGAATTTTCTCTACCCAGTCGTAACTTGTGGGCGCGTGAAAAAATTAATTTTATTGGAAACAGTTTACAGATTCTGATCTGTAGTCGACGGGTACAGATTCGATAAATTTTCCTCCACACGTTCTCGTGCAAGCCGCCGGCAGTTGTATATATTTTCTCTCTCTCTTATTACAAATATTGTAATGTTAACGCTGAGACGTTTTTTTTAGCTATTTTGAAGCAGTTGAAAGTTATCCGTTTGTCGTCGGTAGTTTGAAGACAGGAGCGTTGACGTTTCTAAAGGTTCCACCGCAAAGTCGTGGACGGCGCGACAATAATCGCTGTAGTAACATATCACTCTCTATAGCGTATTAGACCGTAAAATCATCGACGCGGCAGGAAAGCTGTGTCCGACCGGACATTTTCGTAACCATTTACTATGGCTGCTCGTTACAAATCGAATTTTGTTAAGTGTAGTATAAATGCGTTTGGGGCCTAAAATGTTCGTATTATGTCCGTTGATAGTTATAATTAAAAAACATGATTTACGAGACCAACAAAATGTGCACGTGAAAAAATTTGAATTAACCGCGTTTTGGTCTATAAATTATTAACAGACACGAAACGAACGGTAAAAGTGGACAAAAAAATTTAATTGCCTTGTGAATATCGAGTATGAAAGTGTCAAAAATACGAATACCTACGACCTTACGATGTCAATCAAACGACGTTTTTATAATTTTCTTTCACGCGATAGAGCGCGCTTCGTTTTTTTTTTCATTCATTTTTAATGAATTATTTATTTTTATACGTTGCCATTTCACGCGTGAGCGTGCATCAAGTATTATTGTTAAGCAATTAATCAATCGTTGAAAAAAAAAAAACTAATAACATATCACAACGATAGATAAATAACTTCATCGCCTCGTAGTCAATTCGAACCTTTTTGAAAAAAATTTAACAGAGTTTACGTCGCTCAACAAAATATCTTCTTTTTAAATAACGTACAGTAATTTGAAAATGAGACAAGTTTGTAACGTTACAAATTATCATGGCCGACACATTATATGTAATTTTTAATGATACACTATTGCGATTAGATTGTACGTAATGAGCTAACGATAAACGAGTGTTACGAAATAAACGATAATTGTTTGATGATTTAACAGATATTACGATATTAAAAAAAAATTATTTGCAATCGTTCTCTATGTTTAGGGATTTCAGAAATCGCGAATCACCGTATTATATTAAATGTGTTCTTTTATTTTTATACCGTTAAACGACGATCGCAAATCCATTTCCACGAATAATTATTTTACCACTGTACAAAATCGTAGTAAGTAAGTGTGTTACACACATCTTTTGCGGCACTCTTAAAGTATAAAACAAAAAAATCACGTTTTACAGTTTAAATTATGCGGTTTTAAAACGATTTGTTAAATAATATCATCCGGTAACGTTTTTCACGGCGATATCGAAAAATGTATGGTCCATCAAACGGGCGAAATATTATGCGATTTACGATAAACCACAAAGTAAACATTTGATCGAGTTTGTTTGTTATAACAGAGTGTAAAAGTTTTCGTTATCGAAACAAACGTTCGGAAATTACCGTCGAATAAAAAATATGCGCAAACGAGCAAAAAGAAATCACGATCGAACGAAACGATTTCGTTATCGAACTGCCGAGAAAACCCGTCAGGCGTACATAATAATAATATTACAGTCAATATTGAATTCGCACAAAGGTTTACTCGCGAAATAGTAATGAGTGTAAAGGAAAAGAGAAATGCCTACAAATAATTATTATTTTCGTATCATACTAATTGCGTTGTTTCTTGTTCAAAGTAAATATGCTTGAAAATAATAACATTGTTCAATTACCGTTATTGTTGTACGTATAAATTTTTTTTTTTTTGACGAGGCGTTACATCGTACAATTAATTTTTGTTTATTTCTAATTCCTCGTTACGTTTGTGTTTGAGCATGTATTAATTATTAATTAAAAATAACTTATTAATTGATTTCAATGGTATAAAAGAATCGTTCGATTAAGTCGGTCTTTATTTCAGTCGCTAACTAATCATACTCGACTTATTCATTATTATTACGCGGTATAAACACGGGTAAAATGTGTCCCCGAGCCAACACGAACGTTAAATTATACACTTTCGGTATCGCGTGGGTTGTAGTGACCGTTTCGATGAAATTCTGCACCTATTCAAAAGGTAAAATTCGCAAAAAAAATTGGGTTTGTTCGATCTTTTACACGTTTCAACGTACAATGATACTTAAAATACTTTAAACTGTATTAAATATAAGAAAAATTCACGCCGGGAATGAGCCTTTAAACTTGGAATTACCGCTGTGTATGATACGCATAGTTTGTAACGAACCCAAAATTATTACAACGTTCCTCCGTGTTTCACTGTTTGAGAAAACATTTCTATCGTACGCTACAGCGGTTGGAGGATGGTTAGGAGGATTCCTTTTCGCGATTTATTCGTCACGCGCGTGACGATGGCACAAAAAAAAAAATAGCACACTCACGATATAGGTATTGAAATAAAAGAAAGAAGAAAAACGTCCCGGTGGTATTTATCTGTTGACCTTTTTTTATTTATTTTTTTTTTTTAATATACGCGCAGTTTGGCGTTGGGTCGGATAGCGCGAGTATAGTAAAACTTCCCGTCTCCTCGCTCTTTCTTCTTCTATTTTATATTCGTCGCCCGCCCTGTTTTTTCCAAAAAAAAAAACCCATTCGTTCGACGTCCGCGTTAAATTTACGATCTCACGCATCCGTTAATTCTGGTCCGTCGTCCACACGAATATAAATATATATATAATATACGAGAAACCGACGAGCTTTATCGCGGCGATCTTCTTCTTCCCGGAATATAGTTCGTATAGCACGCGACGCGTTATAACCGACCATAATTCTCGTAAATTTCTCCGTTGAATAACCGTTACTCTCTACTTATAAACGACACGACGATTCGGAGTGGTAGTGAACGTCGTAAAAACAAAACGGTCCGACGTCGGAAATCCACACTCTTCGAATCACCCAAGGTTGGACTCGTTTGAATGAAGATGAAAAGTCAGGTTGATTTAGTCAATCGACTCTCGTTGAATTTTTTTTACCCGTAAACTACAATTTAGTCCGTGACGGTTAAACGTTTTTTTTTTTTTAACTCTTCAAAAATTAGTGAGAGGAAAATTTCAAAAGAAAAAAAATTCAAAATGTCAGTGCTTTAGGTACAGAACCGTAAGAATTAAAAATATATAAACTATTGTCATTATTTTAAGTAAATCTAATTTTTTTTTTTTTTTTTGGTTAGTTAACTTTGAATTTAAAAAATGAAAAAAATTTACCTTCTTTTTTTTTTTCAATTAACGAGTTGTAAAAAGGTTGTTAACTTGCTCAGTCGCACCAGTGAGTACGGCGTCGTTCTAAAATGTCGTCACAAAGTGTATTAATACAGTACAACTGAAAGTACGTTTAATTTGAAGTTTAAAAATTTTTGTGTTTAAATTTGAAAGAAATAGAAACCCGTCCGTACGAGACCGGTTGATCTTAATTTGCGCATATCAACCGATACGAAAATAATCGAGCAAAACCAAAAGTCTGTTCGTCGATTTTGAAGCGTTGAGTCGATGTATTTCCTATAAGTACTTACCGAATAAAATTATTGAAAATTTTACCACCCACCTATGCGATTTTTATTTCGTTCGATCCACTATAAAAATGAACGATCTTCGAGTACGGTTTTTTTTTTTTTTTACAAATTTATACGAGTGAGTGAGTAGCAAAAGTGTAACGTGCTATACATATAGCCTTACGAAGCGTACAACGTTGGTAATAAAATATTATAAGTACGTCATAAATTTTCAGTAACAACAGTAAATGATTTCCATTAACTTTCGTTAGCACTGACAACGCAAAAACATTAAAAAAAAAAATCGAGAAATATCCGTCTTAAAAAAAATTTCCATTTGATGTGCATGTTAGAAATTATATTCAATGTAATAAACTAATGATAAACTTTTTTCCGACAGTACGATTCTTCTTTATTTCGTTTTGATTAAAAAATTTATATCTGTGAAATGTATAGTTACCGTATTTTTTTTCGGCGTGGTAAACTTCACGTGAACAATGTGTTGCACAAAATTGAATCTGTAAAAAAAAAATATATATATATTACGTTAAACATAATATGACAACTTGTACATTCAAATGATAACGTGAATCATAAAAATAGTTGTAAATTTTGCGTCTTTTATTTAGTAAATTGGTATTTCGTCAAATCGGGGAAATTAAACACTGGTACACTGCAGTCGTACAACGTTTATTGGATCATTTTCAATATTATTTCTGTCCCGTGTTTACAAAATAATTCAGCGAAAAGTAAATATTTTATTAAATTTATATTTATTTTTGACACTGTGATTTGCAGAATTCATGTAGTATAATATAAAATTACAGTTGAAATTTTCATCGCTTTTTTTTAATTAATATTTCTATAGATACTAACTTCTGTACTTAATAGACAGCTGTACTTACGTTCAAAGGTAAATGAATTTTTAAAATATCTACAGCTAGTTTTAATTTGGATTTACGGAAACGTATGGAGGTCAATTATGAATTAATCATAAACTTCTTTCGGTTTCTCTTTGTGTTAAGACAATTTTTTGAATTTCAACACTAATTACTATTATTACTATTATTATTATTTTTAATATAATATAATTGTACGTCGTTAAAACACATTGTGAAAAATACCGACAGAGAGCGACGTAAAATAAATACATAATAAAGATTAGCGTTGACAAAAGTAATAATTTGAATTAATTTTGTCGAAGTCTAGGAAAAACAACTGATCATTAATCGAGTTACTTTGTCACCATCTCAGCGCTTGTTGAGTAGACAAAGTTTAATTCAAAGCTATTTCCAGTGCGATCTATGAGGTCGATATCGCTGCGGACACCTAACCGCTTTGAATATACAACCGATAACACGGCTACTAAAAAAGCACCAAGTAAGTCTACATATTATTGACCTGTCTTCAACGTAACAAGAGGCAGAAAAAAAAATAATAATAAAAAACGACCATCAACTGAAGTAACCGATTTTTTTGTCGAGCTTGTCTGGGCTCTCTTGACAGCTCGCCGGGATTCCATCCCGGCCATTATAACATTGATCACCACCGAGTGTTGATTACACGCGTGGCTTGATTTTAGTCGCAGAAATTTCAACTAAAAAAAAAAATACCTAAATCTATGTAATGATCATACAAGTTAATACAAACAAAGGACTCATCGTTATTTAAAAGGGACGAGTATTAATACAGCGATTATTATGAATAGTATAACAATATTCTTTCGTAAATATACTTGTTTTGTGTATAAAAAATCGATTTCTTGTACAAGAAATTTTCACTATGATTAGTTCTACAGTATGTTTGTTTTGATTGAAAACTATAATAATATTTGTAATTAAAATTTGATGCAATCGTTATTTTAAAATTTAATTCTGACGTAGGTACCATAACACCTTTCCTATATTATCGTGTGTGTAAAATTAGTTGAAAAAGCTAAAATTGATTCTAAATCGGAGGTATTTTGCACCACGACACTTTTTCCTCAGAGGGACGTTATTTTGAGTAGGATTTCTTTTTTTTTAAATTCACATTGTTCGTATCGTATACGAAAAACGCGTAATAATGTGTGTTTGATGTTTACAAAATATATTAAACTATTGCCTTTTTTGAATAAAATCGTTTGCCAGACACAATAAATTTAAAACAGTGGACATTAATAGTTATTGGTTGCCGACTAAAGAATCGTACACGTGGTCTTGCGATCGGACAAAAACGATAAAATATTGATATAACAAAAACGCCTCGTTCAACCGGGTTTCGTTCAGAATCGTTTTTCGAACGATTTCATTACCACCAAAAATCATAATCCGTCTAGGGCCTATGCCGTGTATATATATTGGCCAAATGTCTGGGCTATTTTTTTACCGCTCGTTGTTTTTCTTCATTTCATTTTATTCGCTCTCTCGACACTAATGAATCGCTCGTCGTTAAAAAAGCTCGGTATTTATATTATATTTTAATCTCACGCCACAGCCACGTCCCTACTGAAGGAGGAAAAAAAATAATAGTATACCTATATATGTATATATTGTAGGTTTTATCGTGAATAATATTTTAATAAATTCACTTAGGACGACACCCGGACGAGGCTCTGTCCTTTGGCCGAGATTGACGACGATTTTTTTAAAAATTTTTTCTAACGTTTTGCTTTGTTCACCGCAACAGCGCCAGAACCGGCCCCACGGCAATTAAGTCGATGTTACACGACGGTGTACACGGTGGCCTCGGGCGAATGCAGTCGCTACGACCATTTTCTAAACAGCAAAAGGCTTTTAACTTAAACGATTTCTTTCGTCCGTCGCGCCACTCTTACGCCCATAAATCATCGTGCATCACAACAACACTCGTTGGTGCACACTCGATGTATCTATTTGGGATTTTCAATGTGGTTACAAGTTCAAATAGTTTTAGTTTAGGATGATTCTACACGAGAGTACAAAAAGTCTGCCACGCGTAACGGTAAACGAATGAAATAGTAAACCGTCTTAAACTTTTACTTTCTTTTGATTTTGTTTTTTGTACCAACTTTCTTGGCGTTTATTGCAAACGATTGCTGTACTCGCTCGCATTTTACTTTAACGGTTATACATTTAGTGTCTCGTTTTCTCATCGTAAACCGTCCATATTATTATGCTAACATTTAGTGCCGTTGGAAAAATTTTACGTACAAAAGTGAGTTGTTTATTTAAGATTAGGTTTCATCGATTTCGTGTCAGGAAAATAGACACCAAGCGAATATTAAACTTAAGTAGTATTCTTAAGATAATTGACCGTTGTATAGATTATTCCGATTCGCAAAACCGTATAATGAATTCAAAAAAAATTTCAGACACCGTGATAAAAGTGTCAAATAGGTACCGGTCACTAAATCGTTGAGCCAACATTTCTGTTATTTTCTTAAAATGTTACCGTGCTCTCCTTAAAGATTTTTTCATAACTATAATTATTATCGTTGCACCTTTCGTAACCGCAATATCCGTATAACTTTTCAAGCGAATTACGTGTAGTGTTATAAAACGGTTATTTTAAGAAAATTTTTCCAATCCGCGGAAATGAAAACAATATTTTCTTAAAAATACTCGTGTTTATACCGCAGGCGCGATCGAAGCGGTCGTGGACAATTAATTGCAAACCTCGCCAATCGACACTATCCGCACGTCTCATAACGATATGCATCTTTACACTATACAAGTCACTACTACAGGTGCTTATAAGACGAATCGTTCGATTTATATAATCTTTTGTCGGAGTTAATTACGCGTATGCACAATCGTCCGACCGAATAAAACGGCTGTAAATATTTCCACGTCCGACGTCGCACGAATTTTCGTTAATTTATGCAAATTACATTACAGCCGGAGCGTGATTGACGAGCTCGTGATTAATATTTAATGCGCGTTTTTTTTTTTTTGTTTCTCACACGTGTGTGAGGTGCCGCCGAGTTTCTACCGGTTCGTGTTGCGCGTTTTTTTTTTGTAAAATGGCGATTATACGAAAATTTTACTAAAAAAAAAACCATCGTCAAAGTGAGTATTTCAACATCGCAAGCACTGTGTAATCTCACTAGTCTAATCTTAACATCGATTGGACGCGGCAAAGTTATTTCGTTGACGCGTAAAGTTTTAAAAAAAGTTTGTGCTTTCGTCGCTCGTAGCCTACGAAAAATCTTGTATGGCCTATTTTGGCGCCCATTAAATCCAATCGCGCGCGCTTGTAAGACTGATACTGTTTCCATCAGAACTATAAAAGAACCGTTTGTCGTCCGGTTTTTTTCCAAAACAGTTTTTTATAAAGCGCGATTGTTTACATTTTTGAAAAATCGGAAATATGCCACGACGATTGTGCCCCGAGTCCGTCGCCATCAATTATAACGGTAAACGCGAGTTTCATCGCGGTTTCGAATAAAGTGAATTGGCCGAACGTTCACCGAGATTGTTCGGAAAAATCGCGGACAGCGCAAACGGCGTGATGACGCGACAAAAGGGACGCCGAGCAGCGGCAATGTTGTTCGAACCGCGGAATAGCAACGACTGTCATCCGCCGCACCGGTAGATCCATCATCATCCGCGGAGTCGGTTCGCATGGAAAATCAATGTAAAAAATAAACTCGGGATTTTTTCCCCGAGTATTTATTTATACATTATTTCACTGATAGTTGAACATTGGAAAACGCTTGTACGATATTCAAGTGGTGCTTGAGACGTTTCTTCCAAACATTTTCCAAAGGTGTCCGAGCGATATGACCAAGCTAGCGCATACGTACTTTTTGAACTTTCAAGCGAACCGTACTCTTCGGAATGAGTTCACCGTAAGTGTACCAAAAAAAAAAAACGAAACTACTACTTTCTGGTTCCCACACGGAACAACCGATTACCCAACCGTTGGACGGTTATTCCAGTTTGGTACGAGCCGAAGTGTTTTCTGAAAAGTCGTTTTTCCGGAACCACGTTTCGAGGGTGCAGCGCAGCAGCAGCAGTAAACTATTTCAAACGAGTGTGCTGCGACCGCACAGGTAACGTGCGTTCGAAATTCGTATTGAACGACTGACTAAAATTCGTATTAAAGACTAAAATTGAGTTACTTTACAATCCGTTTCGTGTTATTATATACCACACGCGAGCAAGAAGATTATGAGTTATACTCACGAGCTACAGCGGCGGTTTCGTCTCGGAAAACGTTTCACACAGTCTTCCGCACCGCCTTCAGGAGAATCGTTTTACACGAGTAGTATACTATTAATATGATAATATATCGCTATCGTTTCAATCCAACACCTTCTGTCGGAGATGCACAAAGACGCCGATATTAATGAACCGAAGTAAATCAAACGTTGACGCGAATAACGTAAACTACCGCCGCTTTGATTAGCACTGGTTCGCGCAATCCGTACAGTTGAATTGTTCGATTGAATTCGAACGCGGGCAGTAATTATTCATTGCGCTCGAAGTGTACGCATTCCAAAACGGTGGGTTCGTTCTGTCCACGACGTGTCTACGTATCTAGATTTCGCGGTTTACCGTGAAAACAAACTCGCAAAACCGTACGTATTTTACGAACCGAAGTTGTTTACGGACGATTAAAAACTAATGTTGGATTATCTTTAAGGAAAAAAACGATCGTGGGAACGTCCACCTCGACACCCTCTCGAATACGTCACTGATCAGCAGCGCCAATATACGATCGGTGAACATGTTTTGACCGATTTTAGTTTGAGGTATGACTTTTAGGGGCGTCAAAACACCCCCAGTGACGTGCTCGGGGCGTATCCCCACAGTCGTGATTTTTTTTTTTACTGACTTATAGATTTATAAACAGCTTTCGGTTACATTGTTTACGGTTAAAAATACCTATCACATACGACGTATCAGAGTAAAGGATACATAAATGAACAACATTTTGAGGCTATCCGTGGTAATAGGGGTGCCTGTGTGCAAAAACTGGGTCCAAAATCGAGTGTATTAATATATTGGGAAGTACACTTACATCCTCTATAACTTTTTAAATTTCTCGGCACGCCACCGGAAACACCGACCGATCCGGTGCGGACGAAGGAATTTTTTTTCAAAATTCGGGATGAATAAAGCCGCTCGCGCGTTAAGACCGCTTAAAATAATAAATCGAATTTCGAACGCGCGACTTTGTCGGCGTTATAATTATACTTCTTCGGTGGCTCGAGTGACGGCATTTATGTGGGGCGATTTATAACGACGTTGACGGATTCGATCGAGACTGTAAATCGCCGAATTGAGTCGCGCGACGTTGGCCGCGCGATTAATTCCGGTAATTTTATGCGGCGCGACGCGGGCACATTTTTTTTTATTCTCGTTTGCCATTCAAACGTTTTCTTTTCGGACGGGATTTGGACGATTCTCCGTAAAATATATCTCGTTCTCACGAAAATAATCATTACCAGAGGTGCCGGTGTAGATTTTAAATAGGAGCATTCGATACCAATTGTTTTTTTTTTTCCTCGGGCCACTATAAATAATTTGCCCCGAATACGTATTAAATAGCGCCCAAACCTCAGAAACATGTCGGCGTTTCCAGTGCCGTGGCCAGAAATTTATAAAGGATAGCTGGATGTCCGAAAAATAATTCATCGTATTTTCCTAACCAATGTCATACCTGATTTTGGAGTCGGTGATTGCACAGGTAGGGTGATAATTGACCCCGTAAAACCACGAGTAGCCCAAAAATGTTGTTTTTAACGTCTTCTTCCCGAAAATAGCTTTTGTCGTTTCGGCTCACTCCCTTAAATTCTGCTAACATCCTTCAGACGTATAAAGAGCTAGATCACTGCTGCAGGGTGGAAACATTAAAAAAAATATGAAACGCAATAGT
This sequence comes from Hormaphis cornu, assembly GCA_017140985.1. NCBI lineage: Eukaryota > Metazoa > Arthropoda > Insecta > Hemiptera > Hormaphididae > Hormaphis > Hormaphis cornu. The sequence goes on from CM029363.1 coordinate 2,119,805, forward strand.
TCTGAACATTAATTTGTTTTTATCATTCTTCCATTCAAAATTGATGTTAAGTAAACACCTAAAAGTTAAAATTATAGGCATTCTATTTTTATATCGTTATTTATTACCTGTTATTTTTTTTTTTTCTCTATGTAAGCTACGTTACTCGTGATAGATACTTCTAGTATAGAGAGAACAATAACTAGCTGGTTATAAATCCACAAGTTTTTTCAAAAAAAAAATCACAACTACCAATGATTTGTAATTTGAAAAGGGGAAAAGTTGGGTCCCCGAAAGACGTCCTGTCTTTCTTTCTTTCTTTTCTTTTTTTTTTATCTGTCCCCATTCTGGCGCCCCTGTTAAACACACGGTTTACGCCGTGACGTATTACTAAAACCGTCCGACTGCAATCAAGAGTCCCCTAACCTCGCTGCGTTTTATTTTCGATTTAATTTAATTGTCTCGTCGTAACAGCCGACGGTTGTCTGTTTTCATACGTGATGACGACGACGATATCCGAGATGGCCGCAGTGTTTACAAAATAATAATAATATGGTACAGTTATAAAAATGTCGTCGGCGTGCAAAAACTGTTCCGGTACGAGGTTTCGAAATCCAATACTTACTAACCCAACCCAACCTCGCGATTTAGAACAGTCTCGCTTATTTTAACAGTTGGGTGGGTAACCTGAGAGTATTTAAGAACGTTCATCGATATTTTAAAAAATTACACTTCGAAATAATTTTTATAGTTACTGTCGATCATTCATCTTTTCTAGTAAACACGGTCGTTGTATCCGTTCGAGAGTACTTAAAGAGCGTTCGTGTTCGATAATTTTGTTCGACCTGCACAGGTAAGCCAAATTGTAAGTAGGTGCATTACGGACAGTTCGTTTTAAACGTTGGCTAATTTTGACGATTTCTCAATAGTTTAAAATGGTGCTGAATTTGACCGTGATATATTACGGAAGTGGCCCGTCATTTCGGAGAAAAAGGTAATCTGCGCTATTGTTCTATCAAAACTAAAAATTTTAAATAATAAACTTTTCGTACAAAAATTAATTAGTTAAGTGACGAAAAACGATTAGAAATACATTTCTACAATAGAAAACAACAAAAGTTGAGAATTTTTACACAAAACTCTAATTGAAATAAACTACCTTCAGATATTTCTACCAAACTCTTCTCTCGTAGCTCGGATCTAAAGAGAAAATTGTAGAAAGAGGGTCTTGAAAATAATTTAAACCGTTTTTTTTTTAGAAGTTATTTTTACGATTATATGTTCTTAACGATTCATATATGTATGATTTTAAGCGACACGGTGACTTTTGCTTTTTACAGGGCTTAATAGTGTTCTTAATAAGTACTTTTATATTTTTTTTTATTTTAATAATGCTTGCATTTTTATAAATAAGCATACTTTTTGACGAAATTTTCGTTTTATTTAAGCAATGAATAGAAAAAATACTGAATTATTTTCTACAAAAACGAAAAAATCAATTATTATATACCAATTCAAATGGGTTTTGGTTCTGAACAGTGGTTATATTTTAGTTTTAACCATTCTAAAGCATATCCAGTACTTATGTTGTATGCTTACGCATATGGAGGTAAGTTTATTGGTTTTCTGTATAAGTTTATAAAAAATTATAAAGGGTATTCTTTATAAGTTCTTTATAAAATCTATCTGTGAACTGTTGCTCGTTAAACAACATTATTTTCTCATAGCACCCTGCCTGCAGAGACCCAGTCTTAATATTTTACTCATAAAAATAAAACGCTGACAAAGATTTTTGATGAACACACTATGTTGAAGATTGGTCGTACTGCAACAAAAGTACGCGAACGAATGGTTTCTTTTCACATTTACCATTGACATATAAAATTTTACTGACGTTACGTATAAAAGTCGTACATCGTTCGCGGCGCATACGATTACAGAAGTTTTATTATTAGAAACGTGACTTTTTGTCAACACTCAAAAGACACGTACGTCAGAATTTATAACCTAAATGCACGTTTGCGTACGAAATTGTAAAATTGAATACCAAATTAAATATGAATATGAAATGCAACGTAATCGTTATACAATTTAGTGGCAGTTGTTAAAAAACTATCTAAAAGGTCTAAATTCTAAATATAAAATGTCTTCGTCCCTTTTTCAAGTAAACTAGTAATTTGAAGATTTTTTTTTTTCATAGATTTACAGCATAAATTGATTTCATCGATTCTTAGTATGTACGGTGATCTCAACACCATTGGTAAAACTATGTTTATTCGATGAAAGTCTGGACTGATCAATTTTATTAACAACTGTTATAATTATAAATTGATTGATTATTTTGAACTACACACGTTGTTTCGAACGAGTGAAGCGATTTCATTGTTTTACATTGATCAAGTGTAAATTGCTGACTCTTTTTGCTTGTTTTTCTCTAAACAGCAGTATTATTGTAAACCTAATTCCAATTGTTGTATTTCATAAACAACACTGATTACGTTTTATGATAAATATTCATTCCATTAATATAACTTAACTTTTATGAATGAAAAAGTAAAATAATTTAACATTTGCTTGATACTTTAGTGTTTTTGTTACTTTTTTCGTGCTCTTGATGTACGTTAGTCGTTGTTTATCATAACTTTATGAGTATCAATAACTATAAAGTACACGCTTTAAATACTCATTGATAAACGTACAATATGGGGTACTAAAAAATAATAATATTATAACGATGTCGATTTTATTATATTCAATACATATATTAAACTACCAAATTAACAATATTTGAAATGTGTACGATATAATATTTCATACAATTTGGTCGAACCGTAAACGTTAACATGTTTTACAGGAAGTTTCTAAAACAAGTTATAATCTACTTATAAATAATCTGGCGTACAAATTATTATTATTCATCTCATGTCTCTTTATACCGTTCCAAGTTTTATTTGATCAATAAGTTTAAATTAACAAATTTTCAAAGGAAGTTTTTAACTCATCACCGACGTGTTAAGTTAATCGTATCATTTAATTTTTATGCGCAATAGTATTATGTACAGTGTACACTGACTGTTAATTGTATTAGATTTTTTTAACGCAATATTTATAATGTTACTAAAATATAAAATAAAGCGAAACACGTTTTTAAATAAATTGTAAAATTCAATTTTCAAATATTTATCTAACGTTTGTTTTAGACCAAACATAGTGTTAAGTTTGCAAATATTCTAGTACCTGTAACATTTTGCATAACATGTTAATTATTTACAGTTTTTTTAATTTCACGAGTGTCGTTTCATGTACGTATGTATAACATTTTAGACAATACCTACTATTATACAGTGGCGTAGCCAGGGAGGGGGCCTTGGGGGCCATGGCCCCCCCCATTGGCCATGCTTAAAAAAACATTATTAACTTTAATTGTTAAAGTTAATAATGAAAACTAATGAAAACTAATGTGTTTTTTTTTTTTGGCCCCCCCCATTGAAAAATCCTGGCTACGCCACTGCTATTATACAATTTCTAAAAAACCAAAATGTATTCATGGAATTACGAATTTAGTAATAAATATAAATTGCAGATTTCTATATTTTTAGTGTGGTTGAGTGTAAGTAATTAAAAATTTAGTCTTAGGCGCGTCGTGTTAACGTTATTTTTGATAAAATAAAATTTAAATTTACAAATCAAAAACGCCAAACGATAAATGAATCATTTTTGGTGATAAAAAAAAACTTTAAAAACGATTCAATAGTTTTCTCTAACCGAGAACAATTAAAATTTAAAAAATGAAATTTATCTAAGCATTTAATATGGTTATTTTTTTTTTTTAAACCAATTTCTCGCTAACAACTATTAATTTTAACTGTATTCATTATAACTTATAACAGTAAAATATAATATATATATAGTCAATCATTTCCACGCGTTTTAACCTAAATTTTAGTGAAAGTTTATGTAAATATCTAAGGTATCCAAAAACTTTTATGGATAGTCGACCACTGTTAATGAACAAAAATGTAATCAACATATCAAACCTCAAAAAGAATTTTGTGATATGAGCTAACACTTTAATGATACATCTAATGCCTTCTACTAATGATTTACCCGTATCAAAATATCGTACATACTATTCATTAAACGTCGTCCCGCGTGTGTTGTAGGTACTATAAAAAACCACAAAAACTAACGACATAATTTTTTATTAAATAAAAGACAAACAAAATTTTGTAAAAATATATTAAATAGGGCTTACCAAGCAGAAACACTCAAATATTTATACGTTCGTCCTTAATTACGTGTCACGAAATAATAGTTTTTATGAAAATTGCGATTTATAGAAATCCGTTTTAAAAGTGCATTAGGTACGGTAATATGTAACGTTTAACTCGAATACGAGAAAATACTAAAATGGCGAACTGTATTTAAATCGCTTTTCTGTGAAATAAAACGTTTTTACGTTTCTTTTAATATCTACTATTTTTATATACTACCTTATGACGATCGTTACCGAAGAATGTTTTAAGCCTATAAATACATTTTTTACACCAACTATATAGTTTGTAAGTATTTATTTACCGTGATATAAAGTCAAATGTTTATTTTAACGTGTTTGTACATTAAGTATCAGTTAAATATAGATAAATGTTCACCGAATTAAAATTTATCGTTTGAAACAAACGTTTATAACCACTATACATATATACGACACTCACTTTCAGTGATACTCCAAAAATAAAAAGGTCGTTAAAATGATTAAATACCGGTTCATAATCAAAAATCCTGTAAATACTCGTATACCTATACTGTCATTTAAAATTTTTTTTTTTTTTACTCTACACTACGACGCTTTCAAGAATAAAGCCCTATAATAATTTAGGGTCACATTGAAGGTTTATTACGATAGTAAATCACGAAGGCATGGATTTATAATATATTCACAGTCACAATCTGGCAGCGATAATTAATTATGAATAATGAACAAAATCCGATTAAGTGCAATAGTTATGCAGTTCAATTTTAATACAACATTATCTTATGTACACAATGTACTGGATGTTCGAATAGTAAATGGAAAGTCTAAATTTCCGGGGAAGTCTTACCTTACTCCACAGTCAACGAAAATAATAGAAAATGATGATAAAACTGTGGTAAAAGTAAAAAAATTATTTATTCTACAGGCCCAAGGTTCCAAACATGTTTATTGGTTTTAGATTTTGAGTGTAGATGAGAAATGTATTCTCATCTCACGACATTTTTTTTCCCCAGCAATAACGGTTTCGGAACGTTTGAGTGATTACTGAACATACTTTACATACTTACGAATACATTTTGAAAAATAAATAATCGGCACATCATTTGAAGCTTTTGAAGCTTTGTTTGAAAATTTTGATTATTTGTTGAGTCACGATAAAAAAACAAAAAGTCAAATCTTCTTAAAAGGCTTCAAATAATTCAAATTTTTACATACTATCGGGGTGAGTAAAACCAACACACAAACGAGATAAGAACTGTTTCTGACAATTTTAGTGATTTACAGAATTTAGAAACCTTTTCCGATCTCGCAGTTGTTATTCCATAAAATCCTATTAAATTCTGTACTTACGAGGAGATTGTTGAATCTTTAATACGATATAAATGGGATATTCGAATAAAAATGGTTGAACAATTTCGAAAATAATTCAACCTAGTTTTGAGTTATGTACAATTTTATTTCGTTTCGATCATCTTGTGAATTTGGCTCTTCCATGAATCGTTCAAAAGTATTGCAGTTTTCTCACATTATTGGAATAGATCAATGTCAAACGTCCATACAGATTCCAAACGATCTCCATCAATTCAGATCTAGATATAGAACTTTGATGTTTTTATACATATTTAGGTTTCTTAAAATAAAACATTTACTTTTCATGTTTAAGACTAGAAATCATAAAACAAGCTTATTTAAACATATTATTTAACGCGCTGTTAAAAATTTTTGATAATTTGTTATATATCTTACAATGAAAATTTTAAACTCTGAAGTTGTTATCTAATAAATGTATATATATATATATGCTATAGTTATAATATAATATTTTAAATATTATTACGGTGTAAGTTTCCGTTATTTGGCAAAAAAATGTATAGTTTCTGGTTAAAATACTAAAGACCGACAAGATTAATGTGTGTTTTCGTTCTTTTTTTTTTGTAAATAAAATATTATGCATACTTGTTCTTAAAAAATATTTTTTTTATTAAAGCACATTTTTAGAATACAATAATGGTAGTGCTCTATGTTTGTTTTTTTAAATACTAAAAACATTTTTACTAAAAGTGAGGTACCAAAAAGAAATTAAAAAAAATTTTACACTCAAAAAGATTAACAGTGTTAACCTTATACAAATAAATAAATTCAATATTTATCGCAAGTCGAAAACCGAAATTAATTTTGATAGTATGTTTAATATTATTGTTTTTAGTGCATTTATTTTTTCCAAGTTGAAAATAATCACTATCACTTTAACGTTTCGTGTTTAATTTTAAAAGTAATCCGAATCAGTTTTTATTTGATGAAATATTTTGGCTTTGTTTTTACTTTGTCACGTCACTTTGAATGTCAGTTAGTCGCAACCTATGTCGCGTTTTCTGTTTTAATAACGATATTGTTCACTGTTTTTCGCATTGTTTTTAAACAAAAAAAATTTTTGCAGTATGATTTTGTCAACCATGCCTAATGAATGGTTTTTTCTAGAGCTCAACGACAAATTTAACTCTAATTTCTGACTCGATTGCGTAAACTATCCATATTCTTCGATTCATATTTGTAATTAAGTATTTATGTATTATAGCATTATGTGTTATAACTATTATAATATTTTTATAAATACGTACTCAAGAATACCATAATGGAGTTTTGTGTTCTGTGAATTTTGTCCAATAAGCGTTAGGAATCAGAAGTTGTGTCGGATTAAAACTTTCAATGTAAGTCTCAATCTACTGGGATCGTATCCAAAAAAACTTTGATTAAACATGTTTTTATACTTCTCACAAAAGATGTAAAATAAAAGATTATTATTTTATAAAAGATTTATAACATACAAGTAAAAACTAAAAATATCGTAAACATATTAATATAGTGCTTAATTAAACAAATGCACATAAAACGAAAATGGAAATTTCTTTAAAAAAAACACCCCGATATTATTTTGTGAATGATAATATTCTTATAAATAATCTCTTATATTGTACATAATAATGCGTAAAAAAAAAAAAAACAATCATTGAAATAATAAAATAAAGAGTAATTCAATGTATCGTATTATTAGCGGTATAAAATAGCGCGATTTTAGAGTATTGTGGCGTGTTTAAATGAGGATAGGGCTCGTGCCCGGAAAACATATTTTTACTTTTTATGTTTTATTCTTTCGTGCAACATCACAGTCGAACACTTAAGTCATGATACCTAATTGCCATATTGATCTTTTGTTTTCCTCGTCCGTAGTACACTTTAGTCCATACATATTGATGTGTAACTCGTGAAATTATTTTGACCAAATGAATGTAAATTCGGAAAACGCTCCGAACGACTTGTAGACATTTTCGCAAACCGAATGGCGAACGAAATCGGAACACATTTTATTATCAGTTGGCGCTCAAATGCGAGATATTTTACGGTAGTTTTTCGAAGGTTCGCTAACGACACCATTCGAAATACTGACCCACTCAGAGCAGTGACCGTGCCAAAATTTACCCGTTTTTTTTTTTTTTTTTGTGGCCCCGGTCGTTTCTAAGTATAAACGCGCCTAAGGACTACTTCCAGAAAAATCGCGTTCCGGATCGAACACATTTCGTCAAAGTGACGCAGCCGATGGTCAGCGAGGCGTTGGCGTTTGTCCATTGACCTCAAACCGTCGTCGGCTACTGTTTGCGGCGAGAACGTCCCGCGAGTCGGAGAGAAAACCGCAGACGCCGCCGCCCCGTTTTCTCGAAACCTTCGCGTCCCGTCCCGTTCGAATCAATTTAATTAAATTTGAATTGGAGATTCGATTCTGGGCCGCTTACGTGTATAACTATTTATTTGTGTAGATACATTCCGTTACCGGCGTCGATCGTGACGATTATGTTCGGCAGTATTTTTTTAATAAAAATCCCAATCGATCCAATTATAAATATTTTTGGGCGTTTTTTTTGAATATTTTTAATTGCTGTTGCGTTTCGACGCGCAAAATTATCCGAAATACGTTTCGAGACGCGCGTAAATAAAAGTAATGCCGCTTTCGTATTAAAGAGTAACGAATGTTTACTGAAAATAAAAAAAAAAAAGTCAATATACTGTAATGCCGAACGCGAAATAATTTAACAAAAAGTGCGTACGTCCCCTAAAGACTGTGATAGTATTGTTTACATCGCAATCGATATGTTATCTAAATAATCACATACTATAAGTTTATCGTTTGAAATTGTTTTGCGAAAAAAGAGGTAGTCGAAGTACGGTGAACAATCTCATACAGGTATCAAGAAAAGTATATATAAAATCAGTTTTTATCCTAAAATGTATGAGAATAAAAAAAAAAATCGTTATTTCTTAGATGTTAATGTTTACGAAGAAACGATATTGTTACGTTCGTTTTCGATTTGAAATCGAATCGTTGTAAAATAAGTGTAGTAAAAACCGTACGCATATCGGTCGTGGCACGTTGGAAAACAGTATTGTCGATAAATTTAATTATCGTTCTAGTGTCACGGTTTTCTTACAGTTCCTCTGACGCGAAAGATCATTATATATACTTTCGTAAAATGTCGAGAAATATGCCACAAAAAAAAAAAAAGTTTATTCAGATATTCGTCGCGCGGTTACCGGTCAAAAAGTTTTGCAATCGGAAATGATAAATGATCGGCATTGACTCGCTTTACTCAGAATCTTTAAAATTTAAATTCTGCTCACAAAAACAAAAAAATATTCGACTATTCCATCACTTTTTTTCGCCTCGCCCCTTAACCGAATTTTCCGTAAAGAATATCCAAAAACGCAATAACTTGCAGTCATTTAGCAATAAATGCATTAATTTGAATGGGTTCGTTGTGTTTATACGGCAAATTTCAAACTAGTTCACAACACTGTGAAGTGCTGAGGCGTGCAAATAGCACGGTCGACGTTTTTTCATTTAAAAAAAAAAAAAAGGAACACAAAACATTATTAATAATCTTATGGTTATAATTGAATTTCAATTCGAATATTTCTACGAATGTCGGGGGGAAAAAATTGTCCTACGCGTACTAAGAGCGTTTTAATAATATAGTTATTCGATTTGGACGTTTTGCATTCCAATAGTAAAAAAAAAAAAAATAGAAACAAATAATAATATAGGTACTAACAAATATAAATAAAAAAATTAATATCATCGATATTGTTATTCGTTTTTTATGTCTACCAGATGTATCATTTTTATGAAAATACATGAATCAAAGTATGAGTTATAGAGAAACGATAAAAGTAAAATGTTGCTCATATTTGTTAAAATGTCAATATTTAACGACACGTAATTTCCAATTCAAAAGGGTAAAATACTTTTTGGTTACAGACGTACAGTAGAGTACATTACCAATAATAAATACGTACGCAGTAATCTGACTGTTTCAAATGTAACAGAATACTGAATCCTATCGAAATACTAAAATACAAAATAAAAAGTTTGTCAAAGAGATTATTTTAATAAAGCAGAAAACAATTTTTACGTTCATAAATTGTATACCTAGTTACAAAGTTTGACAAACACAAAAACGTCGGCAATACGTAATATTTTTTTAATATTATTTTGTTAAGTGTTTATTACAATACAACGCGACACAATTCACCGCAATGGTTTGTGCAAATTTTATGATAAATACGAAGAACCTCAAAATAAGACCAAAAGAGATTAACACGCTTTATTTACAATAAATTCAAAATGATGTCATTTTATACGCGGTGAATGGAATTTCGTAATTTCAATTCCAACGAATATAAAAATTAAATTAAATTTTTCTATTACTCGGTGAAAAATGAACCAATGAAATCGTGTACGGTTAGTTTTTTGACAACTCGCGGTCACACACGTTCTCCCGTTGAGAAAAATGTAGTAAAATAAATCATGAATTTTCCAGCTGTTATATTCCGTAGGGATTCGGCGCAACTACTAATGAGAATTTTATTAAAATTATTATGAATAAACGAAAATTGTACATCGCAAAAATATAAAACGGTTTCATAACAAATCAATAACTTCCGAGGTATTCTGTCATGTTCGAAAAATCGTGTTGCGTTAAACGTTATGTACGCACGTTGCAGGTTGAAAACTAAAAAATCGTAGTGAGAAATGTTATTAAAAATGTTATAACTTGTAACAGTTTATTGTTCGTACGGTAGAAATAAAAAAACCGTTTGTAAAACTGTGCAATATTGTTAACCGGAAAATTGGATCGTCGTCGCAAAATACTAAAGGGATAGAGGAAAAAAAGAAAACCGAATCCTTCAACTGAAAACTTATTTTTAACGTAGTATTACGCGTTTTTTCACAAGTATTACCGTTCGTATCATATCATAATATGGAACCGCGCGTGTCACGTTCAGTACACTTTGGAAATTAAAAATGTTTTTTTTTTTTTTACGAAAAAAAATATGTTTGTAATAACCATGTGTATAGCTCGCTCAAAAATGAATTCAAAAAACGAAAAAATATGTTGACACGTGACAAACGCTAAGAACGTAAAGTTATTAAAATAACTACCTAGTAGCAATAATAATAATAATACCTACGTTTAGAAGTGTATTTTGAAATATTAGTCAATATGATGTTTTTTATACGTTATTTATTCTAAAGAATTTTGAGCAGTTAAATGGTCACACGTTAAAATTATTTATTTTTATGACTGTGTTTATAGAAAAAAAAAAAAAATGTATAAATACGTATAATTTTTATGAACTATTTATTAATTTGACAACGAGCTTATGAAAAACCGAGCGTTAAACAATATATTTGAGATTATGTGAGGGCGTGAAATGTGAAATTAATCATTTAATATAGGGAAAAATTGTGCCTACTGTTGATGTTTGTTATCATAGAAATATGATTTGTACAGGTATATCCTTGAAAACTGTATTCGTGATGGAATCGACTTACCTACTGTTTTCGAAAGATATTTGTGTTGTTTAATTGATGATTTGTAAATATATTGTTTGGGAAAATTAATTTTTGTCATAAGTTCTATTTTTAGTACGTTATTTATTAAAAAAACTTAATGAATACCAAGTATATTATTATTTTCGATTGCTTTTCTCCTTATGCTGATTGAGACGAGTGAAACACTCACGAATGATTTATCTTCAGTCGACTCAATTAAAAAAACGAGTTGATTTTACGTAGTTTTTTTAAGATAGTAAAATTATTTTAACCCTACGATCGGCAGGTGTTAAATGAACATAAGGCTTATACATAGATACGTTATTTTTATTTTTTTTTTTTTATTACATTTTAATATTTTTTGTTTACTAGGTGTAAAATATACATATTCTGCTATATTTTGATTTTGTGTTAGACGTGTAAATCTGTATTCTTTTGATTTTCCCGTGACGAATGGAGAGTCTAAGTTATGCCCCAAGCGATTACTGTCATTTATTCGAGGGTCGTATTATCGCGTAACTGCCATGTTTCGATTGATTTTTATAATCTTAAAATGCGTACACTCCACATTTCCCTGGTGCGATTTCAATCATTTTTGTTACGATGAAACGTGTAATTTTATACCAGGGATTTATTCAAAACATTAGGTTTAAAAGGACTTAAAAATAATCGTACACCTTTTAATAATCTACTGATACCGAACTAAAAAAAGTACAGCAAATATCGAGTCAGACGAGAAGCTCGTTGGAGTATTGCTTATAGCTTTGAAGTAGATCACAGCTCTGGGTGGGTAGCAGGTTTGACGTTAGTATTACATTTTTAAGCGCTGTTTACAAAAAGTACGATTCTGGTCATAGTGACTCGAGTCCCCACATTTACAGCTTCTCAATTTTAAAGTTTTGAATTTGGCTCGAATTTTCAAAATAATTAATTTTAAAAAGTGCGAATAAAGTATAATTTTGTTCGCATAAAGATCGAAGCAATCTTTTTTCCGAACGAGTAATCATAGAAAATCAAACTTCAAGTTTACTCGGAAAATATTTTTTGAAACTGTTTTTTGGATTTTAGACCTGTTCGAACGACTTTGAAAACGTTTCAAGGTCTACTTTGGGCGCACGTTTTATAGCATTGTAAAGGTTATTGTAACGTTTCGCCTACCTGAGATAATCACCACAAAAAATAACCACTATTGTAAAAAAGAAAAAAAAAAATACGTTTTTCGCTACGTTCAGAAACTAAAACAATAATTTATTTTTAATTGCTTTTCGATATCGTCGGGTTTCAAAGTTGAAAACCTAACCGCCAGATATTCAATTTCGACCGAAATATAATCACAAAATAACGCGTTACTGGACGTACGCGAACTTTTCGGTATCATTTTAGCGTAAACAAAACAAAACGCATCAAAACATATTTTTTCGGTCGGTATTCGTTTTGTGCGTGTAAAAAGTGTCACCGCCAACGTCAATAACAATTAGACGATTGATTATTTTTAATTAATTTTCAGTCCGACATCGAGTCGTCGGGGGTAAACAGCGAAAAAATGAAAATAAATCACCGAATTCGTCAACATCTCTCCTCTTATTATTATATTAATACCGGTGGCCAAAAACCACGTTTTTATTGTCCGTATTGTCTGTATAATACGTTTTCCGTATTCTTATTTTACTTTTTCATTTTCTCGCGCACACACACCGGTTTGCAAATTTATTCTCTCGAACGGTGGCGGGCACCACTTTGGTTTTTGACACGCGTTAGATTATATAGGTACCTCGGTATCATTTTTCTCCACGCTTTCGAACTTCGTATTATTCATCCCGATCGTTCGTTTTTTTTTTTTCCATTCACCGGGTTTCGAAAACCGCATATTTTTTCATATTTTCGCGTTTGAACCGCTCGTTGTTCGCCACTCTCGTTACGGAAACACGCCTACCTACACGTCTGACGACCCGACGGCGACGACGGTCGAGAAACGAATAGTTTCCACGGCGCATTTTTTTTTTTTCAACGTCGTTTTTCCGAACAAACTTTCTCCAATTAAATCGAACCCAATACTCAAACGCATTTACCGGTGTTCGCTGTAACGAGGTACGATAGAGTAAACGGTTTTTCATAATCGGTTGTGTTGTACCTAAATAGTAAGAGAAAAAAAACACGATAAAATATGTTTGTGTCAACAACAACGTGGTGTTCAAAAGTAATAACTGTCTTGCACGCTGAAAAATATCCGAACCAGAAAAATCAGAAACTTGGCACGTTTTAAATTTACGGACACCTCTGTATCAATAAATAGGTAGGTCGATTGCGTGTTACGTAAAATCAATTTCTTCAAACAGTCGAAATTCGTTTTACTTACGACGAGAACAATGAGTACAAATCGTTTTACTAATATAATTTTCGTTTGATCCTGTCTCTCTCAACGCCTGTCGTGCGTTTTACATTTACAGATTCAACGGAATAAAATGTCGAAAATTGAACGATTTTTTTTTTTTGGTTGTTAACAAGTGACCTCCGTACGAGTGGGCAAAGGATCGTTATCAAAAATCTATAAACGTGCGCAAATGTTATGTTATATGTCGCGTAATGTTTTTTTCCCGTCAAAATATTATTTTAAACCGAAACGACTGACTGCGTACTTTACGTTTGGTAAAAAACAACTAAAATTAATAAACGTTCGTACGAATAAGGGAAATTACGTGCACACGAGCAGTTTGTCTATTGAATATTTTATTAATCTTTATTTAAACGCGGAAACGCGAACGCTGCGTGCATCCGAATACGGGAACAACGTTTACCGAGATAACAGAGCGTTCAATTTGTGTTTTTCTCTTCAAAAAAAAAACCAATCGTAATACTATCAGAAAGCTATTTGATTTTACGATATCGGAAAGTCAAGAGACGAAAAAAAAAAACGTAGTAGAGTAATAACTAATAATAATAATTCGACGGCATTACTTTTCGACGGCGGTTCACCGTGTTTCTCGATGGGACCGGGACGGTACCGGCACTCGGCGGCGCGGAAAAATCACGCGGTCCCGCGGCGACGAAGACGGCAGAACTCGTTCGCCATCATGCCCGATGAGAGAAACCTCTTCGACTCCGGCGGGGAGATTTTCAAGTATTTTTTATTATTCTACGATTTTTTCGCGTTCATTCTCTGCGAAAACCGCGCCCGCGTATTTCGGAAACACGTGCGCCGGTCGGGCGGATGGGACGCGGCGGTTCGCACAACACGGTCCCGCGGCGTCCGAGTCGAACTGAAGAGTGTGCGCGCGCGCCGGCTCGAGGGGCGCGCGCGAAAGCCGACGCGCCGCCGACGCACGCGTTTGTTGTTGTTGCTGTTGTTGTTGTTGCTGTTGTTGGTTGTTGTTTCGGCGGTGGTCGAGCGGAGCCCACCCCGACCACCCGGCCACCGCGCGGTTACGCCGACGATCGCGGGAACGACGTGCAGGCGTCGCGAATTTCGGACGTTTAAAGCGATATCGCCGTGTCCGACCGTTTGTGCTGGATCTGAATCGACGAGAAGGTTTTTGAGTTTATACCGGAATAAAAAAATAATTACACCACAATCTAACGGCCCCAACCGAAGAGATGAAGTAAAACTATTATCCACGGACTTTGAATAGGTCGCACAAAAATATCCCACGGTCATTTAAAGACGAACCCTCGGTGTGCCGACCACGTGGAACGCTTCGATCGGTAAAACACCCGGTCATGTCGAGCCTGTACGGAAGAAAGGCAAAACCGTGAAATCCCGGACAACGTACACGAAGGACCAAACGAGAACAACCTCAACAAAATAATAACTTTTCTCAAATCAATATGTATAATTCAATTTAATAACTATTTTATTTTTTTTGCAACATGTTCTAATTTATAATTGTCTAACCTTGTTGTTGAAGCTGTATCGTGAATAAAAAAAAAATGCGTCAAAAGTATAGTAGCTAAAAACAACTAGCTTAGAACAATCATTTCTGGAAATCGTTTTAGGTCCAGCGGTCAGCCAGTACACGGATAAAACACGATTTTGTGAAAGACCGAGTCGATTTTTTCACTATCGTATGTAATTCATCACCGCTAGCCAAATAAATGTAATATTTTTCGTTTGAAAAATCACGACAAATATAGTTTATATTTTCAGCTTAGATTTTTTACGCGGGTAGTGGCATTTGTTTACATCCAAACTGATCGACTGTGGGCGATAGTCTGAAAAAGTTTGGGAACCGATCAAACAGCGGCGACACTATCGGTTATTAATATTTTTTTTTTCAAATTAAAAATTGGTACTCGAAACTTTCCACGTTCGAGGCGCGATACGTTGCCGGGATAAAAATATACATTTTACGCGCTTTAACGTAAACGATTTATGTATGCCGACATTTTGGAAAGGGATTAATTTCGTTTTTTTGCTCCTTCGATAACACGCGCGAAAAACTGCGATAAACAAATAAACCGTTTATAAGCCTCGCGTTCTATTGACATAATTCACGCACATCTAAACGCGGTCCCATGGATTCATTATCGCCAACGAAATGTAGAACAAACACAATATTCAAAATTATACGTGATATTCATTGTACATAATTTATGTTGTACCTACACAAAATATAAATTTGCTTTTCAATTTTTTCTGAGTAATCGTCAAGTGTACGTGTCCGGAACCCATTTTACAATGTACATGGTAAAAAAAAAAAGATTTAAAAAACAGTAGGGCAATGTGTGGCAAATGTTTGAATAATCAGTTTAAACACGTTTATTTAAAACCGTTATCGTATCGCAAATTTAATGTAGTTTCATTGATATAATTATGTCTTATAATTGTATAGTGTGTGTTATGAAGATATTATTACACTCATTTAACCGATGATGATGGAACAACCCGATTTTGTCACATGAACGTGAATAAACGGAATCAATAATAGGCACAACGTGTATTGTGTGACTGAATAATAATGCTTATCACATTCAGACCGTGGGGAATAGGTGCGTTTCCATTACGATTTCGGTGATTGTCGTGGTCGTGGAGAAGAGGAATAAGTGCACTGACGACCGATGTTTACTCTGCGCTAAGAACTCTCACGCAAATACGACGATATTGATAGAGTCGATACAATGAGACTATTTCTGGACTGTTATCCCAAGCCAGTGATTTACATAACCACCGTAGGTCGTAACCGGATAAATGATTGCTTAGATTGTGTTTAAAGATTACTTGGTTGGTAATCCTAAATGTACATTTCGCAGTGTCGTGGATACAGCCGTACAACGAATCCGCGATTTTTCGATTTAGTTAAATGTTTAGAGTATAATAGGAGCGCAGGTTTGTTTGAAAATTTCGTTACCTTGACATTTTTTGTTCGAACGAATGTTCTCGTTTTTATTTTCGCGCGACGGATAACCTACTTCGATGGCGAAAAAATAATCGAGAATTTTTCTTATTTTTAGAAATTTTTGTCATTTGACCGCGCCAAAATGTATATAGAAAAGGAAACATTCAAGAGTCAGAATCGCTTTGTTAACGTGTCGGACTTATGTATAATATTATGTGTGTATGAGTAAACCACAATTTTTTACGTTGTGTAGTTTCGTAGACATTAGTGTTTTTCTTTTTTTTTTGGTTTTTCTTTTAGTATAGTAAAGAGCGAATAGACCATTAACGACTCTTGAATTATTGATTCTCGGTACTTCTTATCCGTATATAAAACACAGAAGTGATGCAAGAGCATGATAACAGCAACGCGATTATGCGGCCACAAATTACACATTTATAAAACACATATTATAGGGCTTGTCAATCAATCAATCTCTCTCATCAATGACATTTTTATACAACTAGGTCGAGTTTTTAATCGATAACCACGTAACAATGTTTAAAATCCACGACAAATAATTTTCTATTTTAATTTCACACTTTACCTGTATATTATTACTATTATTGTTGGTTTAATTGTTGTAAAAACATAACGTACAACGAACATTCTACATAACTTTATAGAAAGTTGTACGATCATATTCAATAATTTTTTTTAATTATAAAACAATGTCACTATAATTAATAACGTTGAACCGTCAAAACAAAAACTATTATTATTGAGGTACCATATAGGGTTTTTAGGCATTATTAAGACCTCGGACTAAACAGTTTTATTTTAATTTGCTTACTTCTCGTGACACGAGATTTTTTTAAAGTGTTGTTGCTTGAATATAAAAATGCTCCCCATCTTATTTGGGTCTTTTATATCAACATCAAAATGATTGTATTACACAAATATCACAAATATCAGTTAACTCAAGCACTAATGAAATTACTGATTTTAACACTGCATGCGCGCGAGATGTACCTAAGTAGAGCATGAATACTTACTATTAATTACACAAGTATTATAAATTTAAATCTAAAATACAGTTAGGTATGACTTATTTATAGAATAATTCAATTGAAACAAGTTTTTATTTATTTTGAAATTCAAAAAAGTGATGCGAGCATGACTTTAATGTACATTTTAATAACATTTTACGTAAAAAAAAGAAAATCATATCATTACAATTCGTTATAACTTATAAAAACCTAAAGAAATATTGTTGTCTTTTAAATAAAGTAATTAAATGTCTTTTTGTTCACGCACAGTTAATAATATAATAATACTTCAATGCAAATACGTAATATTAAACCGATAACAATTTATTGTCAAGGCATTTAACATTTTGACTTTCCAACAGAAGATAAATAATTTTTCCACGAAGTTTTATTCGATAAAAACGTTTTTATTTTAAGCACTGTGAACGTTAAAAAAAAGGGGTCTATGACGTGTCCATTTTTCAATCGATTGGAAACTGAACACAGATGTTTCTGCAATGTGCAGGTGGTTTTTTCGGAGTTTCCATTCAACGAAACAGCAAAAAATAATAATGTAGAGCAAGCTGACACTTCAAAGTTACTTTTTTTTTTTTTACGTAGACATAGGGACTTGTTGTTGATTTTTAAAATTGATACATCACTTGGCTGCATTCGGCCAGAGGTTTTATTGACATTCAACCGTTAATCGACGTGAGCAATTGCACTCAAACTAATGCCATCGTTCCTTTATATCACAAAAATTAGTTTCGGTAGAACATTTTAATTTTTTTTTAGTTTTATATTACTGCGTCGGAAATTTCATGCAAAATAATATTATATTGTAATACAAGATTCGTATGAACAGTGAACTTAAATTCAATTCGTATACAACTATAGTTTTACTTTACATTGTTAACATAAATGTTACGGATCGTCAATGAGATATTAGGTATTAATAAAATCATATATTCTTGTGATACGATTTGATCAATTCAAAAACGGAAAAAGGATTTTTAAATTATCAAGATTATTAAAAGATGTTGAAAGTTAATATGATGAAAAATAAACTTATAAAAAGTGTAATAAATTTATAGTTTAAAAAGTAATAAAAAAATATTTGTCGGTGTTCGTTGTTTAACCAAAAAGTAAGTATATAATAAATGTATACCAACGCAATTTCGCATAAGAAGATGCTGTTTAAAAGTGTACATTGACGTTTGAAATGAAGAACTTAAATTTGAAAGAAACTTTTTTAATAATGTTGACTTAACGTCGTGCGTTCGAATTACATTACCAGAAAAATGACTGCAGTCGTGGGTTTTACGTTTTTTGTGAGAGTTTAAGAATATTTAAAACAAATTATCCAATTTAAGTTTGTAAAAATCCCGCTATCAAATCGAATCAACTTCATCTCTTAATGTGGGTTAAAAATAAAAAGTACAACAAACCGAGTAAACGATACGGCATTAATTCTCAAACAATATTCGGCGCCATTCGACTGCCGGGCAACGTTTGTTTTGCTTTTACGAAATTTCAGATTATTTATTATTTATCGTCTTCGCCAAGTTTTAAAAATCGAATTGTATTTTCTTAAAAAATTAAAAATCAATAAAGGCAATTGTTCTCTTTGTTTTAAGTTAAATACGGCTATCTTGGGAAAATTTTTTAAAAGCGTTTAAGCGCGTTTTAATGTTCTACTTTAAGCTTTGGTTTCTGCACACACCTTTGTCGACGTGTGATCTTTAGTTCTCGTTTAATTGAATGTGAAATTTATACGAACTTATCAATACATTTTTATTGCTATTTTTCAATGAATACAGGAGACAAAGTTTTACTGCCTACCAAAATAGTGTTGTTTAGTACACAGCTAGGAACAATCGAATGGTATGTTTCTGGGTATTTTGTACTTCTAAAACTTCGGGAAACTTTGAAAACGTAATTCTGCGGCTCGAGCGTTGTCGGTCGATGTATAGTTTATGTTATTGTGAATGTAATTTAGAAAATTGCAATTGTACAACTTTCGCGCAACAAAAGAAATCGCTGTAGTAAGAGGATTTTTTTTTTTTCCGTTCAGAGAGGCGAAGATACTATAAAAAACCCCATACGAAAATTTCTATTTTATCGACGGTAGTTATCGTTTTTACGACACAACAAAACTCCCGCCGTTGGATCGTATTTCGCCGGCTACGAAAGTACACTACAAACATTTTACGTGACCGTCCGACAAAAAAATTATGACCTGCATTGGTCAACAGTTTTTCGAGAGAACACTTTTAAATATCGCTATGAAATATGATACAAACGATAGTATTTCAATCTATTGGTTTATCATCGATTTTTATTTTTGGAACGTTTCAATTTTCGATTAAGTACTATAATTCTCTCTTGTATCACGATTCTAGATGCGAATAACATGAAATTAGCTTATAGACGATAATGGGCGCTGGTCGAACGCGAAAATGTGTTTTGAGTTTGAAAAAAATAATTATAAAGTTATGAACATTTTAGTGGAAAACAATTACCTACTAGGTAAAATACTGTTAACGTTGACCAATTCACTTCGGAAGTTTGGCCATATTATCTTAGAATGTAACATTGAAAAACTCATTGACCATTTATAAGTTACCAATGTCATAAAATTATTTTAACATAATCACGTT